>KZ613464.1:751977-1143532 GCA_002865625.1 Hyaloscypha hepaticicola | reverse complement strand
AAAATACTTCAATTTAATATAAAATTAAATATAATTAAACGAATTCTTTATATAAATATTAAAATTAAAAAAATAAATAAAAATAAATAAAAAAAATTAAAATTTTCTTTTAATTAATAAATTAATAAAAAATCACGTAACTATTAATATAAGCTTTTAATCCTTAAACCGTAAAGTTAATCACGTGTTTTAATTTTAATTTTAATATTTAATATAAATAATTATTATTTATTTTAAAAATATTAATCTTTTTTAAAAAGTTCAATTATTAAAACTTATTTTTAAAGCTCACGTGACTTTGCGTATATAAATGTATTAAATTTACGTGTCTTTAATATGAATTAGACGAATTCTTAATTTCTATTTTTTATTTTTAAAGATATACTCGAATTTTTTTATTTTTTACTTTTTATTAAATTTAAACCTTTATAAAAAAAGCAAACCTTGATTTAAAGGCTCTTGAATCGACCGAAGGCTCGATCATACTATTAATAATTATACTCTTATTTATAAAGAGACTAATATACTATTTAAATAGTTAATTTATTATAATAAAGATATTATTATAATTATTATTAATAGATCCAGGAGAATAGAAGTCTATAAACAAGTCATTTCATATATATAAAAAGATAAGTAAAGAGTAGAGTAGACCAAGAATCTTATTTCTAGACTTGTAAAACTATTAATATTCGTAATAATTTATTATATATTAATTAGTATCACTTTTCCAAATTGATTATTAATAGTAATATTTCGTGAATATTTTCATTTTTATCTTTCTCGAATATATTATTATTATAATATTATAAATCTATTAAAATAAATAAGTCTTCAAATTATTATAATTATCTAATATTATTAATTTCTTATTATAGAATAATAATCTATTAATCAATTCCTAAAAGAGAGTATTATTTCAAGTTTTAATATATTCTTTATTAAAATCTGGATTTGTATAATTTACTTATAATATCTCTTTTATTACTTTCAAGTCTTTAATAGGATTTTTAATAAAAGTCTTATTTTAATCGTTTTGCATTCTGATTAATATTAGGATTATCTCGAGAAAGAGAATAATTCTTATCTTTTTGGTCTTTTTTATTACTTTTTATATAAATATAAACTTATTCTTATATAATAGAATATTAATAATAATATTCTCTTTATCAGGATAGTAAATAATCTAAAAGTGAAATTATAAGAATATATCTATTTATTAAATTTATTATTTATTTAATAGTCTCTTTATTCTAAAGTATTCAAGTATTTTATAGTTTATAATAATCACGAAATATAATAGACTAGTAAATTCTACTCTCTATTCCTTAAATATTAGAATAATTATAAAGAGTTTCTTATTATAAATCTTATAATAGATTTCTATTCTTTAAAGGACTTTTGAATAAAAGATAATAGAATATTATTTATTATCTTAAAAGTACTTTTGGGAAATTATACTTATAATAACTAGATTCGAGTAATTAATCTCAATTCTAGTTTCCCGATTATACTAAAAGTAAAAAAGTATAGAGACTAATATAAATATAGTCTTTAATTAATAAAAAGTATTTAACTATTTCTTATTCAATTCCAGTTTTAATAACTTATTCTTTTCTATTAAATAATTAAAGAATCTAGAGATATATTTATATATTTAAATAAATCTTTAATAGAAATTATAAAATTCTAGAAATAATTAAACTTTTTTCTTTATTAAGAATATTTTCTAATTCCGGATAATAATAATCTTAATAGAATCTATTTATATATTATAATCCGATATTATAAAATCTAGAAAGATTATTTTAATAATCTCGAATTTATATTTATAAATATTAATTTATAATTCTATTTCTTAAAACTTTTATAAAATTATTTTAATATATTATTAATATTCCTTTTTATTTTTAGAAAAGATAAATATATTATTAATATATACTAAATAGAAATTATCTAAATAATCTATAAGAATAATATTAATATACTATTAGAATATTATTAGACTATTATATAATTCGAAGAAGAGAATAATTAATTTAAAAGAATTATATCTTATTTAGAATATTATTTATATTCTAAATTCAAATTCTATTTAAATATAATTAAAGATATATCTTATATTAAATTTTATAAATATTAATAAATTAATTAATTAATCGAGAATTTTAATAATTAAAAATAGAGAATATTAGTCCTTTTTTATTAAAATATTAAATTAATAATAATTAATATAAAAATATAAACTTCTATTCTTTTTTTTCACAAATAGAATTAGTAATAAATATAAGGAATTTAATAGTTTAATAAAATCCTTTTTCAAGTTCTTTATTAGATATTCTTTTATTTTTTCGAATTCCGAAATATTTATTTTATATAAATAAACTATTATTATAAAGAGTTCCGGTCTATTAAATTTCAGTTTATAATCGAATAACCAGGATTAGAAAAGTATATTTATAATTCTTTTTAAGAAGATACTAATTAGTTTATATAATTAGAAAAATAAAGTAATTTTTAATTTCTCGATTTCGATAATATCCGAAATTATAATATTATCGAGAATATCTTATTCCTCTTTATTAAGTGAATATATCACTTTCTTGACTAGAATATAGTATTTTATAAATTAAGTCTTTTTTAATTATTTGAATATAACTATTTATTAAAGAAAAGACTTATATTTGACTTTTTCTAGAATATAATTAATCTTATTAATAGTTATAAATCTGTTATAATTATTAATCTCTTTTACACTTATCTAAAATAAAGTAATTCTAATTAAATAAATAGAATTATTATATTAACTATTAGTATTAAAGATATTAAAGTCTAGTTTCTTTTTTTAATTTTAATATTTAATCTTTTATATTTAGAGATTATTAAATAATAATTTAGATTATCTTTTTTTAATTTCTTATTAAGAGTTTATATTTATATTCTTGAGAATTTAAATGAATATATTTATTAATTTATCTTTTTATTAATAATTCTCTTTGAAAAGTCAATCTTATTAATTCGAATTCTATTAGTCTAATTTATAATCTTTTAATTAATAAAGACAATTCTATTAATAATCTAATAGAATATTATATTTTATAAATCACTTTCTATTAAATATAAAATTATAAAAGTCAAGTTTAATAATAAGAAAGTATTATCGGGATTATTTATATTTATTAAACTCCAGATTCAGTTTAATAATCTATTAAATAGTTTTATTAGATTGAATATTAAATTCTTATAAAGAGATCGGTTTTTTGAATTTATATACTAGTATATATAATATATTTATTAATAAATAAATAAGATTTTAATTAATTAGAATATAAATATTTACTCTAGTATTTATTAGAATATTAAATATTCTAATTTTATTTCTTTAATTTACTTTATAGTTAATAAGAAATTGTCTTTTACTAATAAATTGAATTAAATTAATAGATTCTTAATAGAAATATTACTTTAAATTAATTATTTCTAGTTCTAAAACTAGACTTTTCTCGAATTATTATTAGAGATTTTATTATCTAATAAATATTAATATATATTCTTATTATTCAAGTCTTATTTATTATCTCCAAGATTAGACTAGTCTTTTTTAATAAATATAAATTTATTTAAGTCTAAATAGTTCTTTTTCTAATATTCTATTTTATTATACTAGAAATAATATAAATTATCTAATTTCTCAATCTTATTCTTATTTTCTTAATAGAATAATTCCCTTAATTAAATAAATATTAAATATATAATAGTAAAAATATTATAAGATCTATTTATATATTATAAACTGGAAATTATATATTAGTAAATAGTTCCAGTTTATTAATTCTCCCGATTCTATTAGTTTTTAATAAAAAGAAGTCTATTTTCCTATTCTATATACTACTCGATTAAGTCTTTAATTAAATTAAATTTCTTATCTTCTAGACTTTTTAATAATTTAATATTTATTCTATCTAATAGATTATTATATTAGTCTTTTAGTAATTTATTTAATTTAATTATAAAATAAGTAAAATCTATTTAAAAAATAAAGAAAAACTTATTCCTTTATTTAAACTTTTAATAATTCTCCTTAATTTATTATTTAATTATTTTCTTATTCTTATTATAAATCTGATAGAGGATTTTGAAAATCTATTTAATCTTTATAATCGGGATAATTAAACCGGATTATAGTCTATTATAAATAAAGTCTTTAGAGTTTTTAATTATTAATTAAATTATATAAGTAATTTTAAGAATATTATTATTAAATTCAAAGGAGTTTTATATTAGTTTATTTTATATATTAAAGATTTAATCTTCGATAAAATAATTATTCTTTTTTATAAAAGAAATAGAATCTTTAATTCTAATAGATTATTAATAATCAAATAAGTTCTCGATTATATAAATAAAAGAAATTATAAAGACTTCCCTTTAATTATTCTATAAAGTTTTTAAAGATTTATTTCGATTTTTATATAAATCTATTTATTTTTTCTTTTATTTTATTATCTTTATTTAAATTAATTATTCCTTTTTTTAAAAGTGAATAATAAAGACTTTATATTTATTATTCTAATTAATAAATATATAAACCTGATTAGTAAAATATTTAATATAATTATAGAAATTTTAATCGGATTCCGTTTACTTATTAATAATTCCTATAAAGTGATTAATTAGTATTTAGTAAACCCTTATCTTTCAATCCTATTTTATTACTTTCGAATATTCCTTTAAGATCTTATCTTCCAGATTAATAAATAATATCTTATTATTATTTCCTGAAATGGTAATCAGATAGTCCTTCTAATACTAGAGGTTTATAATATTAAATTCCTCCTTTTCAGTCTTATTCTATTATTATTCCTTGCCTTTAGGATTAAGATAAGTAGATTAGAGAATATCTTTCTGGAGAGTATTACTCGATCCGGTCTTATTAATATCCGGTTTATAATAAATATTTACTATAATAGAATACTGGACTAGATTCTAGTCCGAGAGTAATAAATTAAAACTAGTAATTATTCTTTTTTATTTGAAATCAGTAAACTAAAATCAATTATTAAATCCTTTCTTATTTAAAATCGATAAACTAAAATCAATTATTAAATCCTTTATTATTTTGAATTAATAAAGGAAAACCGATTATTATCTTACTTTAAAGGGATATTATCTATTCTAGTTAAGAGTTAAACTTCGAGATTAACTAGATTATAAAGAGTAGAAATATTATCTATTCCAGTTAAGGGTCAAACTCCGAGATTAACTAGATTATAGAGAATACTAATTATTCTTTATTTTGAGTCGGTAAAGGATTGACTATTATCCTGTTTTGTTTTGAGTTAATAGATCTAAACCGATTATTAGTAATTAGTAAAACTGGGCCCAGTCAATTAGTCTTTCCAGAGATTTGCAATTCGAGGAGATTTCGAATGTCAGGGACAGTATTCTATTATTATTCCTCAAGGACAATCCGGGTCCTTTGCCAGGGAATATCTTAGTCACCTCTACAGGCCGGTGTGAGTGAATTTAGTATTATATAATGGCAGGATTACTGTAAAGGTCGAAGCACAGTGTTCAGTTGAATCCAAATATAATTGAAAATACTAAACTAAGGAAGCTAAAGGGCGAGGGGAACCTCGACCTTTAAGCACAATCTGTCCGCTTAGTATATTTGAGGCCGTAACATTTAATGTTACAGTATATGTGAAGTGTGGCAAGTGCTGTGGCGGCGCCAGCCGTCACACTTTTTCTAGATATCTTCGTTTCCTGATATATCCTTAATATTAGTAACTTCCTCTACTTCTCCCATTTCCTTGATATCAGTCGTACGTATAGACAGTCACGGGCGACGTGGCCTGGCTGAGAGCAGTTATAACAGACTGAGGGAGCAGGACTCGGACGGGGCCAGATGCTTGTTCTGGAGCTCGACTGGCAGAGTGTCCTCTAGGGATATCGTCCTCACTTATAATACGATTTAGATTATTAATCACACTATCTAGGGCTTCGCGATCGGCTTGACATTGCTTCTTGTTTTCGATTTGCATAGTGACCTGGACTTGTTATAAAGTGATTATATAAGAGTAAATATCTTCCAGAATAATAGGATTACTTATATAAGACAGACCAGTAACAGGGCTGCCTTCCCGGGATACCGAGTCAATTACAGAGATACGAGTAAGAATTTGAGAATAAAGGATACGGCCTTCAGGAGAGATATCAGCAAGGGATATTTTGAGGGTATTTATAATGGGTTTGGTTAATAGGGGATTATTCTTCGAAAGTAAATAATCATTTTTTCAGGGGGATATTCGAGAGCCTTTCCAGGCAGAAAGAGAGAACTTAATTTAATATTACAGTCCTATAAAGGGAACTCACGAGTAGAGCATTTATAGGGGAATACCGTTTATTGAGAAAACTAAACTAAGAAGGAAAGGAGGAGCTCGAGGATCGAGCCTCCTTAAATATCTAGGTTTCGCTTATGGCCCTTCCCAATTAGGCTTAGTGCTGTAAATTTCCCTTAAGCCCAAATTTATCCCAAGCCTAAATTTACTCGTCACGTGCACAATCCGTCACGTGACACTAAGAACTTTAGGGACATGTGACTAGCGCAATGTCATATAAGTCTAGGCCGTCACACCTTTATTATTTCCTTCTCCTATATATAGTAAGATCCCTTTTTATTATACGAAAATAATCCCCAAAATATAAACTTTAAAAATCCCTTTTATCTCCTATATATATAATACTTATTATACAATTTCCTTAATAATCTCCACACTCTTCTCTTTCCCCTTATTCCATTTAACTATATAGTAGTCTCGTTCGTAAAAATCACGTTTTTCCACTACTCCAGGTCCTAGTACTCCCGTTCCTTATATCAATTATACCTCTCCTTCTTATTAAACTTGTTCAAGCCCGGCTTAACAATCAACTTGTATTGGAAGTACCCAGCTTATATAAGGATCTTCTATATAGTTCGTGATACTACCTCATGCCCTCGTTTTTTGACCTCCTTGGCTAGCGTTTCACAAGAGAACCCCCTAGTGATTGAATTTTGAAACACTACTTTCAAAACGCACTTGATAGTATCAGGTAATACAGCAGGCCTTCCAGAACGTGGTTAATTGAGCACGTGAGTAACTTCCAAGGGCATATTCTCGTGCTCCCGCCATCCACGTTCCCTAGCAACTGCTGCCAGGGCGTAGGCACGTGTTCTGGAGACCCCTGTAGCCTCCAAAATCTTTCCAGCTGACTTTTTCTCTTCAAGCATATAAATAGCCTTAATCCTGGCACCAGTGGAATGCTCTTTGCGGGTTGTTTTGGGCATAGTGAAGGCTGTGGAGGTAACAACTAGGAGGGTAAGGGGTGGCTCAGTGGATTCGTTATCCTCATCCTCTAAATCAGAGGGTATCTCATACTACAAATCCTCCTTATCCTCCTCCTCCTCTTCACTAACCTCTAATTCGTCAGAATCAGGGGGTGAGGAGAGTTGTGATTGGTTATCTGATAAGTCAAGGTCCCCAGATAACCCACCAAAAGTAGCCATTTTTAAGTATAATAATTGAGAATGTACAGGAACTCAGTTAAAAGTTGATTAAGGAAGTGAAGGAAGAGGGGAGTGAAGTTATTCTCACTTACCCCGCTCCCGATCACGGAGCATAACCCTATATTTTCAGGCTCTCGGTCGCTTATAGCGTTATGCAAGGCCTAATTAAGCACAAAAGGTCTCAGTACAGCTTACAGGGTGTTTCAGAGGGCATGGGCCTATTATTATACTGAGTCATGTGGCTTACAGGGGGAACTGAGACCCTACAAGGGCTGTTAATGGCCTGAATTATGCGTATGGCCCTGTAATCCCGTCACTTTATGCCGTGATCTCCGTAACTGCCAGACGTCTACCATCACACATAAATGAAGAGCTTGGTGGCTCATCTCCCCACGCATATGACAGAGCGCAAAATTCCGGAGCTGCGTTGACTGGAAAATCTTTCATAGTACCCACGATCGCTGCACTGTCGGCAGCGAACGATAAGAGGCGAATATGGGTTTTGGAATCCGGGAGGAAGGCATTGCGATAGTCGTTTCCCGCCTCTATGTCTGGCATGGACATATGAGTAGACATCGTGGCTGGCGTGTGAGGTAATAGTGGCCTGTTGAAATGTAGATCATAGACAGGATTATCTTGCTGCCGTATTCTCCGCTATGATCTTCGAGCGTAGCTCGTTGCGTGTCGTTTTGATAAACTTGTTGGCGGATGCTGAAAATCACTGACTGAGTCGCCAGAGAAGATATTTGGTCAGGCTAAGACAAAGACACTTCAGAATCTTCTTGGAGCTGTAGTCGGCAAAAGCTTCCTCTTTGGGACCAGGCTGCAGCAGCTGAAGTTGTTATCACGTGCCAAATCAGTGTTTCAACACTTCAAGAATTTTGGTAAGCACATGGAGATAATAAAATTCCTGTTGGATAATGTCAGTCCCAAAGACCTAAGGTCGCTAATTGACTTTATTGTAGAACATTTAACTTAGAAAAAGCTGAAATATCTCAAATTGCTTGGGGTGAAGAAACGAACATGAGTTTGCTCGCTTGATAAATATAGATTATGTCTCACAGTGTTGTGTAACCCCAACACTGCTTTTTCTGAGGCTTATGAGAACGGGGAATCCAGAATCGAGATCCGTTTCGGAGCTGGTGAGGCCACATATCACCATACTGAAAGCAATATTCAAGCGTTTGTGTGCAATACGTTCCGTCTAAGCTAACTCATATTGTCAACCTCCGTACGTGCATTTTAGGTCTACCTTACTTGCTTGGAAGCCATGCTTGACCCTGTCTCAGCAGTCCAAATCGCGTCCATAGTTTTATCACTTGTTGACCAAGCGCTAAGGATCAACAAAAGCTTTGTCTTCCTCGTCAGCAAGTATGGCCTTGGTGGCTTGGTGTTGTGGGTATTCGGAAGCGGTGCAGTGTGGCGAATGCAGCTTTGTGTATTACAAAGCGAGGGGGATAAAGTGGCGATGGACTTCAAAGCGTCCATCCAGAACGAAAGTAATATGATAGCTGTGGCTGTAAGAGCACGTCTTAACAGTTATGGAGCCGCAGATACTAATTCACCAATGATCATCCAGGGGTCAATCCTCGCCCAAATTGCCATAACGGCTCTATCGTTGTCATATCTTAGTCAAGCTTATTGGGTAGCACGAGGCTTCTTCACTTTTAGCTTGGTGTCCGCGATTATGGCGGTATACTACGCCAGCCATCAGTTCCGAAGTCTGGGTCGGCACATGAGCGGAAACGACATCAAGGCGTGGATCATGAACAAAGAACGTTTTCAAGAGGGTTCGGATTTATATGGAGAGCATCTGCCATCGCCCGCTGCTGTTTTGACAATCTCAGCGCCAAACATGCTTCTGGCAGCATCTTTAAACTCGTTACTGATTGGACTTGGAATATATCTGGCCTATGTCTGGACCAGGAACCTCGACACCGATGCCGGTCCAGATGCCAGCCGAGCAGTTTTCATCACATACGTGGTCAGCCTCTCAATATGTTACGGCATCTATCAACTTTCAGGAATCGTTGTTGCACAGCAAAGCTACCCAGGCTTTAGAGATAATATTGCCCGAGCATCTCGTCAACCTGGACAAGTTAATGAAAATGATCCCTCAGATGAAGCCCACATATCGATTCAGTCTAATCAGTCATTAGATCAGCATAGGGAAGCAGGTAGATCTCAAAGGGCACCTGCAACAGCGGCGAATTCTGTGGCGCAAGGAGTTCTTCCAGTGGGAAGTAACATACAGCATGAGCTCATTGCAGCATTGAGAACAGCAGCTCTACGCAGCAGGGAGTCTGCTGCTGCTAACGAGCGTGTTGCTCAACTTTATGAGCACCTTGCTTCGGAGTAAATGATGAAACTTTGATATTACAAATTTTATTCATAGGAAGAGGGGAGCAGATCAGGAGAAGTTGCCATGTCCGAGAAACAGCTCATAGTCTTTCTTGTTCGTAATTGATCGTTTTAATATCCAGACATGGGTAGCGTAAATGATGAAAGCCTGATTGAGCATTTCATTCTCATCCACTCCTCTTCCACTCGTCGTCCAGATAACTCAGCGCCTCCCCTCTTCTCTCATGATCTAAAATTATTATTAAAAATCGAAATTCAGGCCCAGTCTCAGCATCTTGACATGAAAGCTCACGAACAAAACGAGTGGAGAGGCGTCGGAGCAAAACCCAAGATCTTGAAAAGATTACCACGGCAGAACGTTTTCGTCAAAGGAATAGACCCCTGACGGTGACGAAAATCCCAACTGAAAAAGGTATCAGACCCTTCCGCAAACGGACATAGCTTCTGGAATGTCCATTCCTAACGTCCGAATAGACTTGGAACGTTGAACGTGGCTCTCGATTTCCCAGATTTTTGCGTTCCACATTGTGCAATCTTCCTATTGCTTGAGCGTTCTTTGACCCGGTCGATCCTCTACTTAATTCACTGTGTTAAGCCGCCCCCTCCCCCACCACCTTTCCACCGGTAGATACTTTGCCTCTAATTAAGACAAGTGCTCGAATCACAGGAACGGTATTGCGTGGCTCAACAAGCGAACGCCCGTCCCCTTCTCATGTAAACCAAGGCCAACAGCCCTCGACGTGCAAGAAAGGCAGCCTCACGTTACACAGCTAGAAGTCCACTGACCATATCAAACTTTTCAATTCCCTTTCCCTATATAGCACACATATAACCAGACACCCAGACATGAATTTATACACAATGAGTTCCATCCCCGCAAACTACTTGCTTCAGGGCTGAAAGATCACCTACAAATCACTCACAACTCATCCTTCCCCGCCTTCCACTTCCCGCCACTCAAATCCGGCATCCCCATAATCTTAACCACCAGACTTGTCCACCCGGTAAAATGCTGTGTTCTCTGTCCCTTGCCCGTCTCGGGGTTATACTGCTCCCAAGCAAAGCCCGTCTCCTGCCAGGACTCAAAGACGGTCGAGATGAGGTTCAGTCTAAGGCGGCTGTAGAGATCTTTCGATTTCTCTTGGTAGGGACCAAGGGTTTGCGCGTATTTCTAGGGAAGTGTTAGGGAAATGGGCATGGAAGGGGAATGGAAAGGGGATCTTACGAGAAGTTGGGCGACGGCGAGGTAGTTCATGTTCATCCACACCGGGCCCCTCCAGTAATTTTCCGCGGTGCCGTAAAACTCGTCCTTTTTGCTCAGACTCCTGAGTCCAAAGTCACTCCACAGCTCCTCTCTATCACCAATCAAGTTAAGGATATGGCCCAACTTTTCACTCTTCGGATCAAGAAGGCCTGTGAGGAATGGGAAGAGAGAGATATAGCCTTTATGGCAGACAAGGGCGTTCTCTTCGAAGTCGTCGATTGTGGCGTCACAGTAGCATTTTTCCTTCTCGCTCCAGTGCAGGTCATCGATGTTGCGCAGGATAGCAGTCTCGATTGTGGTTAACTCGGCGACGTCGTCATCCATTTGAAGGAGGGTGGCGATGTTCTTGAGAGATTTGGTCATCATACCCATCCAGGACATGAGATCGACGTGTAACTCTCCTGGATGAGGGGGCTGAGGACGAGGATAATCATCTAGACCGGATGTGAGGATGTGTTGAGGAGTGCGTCCTCGCCATCTATATGCCTCCTTCGAGCTAAAAGCATCACGATCGTAAGACTTTAGATCTCCGGCTTGGGTTCGACGGAACCAGTGATAATGCGTCTTCAGCTTGGGGTACAGTTCTCGGAGGTAATGGAGCGCCAAATCTGGGTTGCCAAGGTGAACGGAGGTTGGCTTCTCGCCCAAGGTTTCCTTTGCTGGAGGGCTAGTGCCATTCAACGCACCAAGTCTCGTGATCAGGGAATCGATGATGAAGAATAGAGTAGGTGGGTTTGCATAATGAGGATACTGCGTCTGGAATTCTTGCGGCACCTTGCTGCGTGCTTCAGCGCCAAGAATTTGTTCACGGCCAATCCACCCATCTGCATCCATGAGATTAAACCAACTTTTCACAACCTCAAGAGCAAGGTCCAGATCCCAATCAGCAATTGGAATGAGGTGGAAACCTTCATCCCAATAAAAGCCTCGAGGAAAGAATGATCTTGACGGAATGGTAGTAAAGAGCTCAGAGGGACCTTCCAACTGCTCCAAATGCTTCTCTCTAGCAGCCTGTGTCTCTTCCCAGAACCCCTCGTTCTCCTCATCATACTCCGGAGCATATGAACGATCGACCACTGAATCGCCATAGAAATATCCCAGACCACCAAGAAGATTTGAAAACAGATTTGTTCCAAATCTCTGCAGCTTCTCGATATCAAACGGAGGTTTTGGATCAAAAGTCGCAATAAATCTTTCGAAGAATCCCTTGGAGGTTTTCTCGATAAATCCGGTCACATCTTGACTAGTGTACTCCTTTCCAGAAGATCCACTGTTGAAGATGACATCGAATTCGAAGTTCCCCTCGAACACTTTCTGGATCATGTGCATATTTCCTGGTCCTGGTTTGTTCATAATCGTGTAGACCTGCGATGGCGGAGGTACATTCTCCTCCCCGTATTTCTCAACACACTTGTCGACCGATTCCTTCAACATCTTGAACAGAATCGGTTTCGCCTGCCAAAGAATCTCACCTGGTACCGTCACGGAATTCACAAACGTCCGGTCCAGCGGTTTCTCCTCGTACGCCGCATGGTCGTTCTTGGGATGATGACCCCTTCCTGCAGTGACCACCAACGTGTACTCTCCCAACCCATCAGACTCGCCCTTCAACGTGATATCTCCCTCGTATCCCACAGGCTCTACATTCTCAACCTCCAGAGCTCCTAACCCTTCCAGCGAAGCGTAAAACACAACCGTAGTCTTGATATTCGGCGGGCTATCATTCCTCACCGTACCTCTTATCCTCGCAGCCCAACTACCTCCGTTACTTCCACCAGGGATCTTAACGAACATAGTCCTGATATCGATTCCATTTCCCTCATCATAGACGCTCTGTACACCTCCAGTCCTGGCGTCAAATTCATCCCAGCCATAGCCTCGCATGCCATCCCCTTGTTCGCAGGTATGTCTAAAATCTAAAAACTCAATCAGTCATGCTCAATATATTTCCCAATTGCCCAATCTCTAAAATGGGAAAGGCACTTACTGTTCTGCACATCCTGAAAGTTCTCAATCTTCGACCACATCAACCCACCCATCAAACTCTTAGGAATCCTGGGCCTGACACCAAAATACAGATTCGGACGATACGGGCCCCAAAGCAAGCTCTGGTTCGCATTGCGTGCGCTCTCTTTGTACAAGATAGCTGTGTCGTCAGCCGCGGCCACTGACACCAGCGCTGCGAGGCCTGCCCCTACGGAATTGAGGAACTTCATGGCGTCTATTGTCCTCAAAAATGGGGCATGAATGAAAGGGAGGGGATTGAGACCAGAGCCCCGAAAATGAGTGCGGGAGCTCGAGGTTAGAGTTGTGGGGTCGAGATGGAGAAGGCTTGAGACGCAACGGTGTCCACAGAGCGAGGCTGCAGGGAAGGCTCGCGCTAGTCGTTTTCGGAGGGGTTTTATGGTCAGTGGTCACGGAGTTTCGAGGAGGTAATTTGTTCTGGATAAAGTCGAGGATCTCATTGCATTGAATGGTTTCATTTCTTATGATTAGGAAGTTATGGCTGCGGCCTGTTCATATTGACCATGCCTAAGAGGGTTTTGCTCGGAAGACAGGCCCGCGAATAAGTCCCTATGAACACATCTCCAAAGTGTGCAAGAGCTCTCCGGATTCATACTTTATCGTATCAGCCACCCAAATTGTTTCTAGGACTATGAGACCCAAGGTCTTCAAGTCATGAACATGCGTTATGTATGTGCGGCAAATACCAAGGGCCACAATTCCCCATCTGAGTCCACCATGAGCTCTCCCATCAGCACCCAAAATTCTACCTGCATCTCATTATTCCCTCGTCGGACTAAGCGGCCTATTGAACCCACCCACCCGGTTCATATACTGCCGATACTCAGTCTTCTTCTCCTTCCTCACAGCATAGATATCATTCCCTGCAACCTTCTGCTGATGCGTGGTACCAAAGCCCCCAAAACCCATCATAGCCTGCATGTCCGCCAACCCATCATCTTCAACAATAATCTCATCATCCTCTTCCGGAGGCGGACTCTTCTCCTTTCCCTTGCCCTTCTTCCCCTTCTTCTTATCCTTAGACTTCGTCTCGGGATCGAAGTCCATCCGATCGTGATCCTGCCCTCCACTTTGGCTCGTAGCATGTTGACCAACCTTAAAGCTCACAGGCGGCGTCTCCGTCCTACTCTTAACAAATTCCTCCTCCGGTGCTTTAATTTTCTCCTTCAACTTCTCCTTCTCAGGTTCCCGGTCCCTTTCCCTTTCTCGGCGTGGACTTCGACTCCTCGTATCCCTATCCCTATCCCTATCCCTTTCCCTATCGCCTCCCCTCCGCTCTCTCGATCTCTCGCGTCCCCCATCTCGGTCTAGAAAAGAACTGTTAGACCTGCTCCTCACAACCAAGTTCATCCCCCCAAACATATGTGTAAACTCACCCCGTCTACTCCCCCTCTCCTCTCCTCTACCGCCCCGTCTATCATCCTCCCTGTCCCTATCCCTATCCCTATCATCTCTCCTCCCTCCCCTCTCCCCATCTCTGTCACCCCTCCCACGTCCACCCCGCCTCTCTCTATCCCTCTCATCTCTCCTCGGCGATCTAGATCGATACCGTCTATTCCTATCTCTATCCCTTTCCCTATCCCTATCATCACGTCGTGGCTCATCGCGTTCGCGGGAAGGAATCGGCGCGCGACGGTCCGAGTCATCCCACATTTGCTTGCTGTCTGGGCGGCGCGCGCGCTTGTGTGGTGGTTCTGCCATGATGGCAAGCTTGCGAATGTCGTAATGTTGTGGAGGCAGAGGTGGAGAAGGAAGGTTGTTGGTGCGAGGAAGGGGAGTGTCTTGTGGTGTTGAGGATCCAAAATATATCCGCAAGGCTGGGAAGATCACCGAAATTTTGACGGAGCTATCGAGATCACGTGGATGCACCAACCAACTCTAGATTTTTTGTTGAACTTGATCTGTTTGCAAGATTCGTAAATTTCTGAGGCCATCGCATTTTAAAAATTAGAGCTTTGAAAGCCAGCGATGTGGTCAATGTTGAGATTCCGATGTGACTGCATGCTTCGCTTGTAGCCCCTATTTTGTTCTCCTGAAGCATTTCCGCCTTCTTTTAATTCATTATTTTGTAAAGTTGCACGCGAGATCTTTCCAAAAGTACATTTTCCGTTACACCATATCTGCAATGAAGCTAGAACTGCATAATAACCGTAAAAGGCCTGTCCTTAATGCTTGATTGTCCATTACTGGCTTCATAAAAGCGGCTTATGTCTCTTCTCCAAGGCCCAGGAAACGTCTCTGGAGGCAGAAATTGTCCAGATCGCTGTAACAACCATGGAAAATACCAAGAAACTCATTAATGATGGTTGGTGGAGAAGGTCGAGAATAGCATATATCGGTCAAAGCAAAATACAATTGTCACCCAGCATCAGATGTTTTGTGGACCGAAGCCAAACTTTTATTTCCCGCATCGCAGTCTAAAGAACATGAAATGGGTATCATCAGAGAAAAGAAAAGACGTTTCCAGGGTATCTTCCTAGCGCCCAAACTCCTACAGAAATACATGAGGAAAAAGGGAAAGAGACAAAAGTCTAGGTACTAGCAGGCTTATCCTCATCACCCTCCTCAACCCAGGTCTCCTTGAACTTTTCCTCCAGAAACTCATCAAACTCACCCCTAGCATTAGATTCAACGGCAGCCAAGGCGTATGATAGGTGACCGGGATCGTTGTAACCATTTCGACCATTGTTGAGAAACTCATTGATAGCAGTTCGGAGAGCATCCTGAGACATATTCTGAAGCTGACTGCCAACATCCGATCCTGCTAAGGTCTTGGTTGCGAGCGGGTGTCGAAGAATTGCCTACTAATTGAATGAGCACTGTGTTATTTGAAGTTGAGTCTTGGGACTTACGAGAAGGTCAGGATGCTCGTAGAGAGGCGAGTTACCATCAGCAAGCAAAGTATCTGCATCGTCGTACAGCAGATCCTTGCGCCTATACAAGCCGTTGGTAGAACCTCGGGACTTCTTGGCAGCAGCACCATTCGGACTAGCAGCAGATCTCTTTGCAGAACCACCACCTCGGAGTCGTGTCTCAAAGGAGTCGTTGGCAGAAACTTGACGAGGGTTTCTCCTGACAGGACTGTTGTAGGGCGTGGGGACGTAATATCGGTGGTCACACGAGGACAGCATTACATTTCGGTTTGGTGGCAGCATAGGGCCTGCATCAAGGGCTGGAGGAGCAGTGTTAGACGACTTGTAGAGAGATGTTAGCTTTTGAATTTTTCTCAACGATGTTGTAGAGAACAAGTACGGAATTGGCAGGGAAATTGGAAAAAGAAAAAGGGAACGTAAGGCTGAACTGAACTCGCTTCAGATGATGCCAAATCAACAACACATTATCTGAAGTCAAAGGAAGGAAGGGAAGAGCTAAATTAACGGACTTCAGATGACGTCTTGCTGGCAACTTGTCCTCTAAAGTAAAGGAATGAAGAAAGAAGCGAAGCTATAAGCAGGCTAAGTGCCAAACTTCAGACAACGCTTAATGGTAAATTCTTGTCGTCTGTAGTTGAAGAAAGAAAGGGAGCGAAGCTAGCAACGTTCCTGATGACACCGAAAAAATGATCTTGTCATTGGAAGACAGATGAAGGAGGATTTGACCGCAGAGGAAAACGTTTGTGCAATGTGCGGAAGTGCTGTGATATAGATATAGATAATGAAAATCGCAGGCCAGAACCCTTGCGATCTATGACGTACAAAGCAAAGAACAATATTGAGAGAAATTTTAAGGGGAGCTTTATGATTTGCAAAAGTAACGCGTGCTGAATTCAGGGATGGGAAAAAGGGAGGGGGTTGAAGTGCGATCTAGCAAAATCAAACAAGGGAAATAACGCAACAGCAACGGGGAGTAGAAAGTTCAATGAAATAGGTTTGAAAACTTACCGCAGAACCAGCATGACCATTCTGATCAGTGTCTTGAGTATCTTGAGCCATGTCCTCGTAGCGTGGATCCCTGAGAGTGACACGTTCAAACTCTTCAACGAGTGGACTGAGAGTGATAGGTGTAATGGCACGAATAGGAGAGGATGTTTGGACGGGAGGGAGATAGTGATCAGCTCTTGAAGGAGCCTCAGCGATCCTCTCAAGCCGATGCTCAAGGGTTGGAGTTGATGGCCGGGTTGGTGGGACTTGGAAGTCGGGAAGCGGTTGATCTTCTGGCCTGATTGGCCACGGTTCCTCGGGAGACATGGTGGGCTGTACAGTAAACGAAGTGGGTAGTAACTCAGGGGTAGGAGGTGATCGATCACAGGATCGTGTCCAGGACAACGAGTTGTTGTGACGGTGAGTGGTGGTGTTGATTGATTGAACAAGGAGAAGGTTTGGTTTTAAGATCGGGAGGAATTTCTAGAAGATAGGACAAAGGTATTGACTTTCTTTGTGGACACCGGAGCCTTGCAGTTGGCGCCTGAAACCTTGCGCTTATATCGGTGTTGATGCCTGGCGCCGGCCGTAGCAACAACTATCCCCCGAGCCTCGTCCCATGTTAATTTATTGATGACGGATGTGAACAGAACAGCTATGCCTTTGCCAAAACTTGCCTTTGACGCGTCCAACCTTTGCTGAACAAAAACAACTGATCCTTTCGATCTATCTGGATTCCTGTGCAACCGGTAGGAGCAGACTATCTGAAGACATCAGATTGCGACAGATCATGATCCATATGTTGTCTTGAGCTTCCCAAGTCCTCACAATTCTTGACTACTTGCCAAAGAGCTGCAGATCGAGGTTGTCAAGATGATCAAGTCAACTCAAATAGCCCGGCTCGATGGTGTGTATTGGGATCGAGTTCCCCAACTCAAACGGGCCGCTGACTTCGGATTCTTCAGGCCTCATGCTTTGCGCATCCGTGGATGATGAACATGTAAGGGGCGGCTCTCTCTTCTGCTGAATTGGTAGGCTGACGTGCAATTCGAATAGGCCGAATCGGATCTTTCTGAGATCAAGTCGCAAGTCAAGCTAGTCCTCCGTCGACTAACTAGAAACTCGGAACCCCAAGCCAGCATCGAAAGCGGCCAATACACACTCCAGTACGTTCGAGATATTTGCTTTGCTTATGGAGTTAAGAAATCATATCAGAGAGTGGACTGTGTTTTGTCAGTTGTGCTGCAAGTGCGAAGTCTTTTCTAGCCTGTTTGCTGGCTGAACTCGGTCAGAAGAGGAAGGAGCTGCTACTGAGAGCCTGCCACGGAAGGTGCTGCCAGCCTGAAGAAATCAGAATGCCTTTGCTGTTTTCCAAGTTGAGAACGCATATCTTTGTGTACTCTGGAGTTTCTCCTTGTCAGCAAGTGCCATTACTACTTGCAGCAGGAGCCAGTTTGCTGTGGAGAGGAACCCACCCTACCTGCAGTTCCTTCTAGCATCAACACCTTCTCTGATGCTGTACCTTCAAACATCAAGATGAAGCAGCCATCAGAGAATTGAAATGTCTTCAAGCATTCTACACACCATTCAAACTTTCTCCTTTTTCAAGCACTCAACCTCCCAAGCACTTCCCCTTCCTATCATCACTAGGTTCTCTTCCTGTTCTCTGCTTCGTGCATACCCCTTGACTTCTTCTCCAAATACTACGCCTCCCCATTTCTCCGCAATACACCCACGTTCAGCTTTTATTGAATATTCCCATCTTCGGCTTTCGTCGAATACTCCCACGTTCAGCACTCGTCGAATATTCCCTCTCTTACCTCCTGCAAGCATTTCTCCTTCTCAGCCTCTTCAAACACTCTCCTTCCTCACTTTCACCAATCCCCAGACAAGAACCCACCGCTAACACCATCCTCCAGCTACCTCATCTCCCAAGACATAGTCTACATGTGCATCAGCGAGCGCTCCTACCCCCGCAAGCTAGCCTTCACCTACCTCTCCGACCTCTCCACCGAATTCAGCACCACCTACCCCCTGCAACAAGTGCTCTCCTCCACCATGCGCCCCTACGCCTTCATGGAGTTCGACACCTTCATCTCCCGCACCAAGGCTACCTACTCCGACTCACGCGCCACGCAGAACCTCGACAAGCTGAACGACGAGCTGCGCGACGTCACGAAGGTCATGACCAAGAACATCGAGGACCTGTTGTACCGCGGTGACAGTCTCGAGCGCATGGGTCAGGTCAGCAGCAGGTTGCGAGAGGACAGCGCCAAGTATCGACGAGCTGCGGTGCGCATTAATTGGGAGCTGCTGCTTAGCCAGTACGGTCCTTTCGCTGGTGTTGGCCTGCTCATCTTGTTTCTCATTTGGTGGCGATTCTTTTGAATCTTATCTGCGCTGCTATATGATAGACGGATGAGATGCACTGTAACAACACCGACGATATCAAGGCATGGAAAAGAAAGAAGTGAAATGGCCTGTAAACCACACTCGTGGCGAAGATATAAGGTTTCTTTCACGATTCGGTACGAAATGCATGGGAAACGGAAATGATGAGCACCGGGGGTTTCGGTTCTTCTGTACTATGATTCCCCACGAAGCTTTGTGTTCTGTCCTGGTCTCCTCCTGCTTGTGTGACGAGCCCATCTCCATCCACCAAGTAGTGCTTTCCCTTCCGTTCCCAGATCTGCTTTCAATTCACAATCCATTTCATTGAGCCATTCAATCGGTAGTACCAGATCACTCCATCTCCATTAAGTTTGAATCTATGTTGCCACTCTCCCTGAGCTTTAATGAACCCTTCTCCACGCACACCTGGTACTCGGGCAAGATGCTACCTGTACTGACTTCGGAGTCTGGTCCACGCTCATATTTCATGAGAGGGGAAGGGATGATACCGTGGACTAAGTCGGGACCGGACAGAAAGACCAAGGTGCGGGCGATCTCACCCATGAGGCCGACGGTGCCGCCGCCATAGAGACTTGAAAGATTTTGCTAAATCCAACGGGCAACGTTGTCGTTGTCCAGGTGAGATATGGTTGTCAGAATTTGTGACGCAATACTGGCGTTCAATATACTATCTCAAAGACGAGGCGAATGTTGTTTTGGGCGAAGACGCTTCCCCAAGGCAATTTGCCTGGACTCGCGGGAGACTCGGAAGAAGACGTGGGGAGCTTGTTTTATTCTGATGTCGCTTTCCATGTGGTTGCCCCAAAACCCAACCCCCTCACCGCCCCCCAAGAGTTCTTTTTTTGTTCTTTTTTTACCCCCTTTCCATTTTCCATTTTTTTTTCCTTCCCGCCTTTTCCTCTCCTGAGACTAAGATCAGGTAGCAGCTCGAGATTGGTGGAGAGTGGTTTTGACAGTCTACGTACTCAAGTCCTATAATGTGGTTCTTCGTGTAGGCAGGACTTGGCGCTACGGGGAGGGTCAAAACAACCAGGCTTAGGGCGGTTGCGAGTGCAAGGGACTCCCCAGGATCACCACTCTCTATCATCCCTATGCGTAATTTCGCTTCGATTCGATCCCGTCAGATAAACCGGAGTGCGTTGACCGTCCAAGTTATTCAGTGATAAGTAAACAAGTCTCTCTCCATCTCGTCGGACTTTGTTGCTCCTCAAAAGGTGGGGCTAGGGGCTTGGAGAAAATCCATCAAGCATCGGAGGTCCTGTGCATAGTTTGCTTTACGAATCACGAATCCATGTCGAGCTCAATGAGCTTTTGCTGCAGCTCGGACACCAGCTGGGCTGCCTCGTCCGGCGGGATAGAAGTTGTAGTGCTTATCTCTCCGAACTGTCACGTTTTCTAGGACCCCTTCTCAACGACAAATTCAATGGTCCTCGTTCCTGGGCGTTTTGTTCCTGGATTCTCGTTCCTGGAGGGAGCTGGCTGTGTGAGCGGAGGTGAAGAAGCCCGGAGAGATAACGGAAAGCTTCGTTGGTCGCGATCAACATCGGATCATTACCGAAAGACTTGCCAACCCACATTCCGCAACTATTGTGCGGCAGGAGGAAGAGGAACGCAGTCGGGGCTGAACAGGGAGCTCCTGAACAGGGACTTAAATTGAGGAAGGCTCGTCCACAGCTGAGCAGTCGACGCATTGTCTTCGACTTTGACTTGAACCTCCACTCCAACAGCAGCGGTGCCGCACACCCCGCAAGATGAGGATACCGTCCGCCAGTCACGCCCGAAGACGGATACTAGCTTGGGCTTACCCCCAAGTGTCTTAAGGATAGGTCTGACCATCGGTCATAAATCCACAGACTCCATCAGAGCATAGCGAGCCGAAGCCGCCAGGTCTTCAGGTGCCTTCGCAGGCTGGCGATCGGTTTGGGAACATGAAAGTTGCAGCACCATGGATGGTTCCGTCGATTTATAATGAGAATACTTTCGATGAAGTCAGAGCTCAAGCCGCCACAGGTGCTCGGCAACCACCTTAACTTCACCGGCACGAGCTCTGACTTCATCAAAAGCATTCTTCTCTCCTTGACTCAATGATGTTCGTGTTTCACTCTGCGCACCTTCTCTTCCTCCAGGCATCTCTCTCAAGGGCTTTCGGTGTGAGCGCCCCTGAACGGAGTCATAGCTCTATGGAGCTTTATCTCGATTGTTAGTGGTTGAGCGGTCCCACAGAAGGCCCAAGCGCGAAGCATTCAACTTGTTCCTGGCAATCTAGGCGTTCTTCTCTGCCAAGGAGCTGATGTTGTTGTCAATGATGCCAGTGAAGCAGGCTTGGAGCTCCGCCATGCTTTTATGCCTTCAATAACTTTCCATGTTTCGGAGGAAGATTTGAAAGAGGGTTCTGCCTCCACTCTAGGTTTCGAAGCTGAGTTCTGGAGCTCCTTTGCCACCAGAAGCAATGATGAATCATTCCATACTCAACGTTGGTACTCTCCAAGGACATCCTCTTCCATACTTTGAGATATAGTGTAGCCGAGATTGATTTCCAGCGAAGAGTTAATGGTGGCACGTGTTCGGATTGTCATACGGAGTCGTTGGCATCGGCATCATATCGGGAATAGCTGGTGTAGCTTTGCTGTGGCTTTTGCCATTCGTCTGTGGCATGGGGCTTCTGGGTTTATCTGTCGCGGCGAAACCAGTCAGGACACACTCAAGCCGAGGAGTCATCTCTTGGAACAGAGTTGGAGAAGAACATACGAGAAGATCATAGCCTTATTTTTGTCCGGGCCTCCGTGTGGTAATATTCAAGGTCATATTCTTCGGGCATTGAGTCAGAATCGTTCGTGACAGCATGCTCTTTTTGATCCAGATTTGACATCTGTCTGCGCTGCTCAGCCGAATAGATATTTTCTATCTGTCACCCTTTGTTTTGCAACGCCTGGCTTGGAATTAAACGGAAATCTTATTGGAATATAAACTGTCATGCTGTGAAACGGCTGCGTTCGTGTCAACGGCCGAGGTATGGGAGCGACAGTTTGCCTTTTCTTTTGTCAGCCTTGTGTGCGCGTCGGAGTGATTGAAGCAGTTTCTACCGTAGGAATGCGTCATGTAGTAGCAGCCATGCCCCGAAATGTGACTAGGGTCTTCCTGGCCTTTGAACTCCATTCTGTATCATCGTATATGATCTCGCCTCGCTTTACCACCTTGCAGGTGCTCGCGTTGAGGCTGTTCTGACCGGTCTTGGCCCTAGAGTTACAACTGCTGCTCTTCAGCGAGAAATTTCTGGCAAGCGCAGATGATCAGCTTGCACGGATCACATATCCATCCTTGATATATGGAGGAAGTATAGTAGATGCTTCATCAGAATATGAGGCAGCTCTTCATAGTCGGAGTCATACTCATCGTCAGCATCGCCATTGATTGTGCCCGGCTTGGTCCAAACAAGAATTTGCGAGGGATAGACGGGACCACAGAAGTGCTGCCCAACGCTACTACCGATTGAATGGCTCAATGAGGCTTCTGGATGGTATGCCATCTTGAATACCTTGAGTTTTCCTCGGGTGTGACGAATGGCAAGCCATGAGTATGCACAACCTTGTAAGTTGTCTGAATAGTCAGCATGCTTCTAGTCATCTTGCCAGGCATGGGAGGAGGTAGTGACCTTCTTTTCAAAGAACCAGCCGGAGAAGACGGTAGTCGCGGTGCTGGACACGTTGGGACCACACCACTGGAATTCTCGAGGGCACAGGAGAGTAGCAACGCTCACCCAGGGCCGAAAAGTTTTCAAACTTGGTCCTATAAAGGAGGCTGAAGTCGTAACTCCGTTTTTTTCCGCTCGCACAGCCCCTGTCTGATCTGGTCCAGGTTGACCAGAGGATCATTGGTGACTCGTTCCTGTGGAGGGTTTGTTGATAGCAAGAACTCTCATGTGCTTCTCCTCAGTCCTTCCTATCATATCGAAGCAGATTTCGGAAAGCGTTGGATTGTTCACCGAATAAACCTCTTGATTCTGCACGGTATCAGTACTATTGTACTAAGTCTTGGGCCCTTGAAGATCTGGTGAACTCATTGGATGACTTGTCATGGAATCATATTTAGAAGGCATCAGCAGGCCCGTCGAGAAGGGTGGTGGGAACGATGTGCCAACTCGTAGTTCTGGGACTTTGGCGTTTTCGAATTTGTCCCAGACTTCGTCTCCGGCTGTCAATGTCAAAGTCAGCATCTTCTCTAATCTAGAATGTAATTGGGATCAATTAGGCGGAATACTAAATTAACAATTTCTTGTCATTGGAGTGAAGCGGACTCCCTACGTACCATGTAGCTTCTTTCGAGGAGTGGCATGGCACTCGGTGCAATGCACCCTACCTGGGCCGAGGACTGCGCATCGAATAGATGCAATCTAAAAGCTTTCTCAGCAGATGTCCATCAAGCTCTGCGTGGCAGGGATGGAAGCGTTGATACAGGATATTGACCAAGCCACCCTCAACGGTCTTACGAAGCCCGCACAACATCAGACCGGGCCAAAACGCGCCCTGGGAAGGAGGAAGACTTACTGCAGAGATTCAGAAAGAATTTCTGATGATCAACAGATTATTTTGGGGGTGTTCTGATGGCGGGCTGTTGGGTGGGAGGATGGAGGATGGTTGAAGAGATCGTGAAGAAGGGACTGCCTCGAGTTTGGAATTTTGTGGACGCTAGTGTGTTATTCCCCTCGCAGGCGAGACTTGGAGCTACTCGAGGTCATCTGACTGCGCTCCTGGATATTTCTTAGGGCTTAGGGCATGTGCCAAGTGAGCCAGCCGTACCGCTTAATAGGATCTATTTCCGTCTCGAAAGGTCACAGGACCGGCTCCTGCCTTTGGATTGAGATATTTACAGGGTGAACGCCTATTTTTCTGTTACCAGACTGCTTCAAAGAGTTCTTAGATACCACTATATCTATCATTAACATATTCCAAATAATGAATTATCCATTTTGCTTCTTTACCCAGTCTGGACACCCTTTCCATAGGTTCGAAACCTCTTTGAGGTGAGCTATGCAGAGACAAAGTGAGCGAGTGATTTCTGCTTGTCGCTCCTACTAGATTAAGGACATTCATTACCTGCATTTTTAGTTCCGCCTTCCCGCTATACCATTCTACCAACACAAGACAGACTAAAACCTACCTGCGGAGCAAATCAGAAGCCGATAGCACTGTTTGCCACTTTCAGGACCGTAAGCAATCTCTCTTGTTAAATGTGTACTTTACTTCTTGTTCTCATGGGGTGCATAATAATATTGTGGCCCTCAGAAAAGAAGATGAGCTTGCTACAATCTTGATTGCGTGGGTTTTTGCTTGGGCCAGACTATACACTTTGACGAGAATTACAGAAACTAACCTTGACGCAAATTGATGATGTCATTTTTCACGAACTGTCGTTCTGCTAAATCTTTATGTTCAATACTTTGCAGAGCATGCTACCTTTGGACGTCTGCATTCCTCGTCTTCTCTAAAAGACCATTATCTAATGCATTTTCTTTGTTGCATGCGCTCACTTTTCAGATGCTATCCGACTTGACAAGCCCATCCATCGTTCTTGCCTTATTTGGCAGCACAAGCCTTTTCGTTCGTAACTACCGGTACCTCAGTGGCACCTCACAAAGTTGATCGCTCACCTTCTTTCCCACAGATCTCAGGCTTGCAACAGTACAAATATATCATCGGTACACTGCAATGTTGGAGTAAGTGCAGCATTTTTTGCACAAGTATTGTCCTTGTTTTTCTTCGTGTTTGTTCGACACCTTTGACAAAGCGACTGCAAGCGGCAACACCACAACCTGAGTTCCCAAAATGTTATCTCAATCTTTAGAAAACATCTTGTACTTTCTCGTGGGACATTTATTAGGTCTAAATCTGAATTTGCACTTCTCTTCACGCAGTAGACAGCCTGCGAGCTGCTTCTGTGACTGTTTTTGGCCAACGACTTGTTGACTTGCCTAGAAGATCTCGCGCAAACATTAAATTCTCACCATCTTCTTTCTTGCCCAATTGAACTTCGTTGCCCGTTCTATAATTAGAACTTGGTTAAGCAGTCCTGAGCAATGATGTCGTTTGCCAGTTTTCTCGTTTAAATTCGGCTAAAATAGGGGCGCTCAAACTTTAGCCCCTGAGCTGATTGATGCTTCTCAGTCACATGATCAGATGTGCAATTGCATTCTGAGTCTTTGCATATTTCAAATTGATGACTGGATACTATTCAGAAACACAAAACCCAAGAGTATGCAAATTTTTATGGCCGGTATTAAAACACAAAACGCCCTCGCCAAGTAATAGGCTGGAAAACCATCGCTCGCAACAACCAAATATCTGAGGAAAATGCAATTCCTTCAATCAACCTGCATTCGCCATCGAGGGCATCAACAGGGTTATGGACTCCAAATGCTTGAAAGCAATTTCCAAGCCCGCAGCATTGTTCGTCCGCTGACAGTGCCGAGCGTAGTTTCTGAATTCGGAATTTTTCTCTCTTTCTAGGATTATCCTCTCGGGTCCCCGGAGTAGAACTTCCGGGACAGCAAATTTGTAGACTAGATCTGCTTGGAGCAGCATCTCAGCCCACGAGTACTCAGAGGCTAGGTTCATGAAGCAAACCAAGACATAGCCAGGGTCGAAATCAGGAAATTTGACGGAGTTTTGGATGAGTGCCACTGTTGCATTTGCCACTCTACACGACTCGCGGAGATGTGGTTCGTATTGCATAAATTGAATTAGCTCCATAGTGTCCTTGAATGACTGGGAGCTGAGCTTCTGGGCTAGATTTCCTTCGAACACAATTGATGAGAAGGGCCCGGAGTACGTTGGTGACGGGCGAGTTGAAAGGTAGTCGTTGCAACTCATGAGAAGAAGATTGAGTGCTTCTTGTTGTTGCTTAAGTTGAATGAGAAGCTTCGCTAAGGAAATACGGCACTGGAGCCCGTCTTCAAAGCCAAAGGACATCTCAACGCCCACCGTTGCTTCGTGGTAACGTAATATTGCCTCGTGAGGGTAATTGAGTAGACTCAAGCCCCATTCAAGTTCTCTCCTCCACACCTCCAATTGCTGAGATGAGAATGGAGGTTGACTCAAAAGCTCAATTGCGCTACGTGCGTAGCTCTCAGCCTTTTTTTGGCGGAACCTTTGAACTTCGTATGACTTGATGAGCACACGAAGAGCAACAGATTCACGTGTGACATCCCGATAGGCGTCAATAACTTTCTGAGATGACCTCTGAGTCTGCTCGAGTGTCGCTAGGATCGACCTGTCTCTTTCCTGTAGCTCGAGTGCACGAGCAAGTATTTTCTCCGCCATGGATCTGACTTCGTTGGTGCATGCATCAGGCTGTGGAGCATCACTTGGCTTTATAGCTTCATACCCTGTGTCAGAGATCTCATTTGAGATTTTTTTGATAGCATTTGCTGTGTGATCCGAACAGGTTGCGTCTTCGTCTGAATACCCATCTTCCTCGCGCGACATTGAGAAGCGGTGAGAATTCGATTGGAGTTGCTGGTAAGACTTTGGGCGCTCTGACACATGTTCTCCTGAACTGAGGCTTGTGGTAAGGTTGAGCTCACACATAGATTGCACTTGATCTTGCTCTGACGGCCCTGAGCTGCCAGCCACACTTCCTGTTACTTGCCATTCCGAGGAATTAGATTCCCAGTTGATACCAGAGATATCCCTGACAGCTGCCGGTGTAAGGGCCGTTGATCCAGGGGTATGGTATGTGATGTTGGCAGGAGTTTCTGGAGTCTCATCAGTTTGCTGCAAAGTGTTATAGTTGGAATTGCGTACCTGCACTAGGAGACGCCGGTGCTGCTTGCTTAGTTACCTTCCTTCTTTTGAAAAGATCAATTTTCTCCTGCGGTATCTGACATCCCCGATTGAAGAAGATAGTGTCTTTATTCTCTTCTATTGATCGTTTTTCCGCTTTCGCAATGAGAATTCTCATATCAGATGCTGAGACATATTTCTCAAAACCCCAATCCTTGAGTTGCATCTTCCACTTGCGTTCACTGCAGCATTTCGTCAATATTACTTCACCTACTGAGGTAGCTGATGACAACTCACCATGCTTTGAATCCATAATCAGCCTCGATCTTCTGCATTGTGTTTGCAAGAGTGTTGTCATCATCGATATAGATTTTACGGATTTCTGCTTTGAGAGACCCCCAATTCTGGGCACTATTTTGTGCTTTGCGAGATAATCTGGGCGGTGTGATTGCAGGGGCCCAAATACCCTTCAGATGATTGAGGCCCTTTTTTTCGACCAGCGGTGATTCCTGAGCTTCATTTGATGAATAACCGTCCATCGTAGTGTCAAAGAATATCTGGATGAAATTGAGAAGTTCGCTATGCAAGCATGTTTCAGTCGTATCTGCTCGAAGCGTAGTCGCTCAAGAAAAGAAGAGATGAAGAAGAAAGAGGAGCAGGAAGCAGGATATCCTTCTTAATCATGGTCCAGGTCTCGAATTAGCCGATTCTGATGCTGTGTAACACGAGAAGCGATCCACTCAAAATCATTGACAAAAGGGCAGATTTGTCAATCCCAGCAGAAAATAAGCCACGGCGCAGGAGCTGCAAGCCATCCACGGTATCACTTCCGGAACACTGATGCCAAAGTGCAAAACCAGCGCGTAGTTCTCTTTAGTGGACGTAGGTGGACATAAGGCTAACTCTTACGTTACACTTGGATCGTGTGAACCACTGTATGGGAGATGCGCATTGAGGATGTTTATTGTTTCCTCCTGGCTCAGGAAGGATGGCTGGCTGAAAACTGGTAGATTATGAAGCAGCAGGCTCAGACCAATGCGGTTGCACGTGAATGATTATCACGTGAGATACTTTATGTCAATTCCATCTGTAAGTACTTTAGGTACTGTTTCGTACTTAGAAACAAGCCTCCAACCTCCTCTCTCCTTATCGCCACAGCTTTAATTATCACAAACGTGCAGTACAAACAAATAAGCATCATTCAGCACGGCCCGGGTAAGCAAGGCCCCGAATTTAGCCGCTGATCAGCATAGCCCCCCCTGTATCCTGCGCCTGACACGACCCCGCCACAAGCGATCAATACCAAGCTTCCGACACAGCCCTTTCTGTACCACCAGTACTTACGAGTTAACGAGCCCAACCTCATGAGTCTGCGCGCACAGGGCATTTTTCAGGCTTCGCAATTCGCTTACAGGGCCTTCGAAAACCAAAGTCTGCGTAATCACTTAAGAGCTATGCGACACCAGAGAATAGTCACCACTCAATATTTAGGATTTGAGAACCAAAGTAATATTAGTTTAATCTGAGTAATTAATTTCTAAAAAATTTAAGGTTCGTAAATTTATTTTTAACTAAAATACCCTGGGCGCACAGACTACTGAGGTCAGGCTCGTAACGGGTAAGGTCCACAAGTCATGCCACTTGGCGTGAGGCATTGCTACATCAGAACCACCCAGCTGAAGGAAAATAAGACCGAGATAAGTTCTCATGAATTAAGGTTACTTTGGTGGCATGTTGCTCCCCAATGAACCGTTTGATAGCCGAGTGTAAATCAATTGATATAAAATCCCTCAAAGTTCCCAGAATCTCTGATATTGTTTTCATCAAGCTTTTAGTCAAGAACTTGATACATAATTCAAACCCAGTATCAAGAAAATTTACTACAACAGCTCCAGCTCAAGTCCAAAACGCATTTTATACCCTCCAACAGCAACCAAAATGGGGAACCAGGCCAAATCTAACATGATCCCCTTCCGCGACACGGACAACAAAGAAGTCGCATACGGCGAGAACCCCACCGCCTCAGGTCCTTCCCTCGACTCGGACGCCGAGCTCCTGAACCCACCTCAAGGTCTCGACGAAGACGCCATGCAGCACTTCACGGCCACTGGACGTCCCGCACCAAAGTTCAAAGCCCACGGCCTGATATCATTGGGTGGAGATGGGATGTATGTGTAATTTCGTACGCTAAGTTTTCTTGTTCCAGGATTTTGGAATTGTATTTTTACCTTAAAATTGGACATGTCTGATTTTCAATCACTACGTCTCTCTCCGATCATGTCACGCTGACTCCATCATCGTTAGGTACTCGATGCCCCAGCTCCTGCCAAAGCGATATACCGATGATTCAATTATCCCCGCAATCGTCACTGGCGTCGTGCCCAATGAGAAGCCAGCTGAGGAAGAGGGGACGAATAAGAAAGGAGGATTCTTCGGGAAGTTCAAGGGAAAGAAGGAGGGGTGATGAACTGGATGCGTTAGGACAGAAGAAGGGAATTACGAGGGTGGTGTATATGCCGCGAAGGGATTATCTGAAGTATTTTGCGAAGGATGAGAATAGGAATTACATTGGAAGTGAGCCGTATAGGAGATGGACCGAAGGGGAGTGGGAGGAGCAGTTTGCAAAGTACAAACCGGCGGTGGGGAAGAAGTGATTGAGAGATGATGTTGATGTAATGTGAAATATGAAGCTGCGAGAATGGGAAGGTTTGAAGAGAATAATAATCATTGACTAGATATCTAGCTGCGCAGATCACTCATGATACGCTGAGTGAACTAGGTTTGGGATGTGTAACTACTAGGCTACCTTTATGCTTGATAAGTTGATAACCCCGCACATTAAAAAAGAGGTGTTCCCTCAAAGTCATCCCCGCGCAACTAACGAGACAATTGGGGATCTTCCCGAGCTAAGACTTCGAAATATTCCTCAACAGGACCAAGTCTCAGAAGAACCTTGTCCGATTGCTTATCAGACGGTTCGAGTAGGTTGCCAGGCTCTGCTGCATTTGATTCTGTGTACCGGCGAATCGCTTCGACACATCGAAATGCCTGCAGCAACTGCTTAGATAGCTCATCCAGTGATCCCAGTTTCTCGTAATGCCGTGCAGCTTCACTGAACGCGCAAGCACGCTCGAAGGCATGAGAGCGACTGTCGAATGATTTCAAATGTGGAATGGCAAATTCATATACCACATTCGCAGCATAAAAAAGCCAGATATCAGAGTATGCCGCACCAAGTTTCATAAATTCAAGCAGAAGCTGTTCGACGTCGCAAGTATCTTCGTTCAGGTCAAGATTCTGTAACCTGGATAAGCTGGAACGCACCCAAGCGAAGGACCCCATATCCATCCTCCGGTGAAGCATCTGAAGAGAACTTGCAATATCGTGAAATGAAGATGAAGGCAAGTCGATGAGAAGGAGATAACTGCCCCAAGGCCGATGAAGCAATTCTTAGCTCGGTATCAACAACATGCAGTCTGATACACAGGTTGTGAATGCACGGATGAGCATGATCAAAGCCTCGTCGTCCAGCTTCATCTTCCTGAGAAATTCACCGAAGTATTGTCGACACTTGAGGAGATCACTGCCCTCATAGCGCCGAAAGGCCTCAAAAATATAATCTTTCGAATCCACACACAGCTTGATAGCTAGACGATAACATGTCTCTGCAGCGTCGTCATCTTCCTTATCTTCGTAGCTCTGACCAAGCCTGACAAAGTGGAGAGGTCGTTTTGACAAAACCAACTTCTGCTGAAAGAGGCTTTCTAGCAGCTCGAAGGCTATCAAGGACATTTCTGGTGAAAACTGTGACTTCCGACAATTAGCAAAGAGCAACCGTACGTTGTGTTCGAAAAGCGTGCGAAATGTTTTGGTGCGGTTAACACCGGCTACGTTGTCATGGGCTACAGATACTTTAATTCGTTGGTAAAGGCCATCGTGTACAGGGTTGAGGTCTTGACAAAAATTGATAATCGAGAGTAGTTCCCTTGTGATGCTTGTGGTGATGTCTGAGAGACATTCAGCACACAAGTGGTTTATTTCTCCGGGAAGCCCCGAAACAATTTTCGTGAAGCGACGGACGTAGTCGAGGAGACAGTTCACAATGGTTGAGAGCCGGGCGTCCGGCAGGTCGCAATGTGTGACTTCATGGATCGACCAATCAGCTGGAACGGCTTGAACGGCATATAGAATGAGGCCATCCTCCCATAAATTCTCATGCCTATCTTGACCGAGCATTTGGTCCACATTATCCGGTTGAATGGACGTATTGTGACAAGGAGGCCAACAGCAGGAGACGCTACTAGCCAGCCGGGTTACACCCGCAGGATGGACTGAAGGTGTACGATAAGAACAATTGGCCGGCGTTTCTGAAGAACATAATTAGCAATCGAGTCAAAACAGAACTTTATAGGAATCGCTGAAGGAGTTTGAGCTTCTCACTTACGCCAGCTTGGGGATACCGCGGGCCCTTCCCTGAATGCCTTCCTTTTCTTGAAGAGGTTGATTCGTTCTGCTGCAATCTGTGTCTTGCCATGAAAGAACACCGTCTCTTTATTTTCTACTCGGGCGCGCCGCTCCGCCTTCGCAACCAGAATTTTCATGGCCGTCGCAGGAACGTACTTTTCGAATCCCCACTCCTTCAGCTTCAATTTCCATTTCCGTTCACTAAAGGAAGAAGTTAGTCATCCATACAAGGCAGAGGAGGTAGATAATGAAGAGTTTATACCTGGCCCTGATACCATATTTCATTCCAATTAGCGTCATGGTGGCAGAAAGGGTACGGTCTTGGTCTAGATAGATCTCCTCGATTTCTAGTTTTGCTGATTCCCATTCTTCATTGGAGATCCGACTCTTTGAAGCATGTTGGCTATCACTGAGTGGGACACACTCTTCTTGTGCCAAGGCCAATCTGGTCTCCTCGCACTCTTCACCCCTGGACATATGACTGACTGAAGAGTTGGGGTCATGGATACGTGACACGAAGGGCTTCTTCGTCAGCTCAATGCTGGTCATGTTCATCGGAAAATTCAGACTTAAATCACAAATTCCAGACAAATTATCGCCGGAGTAGCCACTCAATCTTTCGTTTTTGAGATCAGGCTTCGGGAGGATGAAGGAATTGCCATTACAAGACTGGTAGACGGAGGGCGAGGCTCTATATTATTCCATCTGTGTTCGTGTAACAGTACCACCAACTTTGAAGCGGACCACTCATATCGATAGACAAAAAGGCATATTTGGACCCTAGCCAACGTTGCGCCACCTGCTGCAGGCGACGTCGTGACCAAATTGAGCAGCCACTCAAAGCCCGATGCAAATGTGCACGTTGAGAACATTGAAAAACCTGACTCGTCGGCCAATCAGAAGTAGCAACCCTGACAATTTGGACTAAGCTCGCTGCCTACCAAGACCGAGGAGGCTGAGGGAACTGTCCCGTCACTGCAGCAATAATATTGAACAAAATGAGGGTGGAGAAATTGGGTCGGGACTCAGCCTACTACAGTACTTGTTTAGCAAACGATGCTTTCCATGTTGCTTGAGACTTCAAGCTTTGATTTAGAGCTTCGAAGGAGTCTCAAATTCACAGTTAATAATGCTAGTGCAAGAATAACTTAATCTTGAGAGTTGTATTAACTTTTTTGTTGTTTCGGAGATCGATGTCAAAGATCGACAATCAGCAAGTGCTCATCCCCTCACTAACCCCAAAGCAGCGAATTCTGCCACCGCCTTCCTCCTTCGCAACCAAAATTATGGCAAAAATCCTCACGACAAGACTCACCGCTCACAGCTCTTAGAACCTCCAGAGCCGCTCAAAATCCCGTGTGACAATGCGAATACCGAAACCCTTGATCCTATTTATCGACGCCTATGACAGTTTCTCCAACAACATCATCTCGCTCCTCGAAACGACACTCAATGCCTCAGTCCGAACTATCAAAATCGACAACCCTGCCCTAGCTTCTGACGAAGCTTTATATGCGGAATTGAGACACTATGTTGCGGTAGTATGTGGTCCAGGTCCGGGACATCCGGAAAAGGAGGAAGATGTGGGGATTATGAGGAGGATTTGGAGGTTGAGGGAGGAGGAGTTGTTGCCGGTTTTGGGGATTTGTCTGGGATTTCAGAGTCTGTGTTTGGAATTTGGGGCTGAGGTTAAAAGACTGAAGGGGCCGCAGCATGGAATCATCAGGAGGGCTAGGCATGTTGGAGAAAGTGGCAAGGAGGGACAACAAACTATTTTTGGCGGGATTGGAGAGATTACTGCTACGCTTTACCAGAGTCTTTGCGTGGATATTGGGCAGGATCATTTCTCAAATAAGGATTGGGAAAGTAGGAAATGGATGGCATCGGTCAGATGTCAAGATATCGTACCATTGGCTTGGGCTGAGAGCAGGGACTCTCTGCAGGACGACGCTGGTGTGAAGGACGAAAGAGTTCTTGTGGCAGCTCGGCACAGATCAAAGCCTTTTTGGGCTTTGCAATACCATCCCGAGTCAATTTGCACGAATACAGAGAGCAGGGAAGTGATCAGGAACTGGTTCAGGCATGCTCAATGGTGGAACCGAACACGGAGACAAAGAAAATTGTCTTTCGAAGGACCAATCCAAGGCGAATATGCAACTCGAGACAGCTTGCTCAGTCTATTCGAACAGAAACTTCACCAGAATCCAGATCTCAATCATCTTCAATCGCGTTCAAAAGCGTCTATTGATGAAACAGTCTGCTATTTCCGAGCAATACAATCCTCAGCAAACATTTCTGTTCCAGATCTAATCGTAGCTATTCAAGATATGCGGCAAGCTCACATCATTTTGGAATCTTCAAACGCATATGAGAAATCGGTAGGAACCGCAGATGTTCGAGGCAGATATAGCATTGTTGGTTTGGATCTTGATCGGAGCACCAGGTTCGAATATACAACAGGAAGTCACAAGATCATGCAATTTCATCCACACGAGTGTACTTCAACAAAGGACACGAGGAATTTTGGTGGAATTTGGGGTTTCCTTGCTCAACACTTGAATGCAAGAAAAGTTGTTCATGGAAACCCAGATTCGCCATTTTGGGGCGGTTTCATGGGGTATACGACCTATGAACTGGGGCTTGGAGGCATTGATGTCGAACCAGAAAGCAGGAAAGGACGTCAGCATCCTCGCCCAGATCTATGTTTTGCTTGGGTGAAACGAAGTCTCGTCGTTGATCATGTAAAGAACGTGATCTATATCCAACAGCTGGCTTCAAGAGCGAATCTTGACCACGTCAACACCTGGATGGACAGTCTTGCAAGTAAACTAGAAGACGCACTGCATCACACCTCCTCAACTCCGTCAACACACGAGATCCGCAATTCAGTAGTTTCCATCACTACTCCCAAGCCTTTAGTCTACGAATCCAAAGTCCTCGCCTGTCAGTCCTCCATCCGTGCCGGCGATTCCTACGAACTCTGCCTCACTTCACAAACCCACATAACCCTCACCAAACCCCATTCTTCCCCTACCCCATCCTCCTGGAACCTCTACAAAACCCTCCGCTCCCGCCAACCTGCCCCTTTCTCCTCCTACGTCCGCCTTGGCGCTGCCACTTTGGTATCCTGCTCCCCGGAACGTTTCCTAACCTGGTCTCCATCCGGCACCTGCGAGCTGCGCCCCATGAAAGGGACAGTCAAGAAATCACCAACCGTCCAAACTCTCGCTCAAGCCACAAATCTCCTCGACATCCCGAAAGAGAAAGCCGAGAACCTGATGATCGTTGATTTAGTCCGGCATGATCTGCACGGCGTATGCGGCTCAGGAAATGTAGAGGTGCCGAGATTGATGGTAGTGGAAGAGTATAAGAGTGTATTTCAGATGATTTCAGTTGTTGTTGGACAGATTCCACCCCCATTTCCGCCTTCTATGCTACCGTACCTGTCTCAAGCTGAAATCGAGGAAGGGGAGAAGAAAAAATATACAGGCTTGGATGTCTTAGCAGCGAGTTTACCGCCAGGAAGCATGACCGGCGCGCCAAAGAAACGATCCTGTGAGATCTTGCAGGAGATTGAAGGCGGGAAGGAGAGGGGGCTGTATAGTGGGGTTGTCGGGTATATGGATGTTGGAGGCAGAGGGGACTGGAGTGTGACGATTCGCTGTTTGTTCAAGTGGGATGATGAAGATGAAGTCCTCGTCAATGGGGATCAGAAGGAGGAGAGGGAAACATGGCATGTTGGTGCTGGCGGTGCGGTTACAAGCTTGAGTACTGCTGTCGGAGAGAGGGAGGAGATGGAGACGAAGTTGGCTGGTACTTTGGGGCTTTTTAGATAGATGCCGGGAGACTCACGTCTTATTCTACGAGTTTTGCGGTATTTTTGTGTTCTGGAGAGGGAAAGAGGGATACTCAACGTATTCTGGATAGAACGGGCGTTCAGGCTCAACGATACCCCACTCGCAACAGTCAACTCATCAATAGAAAAAAAAAAATTCGAAACTCGTTTGGAAGATTGTTCATCACCCGCTATTCTGCTTCAAACCCACCAGATAACCAATCCCATGTGAAATTCGCCACCCGTTTGCTTGCTGGTATGCATATACGTACAATACATCCTCTCAGTTTCCTGGCTCCAACGCCATCCCTCCTTCCCACATCCATCCAGAAGTTCGTCCTCACTCCTCCCTACACTCATCAGCCCAGTTCTGTCTCGATGAGCGAGGGTATCAAAATTCGGACTCTTCCTGAAAGAACATCCCAAACGCAATGATAGTGCCGTAAATAAGCACACCACCCGTGATAGACATCAGAGCCGCTGCCCAACGAATGATTTCTGAGTGTGCGAGGAGCGCCGGTAATGCTGCTTATCATTAGCCCAATGCCCAATGCCCAATCCATCTCCCATCAACCCCCCCATCTTCTCTTTTCCCATTGATTTGATTGCCCACAGGTCCGCAAGGGAGACATACCAACACCCATCAGAATCAAAAACCCCGTACAGAACCGCCCGAAATCCACGACCGCATTGCTACTGCTCTCGACGAAATCATCTGGATTGGCGCATCGTCCACAGATCCAATTTGGTAGGGGAGCGAGTACGTAGGTGGCGACAACGATAAGGGGGAGGTATTGCTTGAATAGAGCGCAGGAGAGGATCACGAGGAGGAAGCCGATTGCTAGGACCTGCGCTCTGTTAGCTGGGAAGTCGGAATAGGTATGAGGGTGGAGGAAAGAAGGAAAATAGGCGGGAAAGCGGGAGACGTACAAAGGAGAGCGAGATGATGGTCTTGAGACCAGCGGTCATTTTGGGTAGTGAGAGAGGCACTTTGCTGGTGGTGTTCGTGTGGTCAGGCTGCTGGTCCTTGCGCTTCCTTGCTTCGCCGCGCTGCTCTCAACTCTCAGATCTTGATGCTTAATAAGCTTATCAGGTTTTCAATGCTAACATATGAAGCTTATCTTGTTGCGAGATTGTGGAGTGATCTGTCGTTCCTTGAAGTAAAGTGAAGAGTGAAGCACGAAGTGGTGGAGGAGAGGGAAGCTGACGTTGCGCGGCTGCGGCTCATGGACCGCATCTACCCCTGTCGTTTCTAGACAAGACTACGGCAGCCTTATTTTTGCGTTTACAGCAGAGCTTCATCATCGTGTCTGCCTCGTCCATCTACCACGTCTTCCCCATAACCTCAAGCTCACCGCCACTCGACCTTTGCTTCTACAATCTAGATACCCCAATTGCGAATCCGCACGCAGCTAGATCTGCCCCGTCACGATGTTCAGGAATAACTATGACAACGATTCCGTTACTTTGTGAGTATTGATTGCAACAGGGCGCGTTGGTTTGATAGAGGGAAGCTGATGAGAAATAGCTCACCTCAAGGACGGATATTCCAGGTCGAGTATGCGTCTGAGGCTGTCAAGCAAGGTAGTGTGGTAGTAGGAATAGTGAGCAAGACACACGCTGTGCTTGTAGCTTTAAAGGTACTCTCGTCACCCAGCTCCCCTGCCGTCCAACCTCCACCAGCTGCTAATGGTTCTCCTCTCAGCGCAACGCAGAAGAGCTCTCCTCCTACCAAAAGAAAATCATCGCCATCGACGAGCACCTGGGTCTCTCGTTGGCAGGCCTAGCATCCGACGCCCGAGTCCTCTCCAACTTCATGAAGCAGCAATCGCTCTCCAGCCGCCTCACCTACGGCCGTGCCATTCCTCTCGAACGCCTCGTCTCCTCCATCGGCGACCGTGCACAAACCAATACGCAACACTACGGCAAGCGTCCTTATGGCGTTGGACTGTTGGTAGCAGGCGTTGACGAAACTGGTCCCCATCTTTTCGAATTCCAGCCTTCAGGAATGACACAAGAAATGGTGGCTTGTGCAATCGGAGCACGGAGTCAGATGGCGCGGACGTATCTTGAGAGGAATTTGGAGGCCTTTGCGGACTGTGGGAGGGAGGAGTTGGTTAAGCATGGTCTGCGTGCACTTAAGGAGAGCTTGGCGCAGGATAAGGAGTTGACGGTCGAGAATTGTAGTGTGGGTGTTGTTGGGGTTAAGGGCGAGGGGATGAAGAGGATTGAGGCGTTCAAGTTGTATGATGGGGCGGAGGTTAGACAGTGGGTTGACTTGGTGGCTGATGGGACAGAGGGCGCTGAAGGAACGGAAGGAATGGAGGTGGATTTGTAGAAATGAAGGGATCTGGCAGGGAAGGGCTTATGAGCTTGTACAACATCAAAAGAATTCAGAGCAAATCATAGAAAGAGAGCAACGTCTATTAATATGCTCTAGGTATAGCAGACAGTCTACGGGAACGCCAGAGGGGTATGTTTTACGGAAGTCCGTGCAAACCAGCAAACGCCAATCTTCCAATGTCTAGACTCCCACCGCTTTTCCGTACGCCGACATGAATTCAATCCCCTCAAACTCCCAGCAAGAACTTACTCATTACCCCACTCCAACTTGAACCGTCCCTCTGCAACCCTGTACTCCTTCAACGCCCTAACAACCTCCTCTGCACTGCTCGCCTCCTTGATGATGCTCCTATTTCCCTGCCCAACAAAACCCGCCTCCACACTCTTCTTCACCCAGCTCAACAATCCATCCCAATAACCTTCCACATTGAGAATCACCACCCCTCTATTATGAATTCCCAACTGATTCCAGGTAACAACCTCCATCAGCTCCTCAAGTGTACCATATCCTCCCGGCAAAGCCACAAAACCGCTACCTTTCGCACCAGCGAGGACTTCCTTAGCCATCATGTACTTCCGTGTGTGCATGTCTTTTACCACGGTAGTTTTCCCGTAGACTGAGTACTCGGGCAAGATGCCACCTGTACTGACATCGGAGTCTGGCCCACGCTCGTATTTCACGAGCGGGGAAGGGATGATCCCGTGGACTGACTCGGGGCCGGATAGAGAGACCAAGGTGCGAGCGATTTCACCCATGAGACCGACGGTGCCGCCACCATAGACGAGGCAGATATTGTTTTCGGCAAAGACCCGGGCTAAAGACCGGGCTGCTTCCTGTTTTCATCTTCAGTCAAGGTCTTTGGTTTTGAGTGGAAAATTTGGCAAATGAGGAAAGAAGGGTGGGGTAGGTAAATACCATATGAGCAGGCGAGTTGCCAGGGCTTGCACCACAGAAAACACAGATTTTTATCTTTGGTGAGCTAGAGGTTTCGGAAGGCAGCATATTAGTGGTATTTGTGAGGACATTGTTCAATTTCGAATGTCCATGAGGGGTATTCGAGCCTGGGAGCTCGGGTGTCTCGCTACGGATCGAGGTTGCAGGGGAGACGCCGCCGGATGCCATGTTGTTTTCTTTTTCAATTGATTTGAGTAGAGGGTTATAGCGCCTCTTGAAGGTGAGAAATGAGGATCAATTGGTAGTGGGACAATTGCTGGAGGGTGTTGAATAATCAGCTTACTCGAGTACCTGTTGATGACTCAAAGTTGCGGTCAACAGGACTTGGAGTTGAATGATTCTGGTGGGGAATTCGAAAAGAAGGATCGTTTTATTTCCTGCTGTGATCGTAAAGACAGTCTTTGTTTGTGGAATGGAAAAACGTGGCAAGAGTTACAGAAGAAGCTTGAAAGGGAGGATGATAAATATGTTGGTGGTTATTGAATTCCTGAATCCGAGGACGTCACGCAGCCTTTGCGGCCGCATCAAGCCAGGGAAGCCACTGACAACCAACGTGTGCCATGATTGGCCGAACGGAGCTCGGCGATTGCTTAGTGGACCTTTGGGAAATCGCGAACTTTCTCCTCTCTTGAGCCTCCACTGCGTGTCCTTTGACTTTCATCACAAGAGTGTCAAGGTGGTTCAAGATCACGCATCGCCAACATGCCTCCTCCCACCGGTACCGTCGCTCCAGGCGCACAACCTCAGGATGGCGGAATGAGTGTACGTTCCCCCCTCATACTACAAGGCTCAAAAGAAACATAGCTGATACGTCTCCTCAAGCCGATGATCAAGTCTGCCATCCAGGGCCTGGTTATGTTCTTCGGAATACAATTCGTGATGGGCAAGTTCATGGGCTCGGGAAAGGCAACGACGACAACTGCGACCGATGCTTCTGGAGTGGTCACCACAGTGCCTGCAAATACCGCTGAGATCCCACCTTTCTATGCGCGTCCGGATCACTTAAATGAAGGTGCATTATACAATCCACTAGCCCAGCGAATTGCTCCCATGTGGCCGCTCGACAATCCGTTAGATATCACAATTGTTGTTTCTCCCACCTTCGTCTCTGAACCGCTAGCCAAGACTCCCAAGGAGAGAATTGTGGTTGATGAGGTGGGATTTGTACTTGGTGACTATAAAGAAAATAGGATAATTGATACTACGTTTCCCGTGCCGAAGGAAGTTCAGAATAATGGAACGCTATGGGCGCATTTTTATATTGGGTTGACCGGTAGTAAACTGGATCCCTCGACTCAGGGATATAATCCTGAGAGGGCGTTCCATTTTATTCATCCATTGACACAATATATTGTGCAAAAGAAAGTTAAGAAGACGAAAAATCTCTTGGCTGCTGTGAACGAGTCTGAAGTGGTACGTCTTGTTCCCTGGCGATTCATGCCTGTGTTGACAGAAATGTAGGTCGAGGAAGAAATCCCAGCCGGACCCATCATCAACTCCCACTATCATCCGAACTTCACCATGTCTTTCGTTCCGGATTCTGGAGTCATGCACTATCCATCCCTTCACCCTGCTGTCAGGCAATATATTCATTTGGAATCCAGCGGTGCTCGAGATGGTACCGGACAAAATGGATGGTATTATCCGGTGCTCTTTGTCAACACTTTCTGGCAGCTTAGGACTCATATGGTGGCCTTGAACTCAACGGTCAAAACTCTGCCGCTCCACATCAACCTGAACCACTTAGCCAACTGGAAGTTCAATTTAATGGCTAGCTTGGACGAAGGAGCAAAGCAAAATGCCAGAACGGCAGCTCAAGGTTTGTCTCCCTCTACAGGACGAGGGATCATCATGTGACTAACAACTATAGGTGGATCTGTCCCTGGCGGTGGAGATGGCAGCGAATTTGAAATGATCAAAGAAGTTCTTCTTGACACCAACGTCTACCTCTTGGGTACAACCGTCGTTGTTAGTATCTTCCACATGATCTTCGAGATGCTGGCTTTCAAGTCAGATATCAGCCATTACCGCAACAAGAAGAACAACGTCGGGATCTCTGTTCGCTCTATTCTGGGAAATGTCTTCATGCAAGCCGTCATCTTCCTCTACTTGTTAGACAATAACGAAAATACCAGTAAGCCCCTTCTATACACTTTTCGAACTGGCCACTAACAATCCCAGGCTGGATGATCCTCTTCTCACAAGGAATGGGCATTCTCATTGAGTTCTGGAAGATCACCACCGTAGTCAACGTTCGAATCCGCCCCGCCGCCCCCAACTCCCTAATCCCCTACCGCATCGCCTTCGAAGACAAACAAGTCCTCACCGAAACCGAGGAGAAGACCAAAGAATACGACGCAGTCGCATTCAAATACCTTTATATGATCGCCGTGCCCCTCCTCTTTGCCTATGCCGCCTACTCTCTCAAATACGACACCCATAAATCATGGTATTCCTTCATTATCGCCACTCTTGTTGGTTCCGTTTACGCATATGGCTTCCTCATGATGGTGCCTTCCCTCTACATCAATTACCGTCTGAAGAGCGTGGCACACATGCCAGCCAGAGCTATGACTTATAAATTCCTGAACACGTTTATTGATGATCTGTTTGCGTTTACGATCAAGATGCCGACATTGCATAGACTGGCTACGCTGAGAGATGACGTTATTTTCTTTGTTTACTTGTATCAGAGTTATAAGTACAAGGTTGACTATACGAGGGTAAATGAGTTTGGACAGGGTGGTGGTGAGGAGCAGGAGGTTTTGGAGAAGGATAAGGCGAAAGTTATTGAGTTGACGGAGGGAGGCAAGGCTGTGGAGGGGGTCAAGGAGGAGGGAAAGGCGGCGGATGCTGCCGTGAAGACTACGGGAAGCTCGAAGAAGGGAGGCGCGACGAAACGGAAGTGAGTCACAAATGCACGAGGAAAGGTATGTAGATGAATTTAGGGTTATGGTAGAGAAAGAACAAGGTTACTGTGCTCCAAATTTCGCGCCTTATCCAGATCACAGATCTCCTTTTGCTTGTATATGACTATTGGGTTGTAGTCCGCAGCATGTGAATCCAGTGATTTCTGCTTGGGATAGCATCAATTTGATGCTGGGGAGATTGTACTCTCGTTATTTTGTCTTCTGCAGTAGCTGGATCAAGCGTTGGCGGTCAATAAGGGCCACATCCCAGGACCTTCGACCCCATCCATAAGCTTAGTATTTTCTACCTTCTGATTCGGGTCTCTTGTCATCGACCAATGATATGGAGTCAAAGCTGACGAGATGTAGGCTATGATCGGCATGTTTATCATAGTGCGTTACTATGAATTAAATGGATGAGATACCGTAGCACGGCAGCCTTAGGCGAAACAACTTGGGGTAGCTACTCGGCCGGCCAGTTGGTATCTGGCATTGGCCAGGGATATTCGTGCAAGTCCTGCCATGCATGCCTGTCAAAAGTGATGGCTTTGTCAGCTGGACACTGGAAAAAATATACTACGTGCTCTGGGGTGGGAGGGCAAAACTGCTGGTCACAATGGGCTGGGCCGTGTTTTCAAGGAGGCTTGGGTACTCAAAGTGAAGGGCTATACATTCTAGGCTACATCCTGCCCCATCCTACGGTCTGACCATCACCTAAGAATCTTTTACAAGTCATGAGGAGCCCTCGCATCCCTCCGTATTCTGACCAAGTATTGCACGTTGTCGGGTATCAGCACCGTAAAACACAGCCTGAGGTTGTGGCAATGCGTCGGGCGAGACACCCGAGCCAGGAAAACACCTCAATCGATAATACCCGCGGAAGAACTTATCCTCCAGCTGACGCAGAATCCATTTGGCGCACCAGTAATTTCAGCAAGAACATTGGAGGATGTGTTTTGAGGCGGAGCGATGGCATTTTAGTGGGGCTAAATTGCCCCTGAACGCTTAGCGAGGCTGTGCATGCAGGCTCACAAACTGGGCTCTGCCTAACAGATCCCAAGAAATACTTATGCGCCGACCACCTCAGAATCGTTTCGACTTTATTCCGATCTTGAAACTCAATCAGTCAAGATCACGATAAGAAATTTCCCTACCTTACCAGCCCAAATTATCAAGTCATTGCGATGCACCTCTGGACCAGCCTCACATCTCACCTCGGCAAGAACTCAAAACCAACCACAACGACACGAAAAGACAAGATGAATACCTCCGTACAACAAAACGAAGCCAGAGTTCGGGTAGAAAGAAGTCCTACGATTCCAATTTCGCAATCGAACAGTCAAGCTCCCACTCAACTCCCTTGCCGCCAAATCGACCCTTCTCAAACGCTCCAGCTCCCTTTCCACGAGAGTCTAAAAGCCGAGACGCCCTTCGTAAACCCTTTAGGAGGCGAATCAACTCTTCTTCTCTCACCACCACACTCAGCTGCATCTTCATACGTTAAGCTCCCTTCGCCCAACTTTGCAGCGCCTTCAGCAAACTCCAGCCGAGATGGAGAGGAGAAGAGCACTTGGCAGGAGGGATGGGTGAAAATTGTTGAGGTTGAGAAAGAAGGTGAACGGGGAGACAAGAAGAGGAGTAAGAAGGAATGGAGGAACGAGGAAGTGCAGCCGGCGAAGAAGAAGAGTAGGGATTACAGTCGGACGGCTTGGACGCCGAGACAGAGGATGGAGAAGGTTGCGAGCCATTGGGGACCTAATGCTGGGCCTATGAGAGGCTATAGTTGAGCATTTAAGCAAGAGGAGTTAGAAAAAGCATAAATGGGATTTGTGATTTGGAGTTTTTGGGCGGGGAGGCGTGTTTGATGGCGTTAAGCACCGAGTTTAGACAGGCAATATCCATTTGATTTCAACTACTTCGCACAAGCAGTTAATCTTTGCACCATCCAGTACCGCCATCTTTAGAAAAAGAACTTCGAGGGTTATAGGTACTGTGAAACCATATAACTGGTGGATTAGCCATAGCTGGTGTACTGTGAATTCAAGGGTGTGCGTGAGTGGCCAATCGGAGAAGAGTGTTGCATTTCGTCATGTGAGACGCCAACAATTCATGTCAGGCTGCTTGTTGCAGCCTTGTAAGAATTCTACACATATCCTCATCCGGTCTTCCTTAAGCTGTTCATCTACTCAAGAACAGTTAAAATCCACCATTTCTGCAACAAGCAATAACTTCAACGGCATGGAGTCCTCCACCAACGAATCGACAAATCCTGGGCCCGAGTCGCCCGACTCGACCGTGTCTGACATATGTCTATCTTGTCGTTACCTCTCAGATGCACACTCACTCCCACCAGTGTCAGGGTGCCCTTGTTGCGAACTTATTGAGCGGGCTCGAGGGCTGTTCGAAATTTGCCTCGCCTCACATTCCGAATGTGAAATGCCTACCTCACCGCCTCTTCTTTCTCGTGTTCTAGATGTTGGAGAGGCTGGTAATACATCTGAACCATTCTTATATGTTCCAGACGATGCTTCACAAGAACAAGGTAGTTACGTTGCCTTGTCGTATTGCTGGGGCAAGGACACTGGATCATTTGTGATGACAACAAATTCCAACATACACGAACGCCGAGCAGGCATACCATTATCTTCTCTGCCAACCACACTCAGAGAAGCGGTATACATTACCAGAAGACTCAACATCCGATATCTTTGGATCGATGCCCTTTGTATCATCCAAGGATGCGAGGACGACTGGACGAGCAACGCAGCAAAAATGGATGAAATATATGGCAATGCTGTTCTCACTATCGCTGCCGCATCTGCAAGGTCTTGCACAGAAGGAGTCCTCAAGCCTCGCCTTTATCAACACTGGAATGTGCCTTCGATGTTGAAAATAGATCACGAGCCAATATATCATCGAGCCTGGACATTGCAAGAGCGTCTGCTTGCTCACCGCTATCTCAGTTTTGGTACAGAACATATGACTTGGCAATGCCAGACTCAGACGATAATACATTCCGAATTTACAGATTATAATCCCTCAACATCTGCCCTTAGACTTTATCATATGATGCAAAACTTCCAGAGTCCATCGGCCCGCTGGGAGAGAATAATCACGGACTATACAGCTCGATATCTTACCCACGAGAATGACAAGCTACCGGCCCTCTCAGGAATCGCCAAGAAAATTCAGTCTCATACCAGCGATCAATATCTATCAGGCTTATGGAAAAATGATATTCTACAACAACTGTGTTGGAAGGTTAGTAACATAATTCTAAAGCCTATTGACTTCCAGAAGCCAAAGGATTACAGGGCCCCGTCGTGGTCCTGGGCTTCTATCGATGGCAATATAGATTTTTCTCCAGGCAGACCACCTTTTAAGGCAGCTTTTGTTGAGTGTACTGTTCATCCATTGTTTGCAAATGACCTATTTGGGCGGGTGAAGAGCGGAACGTTAGTTCTTGAAGGGCCGCTAAAACAGTCTGAGGTTCGATGGAAAGATTCATATAACTTCGGAAACTTCCCTAGTTTGGTTGGACTCGACGGCAGCTTTGTAGGCAATGTATGGCCTGATAATGAAGATCGGAAAGCGAGACATGAGGTTAGAGCAGAGTGGAGAGAAATGAGACCCTGGTGTCTGCAAATGACTTCTGAGGCATCCATTGTCCTTCTGCCTGTCAGAGGGCACGGGAGTTACACGTTTCGGCGGGTGGGATTTATGTATGCGCCCGTGAAGGCCTGGTTTGAAGGCGCTCCAAGAAAGACTGTATCAATTATCTGAAGCCATTAAATTCATAAGTTATTTTACGGCGTCCAGAAAGAACGGCACATATCACTGGCGATCATGGAACATTTGCAGTACTCTCCTTCGAAAACCGAACACAATGAGGACGAAATACAACAATCAAACTTGTGGTCAGGTTGTTCAATTTGAGAATTCCCATTTGAGAATTCCCATTTGAGAATTCCCATTTAACTAAACTACAAGATCGACGTTCGACTCCCCTTCAGCCTTGCTCTCCTCCGAATCTTCTCAAAAACAGATGAATGAAAACCCTAGGAGAGATTCAAAGATAAGGCCTAGCCCCATTCTAGATAGCTAATGTGGTTGCAATGTCATCTAGCAACCAAAGACACAGTAATCGGGAGAAGCTTCAAGAGCAGGGTTTGGTGTCTTTGGCCACTGGATTAGAATGGCAAGAATTCTGAGATATAGCTTAAGTTACATGGAAAATACTCCAAGTGGGGGTGATCTCGGAGTTTGGGTTTGCAGTGGCTAGAGAAAAAAGAACAAGGGGAGAAAGCGTGCCAAGAGACTTACACTTTACTGTATTGACAAGATCAGCCACTCTTGATTTAGTTTCGCTATAAGAATCGCAAGATTTGCTATGAAAGAAACCACTATATGCACTACGCTGTATTCATATGCCTTGAAACGTGTTCATGATGACATGGTTCGCCCCAGTTTTGGAGAAGGCTCCTGAAAAGATCTTCCTATTGCATGCTATCTTTACGTGAAATAGTAGATGGGACCATTAGATATAAGAGTCAATATATAAGAGTCAATACACCAGATAGACAAGTAATAGGTTGTCAATGTGCCACAGAAAAGGCTTGTTGATGAGGAGAAGTATGCAACTCAATCTATCCAGAAGGTAGATAGCTTCAGAGGAAGATGAGTAATAGCTATTGTCTACTACTGTCCGCTTAAACTGAGATGCCAGAATTAGGGTTGTGAATTGAGTTCCGATTGTTTAGTGAAGATATCTGTTACTGGTCTATTCTAAATACCAGATAGGGAGGTTACTTCAGCACTGCTGAAGAGAATGACCACGATGTAAGCGTCAGAGGTGATCAACAGTGAACCTGCACTTTCACTTACAGGGACTGATAGAATGGTTCCAAGTGATTGGAACAGTTTGTTGCCCTAGCTCTCAGCTATTTGCTTGATGAAGCACTTTCTAGTATCTCCGATTAAATCTGAGAGCTTGTTAGTCATGATCATGTCGGCCGCAAAGCGCAAGCTAAAACTGGCTTCGTGCGGTGTTAAGCTCTTCCATCAACACAATATAGATACGAGGTTCTTGTCGAAGTATTGAATCTGTGCAAGAGACCGAATCTGAAGACTGCAAGGTTTGTTGTAGTCAAGCTTAAGGTCTAGTCATGTGATGTCGTTTTTAGCTCGCCTGCGGCTGACGCGGCTACGCGCCTCCTTGACCACACTTCAACTTGCTCCCCTCTTTTCCATTGGACATCATTTACTTTTATGCAGACCTCTGAATTCGGGAAATTAATTGAGCTCCTACGTATATCATCTGCCACAAGACAATCTGCAGGCAAGGCATTTTTGCAGCCATACCTTTCCCTGTTGCTCCGTACAAATCAACCCTCCCCAAAGACACCACATTGAAGAGCTTCATGGACGTGCAGCAGGGAACACTTTCAACCTTTGCTCCATTCTCTCGGCTCCCTGTCGAGATTCGCAATCAGATATGGAAGATCTCACTTGCTCCTAGGGTCGTGAAATGGAAACGAACGGACGACCAAAATACCTTCGAAGTTCCATCGAAAACCCTCCCACTTCTCAGCGTCAACCGCGAGTCCCGTGAAGCGGCATTCTTTTACGGCGAGTACCAAGAAGTATCCGCAGACCCAAGAATGATGTATTTTAGTCCATTAATTGATTATCTGCTTTTTGATCCTGGCTGGATCGATCTTGTCGGCAACACCTCTGGTACCAGACCAGATCCAATTGACACACTTCTACCGGAGCTCAGCAACATCCGAAACATCATGGTACACCCAAACTATACAGAAGAACGAAAGAAACCGACAGTTTTGTTCGAAAAGCTACGCTCGCTGCAGCAGATATTGGTAGCTGCGGATGAAAAGATGATTGGCGCTCAGAGGAAACATATGGTTGCCACGGTTTACGACATCGACAAATACTACGTGGCAATGGCTAGAACTCGTAACCCAGATATTGCAAGGCCTTATATTGCAGTTGGTTGTCTCGGCTGGGTAGGCCCTGAGCGCCACAGCATGCACCATGGAAGTGAGGATCACAGGCAACTCGTTGCTGTCTTTGATAAAGAAGATCAAATGGCTGAACATGCGGTCTTGTTACGGGAAGAAGAATGGAAATTTGTTCAAGAACGCTTCAAGCACGGGAAGCCAAAGCTCGTTCTCAACTTCCGTCAGCAGGCAGGTAGCTCAAGACATCAATCAGCATGCGGTCGCTCGGAACTCAGCCTTTCTCAGCCTCCTTCCTACTCGGAGCTTACCAGCAGTCCTATCTCAGACCTCAAAGAAGCGGAACTGAACGCGAGAAACGAACGAAAGCACGTAGATGGAGACTTTCAAGCGCATCAACCTGCGAATCCAGGGATTGATGAAGAACTTCCTGAATATGCTTAAATTATCTGATACATTTGGCGGGCGGCCTCATTATTGAATGTTCCATTTCCTCTCACTAGCTGTGAGAAATAGCAAGCGTTCAAAGCGACCAGATTGCTCCCGCGCAACCATCCGCACTGGATGACTACAGTAAGTCATCGCTCAGTGTATAATTTGATCACTCTTGTACATTGAGTTGATGGGAGAGATGAAAAGTTATCTTCAAGTGTAAATCTAGTCAAAAACAGTTTAATTATGAGTTTTAATGACCGGTTCTGTTGGTTTTTCTTTGTGCTAGCTAGTGGATCGCGTGGTTCACTGCAAAATAATCAATATTGAAAGCGCCAATAAATCCTGCTGGCTACCCTCGAGAGGTGAATTTCAGGAATATTTTTGACTTCCTTGGATCAGGCATGAGAAGCGCTTCTAGAGCCTCATCATCCATCTTCGCATGTGACGTGGGGATGGAGCGGGCTCAGAGACAAAGGTATAGAATTAGTAAAGTAGCCAGGCAGTCTACGCAGTTCACTAGGTACCTTAAGAGAGCTGACTCTATCACGTGGTTTTGGAGGAAGGTGACAAGAGGTGAGGGAGATCCTTCCCAAAGGAGATTCATGTCATAGCTACCTAGGCGAAGCGAAAGCCAACGTCTCAGCTGGAACTTTTCCAAACCTTCCATCTCACAACCTCGCAGCAGTATCATCGTCAAAGTATCTCCTTGCCCAGAACAAAGCAAGAATAATAGAACCTCCCACAACTCTTGAGTAAAGGCTTCGGCTACGGTGCGAGTTCAGCCTCTCTGAACGACCTTCCACCCCCAGCAACGTAGGAGTCTTCTCGATTCTCTTGCATTCGGACATACGCTGATCATACAATAGAGACCTCGGCATAGTAAGCACGAGCCAAACCAACATCACAATTGCTGCAGTCAAGCGGGATTGGTCTTTCGGAGGATTCGCAGGCCTCACCAACGCCGATATGGATCCAGCATACCAAGATCTGGGCGCTAATACATTTCACCTCTTTCAGAGGCTTCCAATCGAGCTGCGGAATATAATTTGGAGAGCGTCTTTCCCTCCTGGCCGAAGAATAAAGGTGGCTTGGGGGCGAACCAACCATCCGGCTCCTGTTACATTCCACATCAACAAAGAAAGCAGAGCAGAATCCATGTGTCACCATGAGTCATTATTCACCTTCAGACGAGCAGGATTTGAACTTACACCTGTGTACTTTCGAGCAGCAGTTGACACGCTCATGATTTCCGACCTGGGCGTATTCGATTTCGAAGAAGGATATCTAGAAAGGCGGTTTCCAACGATGCGACTTCAGAACATCCGCTTCCTCGAACTGCACAACCCATGCTGGCAACACATAACGATGTACCAGAAAGCTCTTCTAACTCATGGAGATGATCGTTCAGAGCTAGAAGAATACATAAACGGCCTTTATGAGACAGAATCGTGCGCTGTTTACGGCAGACTTCTTCTCCATCCTCGAAGCCTTGTTATGCAGCGCTTTCCTAACCTGAAGAGACTCACATTCGTGGTAGACGAGGAGGACAAGGATCGAAATGATTTAGTGGCGGCAGTACATGTCGAGCGTTGCTTAGGAGACATTCGAGCTTGGTATAAGCGGGAAAAGGAATTGAACCCAGGCTTTGAAATCCCAGAGATTGATGTTCGCCACGAGACGGTTAGTCTTTTCCACAATAGGGACGGGAATTGGTAGTGACTGAAGCTTGTATACCGATCGTTTAAGCTTTGAAACAGACATTGAAGTATGATTGTATTGCAAACTCCAAGTAGAGGAAGATTATGCTCTGGCTGTTGCAAAAGACCATTATATCATCGAAGCAAGCAACCAACGGCAAACCTGCACTCAATTCCTCCATTATTTTATGAATATTTTGGCCACTTAATCGTACCTCTAGTGAGGGGGCTGAGATATTTCTGGTCTATCACTACATGTTGCCGTCTCCAAAATTCATCTCTCCAATCTGTAAATCATAGTCAGCAGTCATGGAGTTCTAGAGTTGTTGATTAAAGTGGGATATACTTTCAATGTTTTGATTTAGCTCGCACGGTCTTTTTGCAGTCTGTTTCCCTTTCAACGTTTTGCACCTGGCGCGGCGCCGGTCCCAGGTAGCATCCATGGTAGATGTGTTCGTCGATCCCTAGTCTCTCTTTTTCTGCCTTCTCAGCCATTCGTTGAGCTGCAGCCAGCTTTGCACTTCATACTCAATTATACGTGCAAAATCACAGCAAACTGGATGGCTCAAGCCCGTGGTGACAAGGGATATGTCCAACCATGTGAGGATATGACTCAAAGAATTCAGCATCCATAGTCCAACTAGAAACGTCTTTCAATCTTTCCTCGAACAGCTTCGAGAAGGAATATAATCCCGTTTCCGTATTGCGTATCCAGGTATCAGGTAGATCGTACTGCCATAGGAATCGAAGACAATTTGCAAACGCTGCAGCGGTCTTGTTTGATAGGTCGATATCTGGCTTGTGGAGAAGGTATGCTCGCAATTCGGGCCTTGTGTAGTCAGAATCTTGTTCAGAACAAGAGGTAAAGGGTATATACCACACAAAGTAATCAATTAGATTCAAGTGGTCCTTTGGCGCCTGAAAAGGTCTACTGAAATTTCAACACAGATGAAAATCTAAGATGGGAAATTGGTGGGTGTATACCTAGAATTCATGTATTGAGGAAGCTGTGCTTGAACTTGCTGCTCGCTTGAACTAATTTTATGCTTTGCAAGAGTCAACTATCTGATATTTATCTGAATTCAAGGTTGGGAAACAAACTTGAAGAAGTTTCAACCTGACAGTCTGCAGTATAGCAAGTCGTTCAATGGCTCCCAGACGGAACATCACCTGTTCGTCAATGCGCCGCAATATTTGCCAGGCGGGGTCCAGTTGGCAGTTTTGCTCGACATTACTCCACCCGTGAACAATGGCTCTGATGACAATGTCTGCATCTTGGTTCAAATCCATGGTGAGGACGTTGCATGTTTCGGCTTGCCGAAGAAGGTTGCTTATGACAACGAAGACATGCGGATCCTCGATATCGGGATCAGAAGGGGGGGAAGGAAATATTCTATCTGAGGGCTCAATGGGAGGGAGATTCAAGGGTATAGAAGCCGTTTTCGGACATGGTTGGATAGGCGATTGGCTCTGACCATCAGAGAAGGAGGGGCTGGTGCAAGCTGGTAGAATAGTCTTCTCTAAAGCAGATAGAGAATTCTGAGTCTCGGTAAAGTTATTCTTTACCGAATCCAGCTGTTCGACTCCTTGGACGGTTCTTTTGATGCTGAGGATGGCACTTCTCAGCTGTTCGTTTTCCTCAAGCAAACGGTTGCACTGATCTGTTAGGAGTTGGAGCCGTTCATCCTGCTGGTTCTTTTGCAGCACCTCGACCATATTCTCTAAATGAGCGATATATTTCTTTGTTCGTTCACGGACCACGCGCTGAGATTGACGGTCGGTTGCTCTCTTCTTTTCCAGCAGGGCGTCGGGTGGCACGTGAGCCTTCCCCTTGCGGCGGATACTGGTTCTCGTCGTCTCCGCCATTCTCAAGTTAGGCAGGCGAGCCCGTCCGTCAGGTTTGGTCGAGTGAGAATATTTTACACAGGAGGAAGCTATGAGAGATAGGGGAAGCAGAAGCTGCTGAAGTCAAGTTGTGAAACATGTGCACTGACCTCGGCTGGCTCCCCCTGTAGCAGGGTAGGGGTCTCTACTCGTACCCCGCATCTGCACCCCTGGCAATCCCGGCCCTGTGCTCGTTTCCCTCCACTGCATATTGAGACCGGCACACTCGGTCGAGGAGGGGCTATCCGTAGAATTGTCGATAGCTATCCTATGCTTCTTCGCTCTTTTCCCGAATGGAGATGAGAAGAGTAGCCACACAGGCCCTTCATACGGCATTGAAATTAGGTACGAGCAGACACTTATGAGATCAAGTATTTCGTGTCACTTGAAGGATTTTAATCTCGGTTCGTAAAGTTTGCATAGATCTTGCGGCTTTTGCCATCTAGTTCGGGTGGAAATTGCAAATTTATTTTGAAGATTACAGCTCCTCCGAGAAGAAATGTCCATTATCTCATTACCCTCCAACTACCCGCGCCCATAGCCCAACTTTCTCCTTCTTTCATATACTTGCTCAGATGTATGGCAGTACTGGCCTAAATATGGCAGAGAGCAAAGCCGAAATAACCTGAGAGATCGCATTAACCAGCTTTACAAAATGTCAGCGACAATATCCTCAAAATCAGATGAAGGGGAGACGTACTGGTGCAACATCGGCAATAAGTCCCTTAGTCTCAGACACAAAGGTCGGAGTGAGAAGATCATGTGCTCCAGAAAGAATGTCCGTCACATTAGTAACCAAAGCCGGCGTCAACAGTCCGCTGACCGAAGACAAAATTGCAGGCAGTCCGCTTATGAGTTGCGATATCTCGGAGCTACCGAGGAGATTGCTGACGGTCCCAAGTAGAGACTTCGTCTGGTCTGTTGTTGGAGCCTTGAGCAGAACCGCGAGATCAGTTACAACTTCGTTGATGTTGCTGATGCCGGTTGGAGAGAGCAGTTGCTCGATTCCAGCGAGTGACTGAGTGAGGGAGGTCAGAAGGCCGATCAATCCTGTTGTATTTATTGCTTGTCGATCAAAAAGTTCGTGAAGAGAGCGAAGCTCGATGTCGGATAAGTCTCGAGCGTCAAAAACATTGCCAGAAGGGGCGGGATTTGCCATAAGCATAGCTGGTAGGGTCAATGCTGCAACAATTGCCGCTAGAAATATTTTGAAGAAATGCATGGTGGCACTGCAAAATGTTAAGATTGAATCTGAAACTTCAAATAATCCAAATGGCAGTGAAGTGATTGAAGTCAAGGGATATGATATCGCTGCAGCACAAATGGACCGATGAGCTCTTGTATTTATATCAATTTTATTGGGTTCAAGTTCGCCCTAGCTTCCCCAGATTATTTTCGCGTTGCGGGGTAACCCAACGCTTTCATAACTGCAATATGCAAGAAACATTGTTTTCAGCAGGAGAGGCTGGTGAACTGCCTCGGACTTCTCTTGGGATCGCATGACCTATGCTGTTATGGATATAGCTCTTTGCACGGACATTGGAAGAAGTGGGACTTGATCATGGTGGAATACGGATTCGATTCAAAGTGTTTGACTCAGTGCACCTAGTGAGAGATGAAGGCTCTTGTTAAGCTGAAAGAGTCCGATGGGAGCAGAGGTCTCGTGCCATAGAATTCTTGAAGAGGATACTTATTCTCCGGTTTCTCTGCGCACCATTCCTATTTCTCTGGTTACTTTAGGAGCAGAGTTCTGTTTGGGTAATAAGTTTTGCAGATCGAACAGAGCCAGCTTGCACATGCCATCATCATTTGGTCCTTTCTTTCCTGACTCTGTGCGCACATCCATATGTTGTTATGAGCTTATTTGAGCTGTATACAAGGGTGTGGCGGCTTTGCGTTATATTTCAGTACCTTGTGTAGACAGTGCAGAATGCAGTCCAAATGCATGCATGGAGCACATGTGGATAACTTCAGTTGGGTCGTAGCTATGGAATCCAGCCGCATGAAGCGAATCGAACCACTTCGTAGGGCCAAGGCGGCTGAAGGTGGTATAGCATTGCCATTAAGTTCATGTGTTGCAGAAGAGGACATGGCTAAAAGTTGTCCTTGTGCCGATCCTTTGTCTTGGATCGGGAAGAGTAATACCATGTTGCATGGTCGTTGCTGAGCTTCTCCACCCCAGCGAGTCAGCGCTGCTGACCCGGCAGGCTAAGCGATAAACCCCTGAATACAGTATCTCTCAGTCGGAGTAAAAACCGGCCGATATATGTGTCTACGAGTAAATCTGTGCTATTGCCAACAACCAATTAATATATATTATTAAAAAGAGTGCTATTTAGACTCACTAGCATTTCAAGAGATATACCTGAAAACGATATTACTTTTGAAGCGTGGGAGGGCGAGGAATAAAAGATTAAGGAGCTGACATTTTGGTGTTCTCGCGTGCCAATTTCTGCCAGTTTTTACTCCGACTGAGAGAAGTATCCCCCTGGCACCCAATCAATCCACTCTTGTTGAGTACCCCCACTTACTAGAACTGCTTTGTTAGCGTTTCAGTTGATGTCATCTTTTAGCACGAGAGTCGAAGGGAAAGACATTTACGTTTTTGAACATGCTCACTCAGAATTTGGATCTTCGGTCGAAGGGCAGAGGTTGCGCATCCTCAATGTCAGGTGGCGGTCGACAGCGCCACATGGGGGCCAGCTCTCCGAGGCGGAGCTGCGGGGTGTGCCTGTGGCTGATGGCTGGTGTCACGGCAGGCGCTGCACGTGCCTTTCATCGCTTTGCAGGTCCTGGGTCCTCGTCGCCTGTATCGCATGCAGCAAAACGGACAACAGGGCGCAACACGGGCCAGCCATGGTGGAACTCAGACTGTAAGGCAGCCGCAAACGAGAACCGTAAGGACCTCACGCCAGAATCAGCCCGCAAGTTACGAAATGCGGTCCGTAAAGCCAAAAATGAGTATTGGGCAATAAAGTTAGACTCAGTTACGGACCCTACAGACGTCTTCCGGATGACTAAGTAGTACCAGTCGACTGGCATCTACCGGAGCCCTCCATTTAAGGACCCGTCACACCCAAATAACCCACCCGCGAAGTCCACGGAAGAGAAAAGGGAGCTACTAGTCGCAGAGCTGCTTACTAGTAAAGTAGAAGCGAGTGATATACCGCCCGATACACCCACAATTGCCACCCGTTATATAGACTTCCTCCCTATTACGGCTAATAATATCCGTAAAGCTGTAATAGAAGCCAGTAATACGGCCCCTGGAGCAGATGAAGTACCGACAGCCATTCTGCAAGTAGCCTGGCCATAGATAAATACAAGAGTCACGTCCCTCTTCCAATAATGTCTACTTCACGGTTATCACCCTACTTGTTTCCGGACCGCGATACTCGTAATTATCTCCAAGCCAAATAAAGCAGACCGCTCTTCCCCTCGGTCTTATAGGCCCATAGCCTTGCTCTCAGTACTAGGCAAAGGTCTCGAACGGCTCCTAGCCCGCAAGATGGCCTGGCTCACGGTCACTTTACAAGTAACGAATAGCCAGCAATTTGGCGCCCTTCCGTTACGGTTGTCCGTAGATCTTATAACATGCCTTACACATAATATTGAGAAAGCTTTAGTGTCTGGCTACAAGGCCTCACTACTCACTATAGACGTGAAGGGAGCCTTTGACACAGTCCTTCCAGGCCGACTTGTCCTTAGACTCCGCGAATAAGACTGGCCTGACCACCTAGTCCGCTGGGTATACTCCTTTACTACACGGCGGACCGTGAGGATCCGGCTAGACGGCGAAACAGGCCCAGAGATAGCAATTCAGTATAGCTTGCCTCAAGGCTCCCCTGTCTCACTAATCCTCTTTATACTATATATAGTCCCACTCTTCTGGCTAGGCGTACTAGTATACAGATTTGGCTATACAGATAATATTGCCCTACTTGCTATTTCCAAGAGCTTACAAGATAATTACAATAACTTACAAGCAGATACTCAAGAGGCCCTCCAATGGGAATAGACTGAGGGGATTACCTTTAACCCTAAAAAGTCAGAGCTAATCCACTTCACACGATAACGAGCAGACCCACCGCTAGCTAGTAGTCCCACCGTTACTACTAGTACCCACATTATACAAGAAGCCACTAGCCCGTTACACTGGCTGGGCGTATTCTTCGACAAGAAGCTATTATTCAAATCGCATATCTATACTCTAGTCGCAAAGGCCCTTACAGTTAGTAATACCCTCTATTCCCTAGATAAGACAACCCGCGGAGTATTACCAATCTTCCTATAACGAGCCGTAAAAGCTTATATCCTCAAGAAAGGCTACTTTGTAACTGAGACCTGGTAGCCAGGCAGGACTAAGATAAAAAACGGATAATATATCTCAAACCGGGTAGACTCCCATTTAATTCTACTGGAAAAAGTAGTATTTACGGGTATAAGAACTATCCTTCCAGTCTATAAAACTACATAAACTGCAATTCTGTACAGAGAAGTACACTTATAGTCACTAGAGATTGAATTTAATCTTATTACAAGTACTTTCACTATAAGAACAGTCCGGCTAGACCTGTAATATCCACTTACAGTCCGCAAAACGCAAGTCTTACAGACAAAGATAAGTAATATATACTTTACATATCTCCTACTCTCTCTCTTACAGACAGAACAGGTCAATCCATTCCAAATCCTCCCGTGGGCTATAAAAGAGACTCGCACAGACACTTATAGAAGGATCAATACCTTATAAGGGCGGACGAAAGCAAAGGCCGTAGTAGACTTTCTAGAATTCCTACCGCTAATACCCCCTAATAATATCCAAGTATTCTCCGATAGGTCAAAAAGCGAGTCTATAAACGGAGTCACTGGTTACGGGACTGTAATCTACTAATACGGCCTGTAAATTGACTGTAAATCAAAGTCCCTTGGTCTATACACAGAGGTCTTTAACACAGAAGCAGTAGGCACTCTCGAGGGCACACGTAGTACGCTCACATTACCGGGAGCCAAGCTAGTAACTAACCTATAGGTCTTCTTAGACAATCTAGAAATGGCCTATCATCTCCTCTCGCCCTTTACAGACTCATTATAATAGATATTTACAGACTTCCAAGAAGTAATACGGCAATGGCCACTATACTAGTGTCTTCTATACACGCTCCCGGGCGCCTTACGGGTCCGCTGGATACCAGGACACGTTAGTGTTCCAAACAACGAAGTAGCCGATCAAGCCGTAAAGGAAGGAGCTGCTCTCCCCCCACTCTCACGGACTATATATACACTCGCCTCTTTCAAGAGACTCGCAAAAGCTAAGGCAAATAACTCTCTTATATAGTTATGGTTTATTACAGTCCCGCAAAGCTATTACGATCTCGGTATATAATATATATACGATATAACAGAACTTGGATTTAAAAGAGGAGCACTTGGGTGGATACTAGTCTCACGGACATATCACGGAGACTTTATAGCATATTATAACCGCTTCTACTATTACAATATTATACTTAACTATAGTTACGGACGGTTAAAGTCCCCATTACACTTCTTCTTTTGTAAGAAAAGTAATACAAACCAACTTGGCCCGAAGGCACTTATAGTAGATAAGATCGTATACTTGCTAGAGACAATAAAGGGTGTCACTACTCTGGCGGACTGGATTACGAGCTCACGGTTCTTTATAGATACCTGCAAATCACACACTAGACTAGAGGAACCCTCTTAGTCTAGTATATCGCATATACCTATAATCTTTACCTTTTCTTTCCTCACTTTCCTTATCTCTTTTATACTTATAATAGGCGGCAGGAACGGGCAGACCGGGAATAGCGGGTTACAGGTAGGGGGACTGACTATAACAGGGATAGCAAAATATACCCGTAACAGGAAATGACTACAGATAGTTATAGAACTGTAGAAATACAGCTACGTATAAAACAAATTGTAATAGTTAGAAGTAGCTAGAACTGACTATGTGGCCCTTACGGCCCATAGCGTCCTATAGTCCTATGGGCTCCCCTAGGGCAGGGGCCACGTGCCGCTGTCCGCCGGACGTCAAATACAGACACACACACACACACACACGCCTGTATCGCATGTGTTATGATTGTTATCGGTGTTCACGGTCCCACGGAATGGTGGGTTTCGATCTCTACCTACCTCTATTCCAGCAGGATCTTGACCGCTGCAGATGATAAGGCGTGTAGATCCCGATGGCAAAGCCGCCCAGAATTCAGCTCTATGTTCACAAGGCTCTGGAAGGACTTACAGTATTTGTGCGACATGGGCTCAGGAATCGTGAAGATGGTTGATTTGTCCGCTTATTTTCCCGTATTTGCACCTATTGAGGTAAAGCCTCACTTTGAACCGTTCAGCCCTGTGCGGCTGAGATCCTTCCTCAAGGCAACAACTTGACTTCAGAACATTTCACATTTGGATGTCCTGACTAGCAACTACTCTAGCCGAAAATCAATATGGAAACGATGGACAAAAGATTGGTGTGGCATCCTTCCGGAGAACGTAAAGCTGTAGAGTTTGCTTCTCAAACAAATTGCAGCTACTTGGAGCTTCTGCGCGGCCCGGGAGGCTCCGTCATAACTCCACTTCAGGGCACGTTAGAAGATGCTTCTCTAGAGGCATGGTTTAAAACGGTCATTACAAGCAAATCATAATTACACACGTCATCCTGCTCAGAGGCTTACACTCCATCAGGATCAGTCAGTTCATGCCATGCCCATGCATGAGGGACAGCCTTCAAGAACAACTGGCAGCAAATTGCGCATATTGTAAGTTCACACGAGTTGCTTTGTTGGAACAGCCCTGAGAGATAAAAAATCAGATTGGGAACATGCAAAATCAAAAACCGGACAGATAATGTGGAAGTATCATTTACCCAGAAAGCATTCACTATGATCAAAGATCGCCTGGGACTGCCCGACTACTACTTAACAAATATTACGCGCGATCATCTCGCTCGGACTAGTGTTTTCGTATGTAGTACAAGCGAGCGGCTTCTACTTGGTACCTTCATCTTCAAGATCTGGATGACTACTCCTAATGATGTGAGTGTAGGTCTTATTTTCAAACTTGCATTCTACAGAGCCAAGTTTTACCAGGTCTCGATCTCGTACTTTCCCAAAGCGAATGTGACTTACGGCCTTATCTTAGCTGAAGACTCTTCAGTCATTCTGCAGCCACTTCTCTCTCTTGTCGAGTCTTACAAGGGAAACCCAGCTCTCACTACTTATCCACTACTTCTGCCTATGGTCGCAATCGAACGGGAACTAGAACGCACCAGTCGCCGCATTCATCAGTGGGATAAGGATATCAATAATTTAGAGGAAGAAATGGGTCAGCACGAGTATCCAAGCCTGCCTATGGGCAATCCCTTAGATATGGACTTCACAAAGGCGACGAGGAAGTTGAATCATATTAGCAAGAGAGTAGGGGTTGATATTCTCAATTTGGGATATGTGAAGCTCTCCCTTGAGACCACCGAGTCTTGGGGCCTCGGTAAAGACTGCGCTGGCAAAGAGTCGTTCATCGAGATCGAAGGGGAAGCTGACCAGGCGATGAAGGAAAAGAGATTACTTATGAGAGAAGAGTGCCGTTCCCTCCTCCTGCTTGCTGATTACGAAGAGAAGAGGATGAAGATCTTGATACAAGCGGTTTGCTTTCTCATTATGTCAAAATTGCGCTAAGGCCATGGGATAAACTAATTGAAATCAATAGGTTTACCAGTTCATGGCGCAGAAAGGTGCAAAAGTAAACATTGAGCTCGCCCTGAGCTCAGCAGCAATCGCAAAAGCTAGCAAGGATGACAGTGCGATCATGCGACAAATTGCTATCGAGACCAAGAGAGACAGCTCGGCTATGAAGACAATTGCTCTGCTCGGCATGGTTTTTCTACCAGGCACTTCTGTAGCTGTAAATATTTCTTTCTTCAAAAAGTAATTTCGGCTAACCGTAGAGCTTTAGGCTATATTCGCCATGCCAGTTTTTAATTGGGATGGAGACGCTATGCCTGTTATCAAAAGAGGATTCGGGTATTACTGGGCTGTTACTGTGCCGTTGACCATTCTTGTTCTAATCTCTTGGGGTATGGCTATGTTACTTCCGTGGAGGGTATGGATATCAAGATTCAATGGGAGATCTCGCACAAGAGGTTGTGATACGGAGCTTTAGGGTAACAACCTAGAGGCCCTGCTACCTGTATTATAACTTGTAGTATGCCTGTAGCATTCCCACTGCACACAGCACGCCCAGGACTCGTGCACGCCCCCAGTTGACATTTGAGACTTCCTTTCCCATCTTCAAGCTTAAGATGCACTTATACATTTTTGGTCAAATCCAAGTCATTTAGATTGCATTCTCTGAAGTACGCTAGAAAATTTTTGTCTGAGAAATCCTTGACCCCTTCCCCTGCACCCCTACTCGAGAAACGACGAGTACCACGGAGCCACCCAAATCACAGAGCTACCGCAAGTCCCAACAATCCCACTACAGCAGAAAGCCCCAAAGCAACCTCTCCAGTAGCTCTCGGAGCAGCAGCCTTCGAAGTCGTAGTTGCGACCTTATTATTCCCTGCCACGTTGGTAGTCGGAGTCGGAACCGGCAACGTGTATGTCGGCTGCGTTGCACTGGGATCGTACTTTCCATCCGCAATAAATGTCTGTAGACTCTCAATGTAGCTTTTGACTGCCGTGGGTAGAGTTTGATACCACTGTGGTGTATGGCCAGCTTTGAATTCGTTGGCGATAGAGCTGCGCAGAGATGGTTGGGCGAGCTCTACGAGCACGGAGACTGGAACACCGGTGATGATGGGCCCGAGGAGGGAGGCCGGTGGTTGTGGCAGGTTTCCACCTGGGATCACGAAGGAGTAGGCGGCTGTTGCTGTTGCGGTGCCATATTTGGATTTAAGGGCAGATCTGGAAGTGTTAGGTGTGAGAATAGAGATGGATATTGAGCAACTTACGCAGCACTTAGTGCTGATGCCATATTAAAAGAAGTTGTCTGGGCATTTGTAAGTTTGAAAACTGAGAGAAGCAAGAACAACGGAGTAGTCAATAACATCTTGATAGTAGTTAAAATCTCTGTAGATTAAATAAGTGAAAGAGTTGATGAGTTTAAGTCAGATTAGCATGCTTCCAATGTCACATGTGGTAGGCCATATGAGGCCTGTTCGGAGGTTTGAGCGCCGTGGACGTGCATTGAGTGCCCAAGATGAGAAGCAAGGATCCCGCCCAGACGCGGGGTTGTGGGGTAGCATTAGAGAGCTAGATTCGGGCACCAAGGGGAGTACTTTGTGCATACAGGTACTTATCCGTATGCATGTGACGCCCAGATTTTGGCATTAGTTTTGAGTCAGTTCGTTATTCTCCCATGGATGCAACCAAAAGTCATTATATTATGGTGGTGGCCCGTGTTGGGATCTAGCGCATTCGCTGCCCATGGATTTACCAATAGTCTATGCTTCCTCGGGTCCAAAGGGAAAGAGGAATGAAGCTCGGACACTCTGGGCCTCGGAGTCAGATTACCAACTCTTCTGAAGCATTAAGAGACCTTGGCAATATTTCAGAGAATATTACAAATTGTTTCGTTGAAGGAGTTATAATTCAAAGATATGATTCAGAGCACTCGAAGGATTTCTTTGAAAGCCTGAGATAGCAGTTAAAGAGCGTTGTATGAAACTTTATGGAACTTATGGATGGAATATATGAAGTGTGGAAAAGTTGGCAATTGAAGAAATCCAAGCTTAAAGTCAACTAAAACATGAAAGTCTCCCGCAGTTAACTTTCCCACAGAAATCCGACCTCACCAGAACCTGTTCAAATTAAGTTAGAATCAATTGCTTCAAAGTAGAAAGCGTGGTAGAGAACTTACAATCAAGCCTGGTCCAAATTTATATCTTGCCTTCCAAGCGCATCTTGTCCATTCGCTTCCTCATATCCTTCAAGTAGTAGCGTACCGAATAATGACGAACCGGTCCTGGAAGGTGACGATAGATAGCCCGCGTGGTTCCGAGAACAGCCTTATACCGCTTGTGATGTGCCTTGAGCCCATATTCATCTCTCATTCGCGGCGGAAGTTGCTCTGCAGTTATCAGGCGAATGAGAGGTAGATTGACTCTCAACCACCATGGACCGGCTTTGTTGTAGAGGAGATCAATTGCAACGTTCTTTGCGTGTGAGCTGATGGGCAAAGTCTTTACTTTCTCGTCCCAGTATTTCCAGAAGGCTTGGCGATTCTCAGGCCACAACTCTGGTGGTACCCGAAGCGATGTTGCCATGACAGAGAACTCTTGATATACTTTGTCCTCTAAATCGGGTTTCATTTCCCCGAAAATGAGTTTATGCATATGCACTCCACACGCAAACAGAGTAGAGGCGACCCAAAGTTGGAGATGTGGATCATTGGCGGTATATCCTGGGCCGTTGACTGGAGCATGAGCTCTGTGGACCATCTCAATAATTGTGCGTTTTTCTTCGATTGTCCCCCATGCCATACAGTACATGAAAGTCATCGTCGTGCGAAGCCTGTCACTAGGACGGTAGGCAAAGTTGCTGAACTCGTCAACTCCATGGGCAACGCCTGGATGGGCCATCTGCAACAAGATCGCCACTCCACCTGTTCCCAGGAGGATGCTCTCTTTCAAGATCATCTGGAGATTCTTTGGATTGTAACCGGGCTGGAGGCACTCAAGATCTGAGGAAGGAATGACTGATGACTCGTTTGATTTCTCCGAAACTTTCTCAGAGATATTTGAAGGCTGATGCTCTCTCATTGCTCCGTTCAAAGCTGCCATGTTTGCGTGGGAACACATTCTGGGTTTGGTGTGATGTTGAACTGCTTTGAACTAGTTATACAATGGGAAGACCAAATAGAATTTTGCAAAATCTTCTCCTGCCATCGATTCAAGAAGGCAGGTAAGGTAATTGGGTAGTAGGTATATACAATGCATAGATGATCGAGATATGCTGATGCCTGAAATGAATACCGGGACATCCCATTTCTTGTGCGAGATGCCACAGATAGAAGAACTCGATGTGGTAAGATTGGCTCATCGTAGGCGGTTGAATTGGTCATGAAATGACTCAAATTGTCTCCCATGTGGCATTTCTGGAGTCTTCCAATGATCTGGGACTGACTGCTGTTTCAAGATCACTCAACATGTGAAAACCGAAGTTGCCGGCAACTAGCTGTACTTTTGAAATACCGAGAGGTATTAAAAAGCTATTCTGTAATTTTTCTGCTCTATTTTGTTGGTGAATCTAATATGTGATACTGACTCCGAATTTTTGAGTCAGTACTCCGCCACTTCCCCGCATATATTAGGCGAGTGACTTCAGGGGTTACAAACGAGATCGCGGGGATCCAAGCGTGAAGGCGGAGGCGGGGGCCTGTAATGTGGGGAAATAATTTATCACTCCACCTGGAGTTGCGCAGGGAAACACGAGCCATCAAGATCTATAACATTTCGATCATCAATGTCGGCTTGCAAGCCGAGTCAGTACCTGCTTTTGCATGTGAGAGCCCTTGAGGAAAGTAGGTCAGCAGACTGTAATCAAGTTCTTGAAAAAGAAAGAGCTGTACCAGAGGATTAGTGGGCCCTTTCAGCCCATTCATGTGATTTGTTGCAAAACAACAGCATCAAGTTTTAGGCATTCTTCCACATCCTGCTCGCATTTTGCAGAGGGATGAGCTTTGAATTTCTGGTGAGAATGGCGAACCCAAAAGATCAACAAGACAATTTGTCAATAGATAAATTTGAAGCGGATCCTGAAGCTGATTACGGTATCTCAAGCAAGAAGGTGACTTGGTCGCCCTTGAACTGCGATGAACAACCACCAGCATCTGACAACTTCAGAGCTCAAGATCAACCTGGAAAGTCAGAGGAACCGGTTGTGAACCATATTGAGGACATTCAAGCTCCGTATTGGGACTCCAAAAATGTTGTTGGTGCCACCAGGAACCATTCGCCAGCGACAACTTCGTCAGAAAAGATACCTCCATCACAATGGTTTTGGCAGGGACGACGATAGCATTACAGAAGACACTGGCTCTTATACACAGTTGCCATTATCATATTTCTTGCCATATTTCTACCAATTGTGTAAGTCTCTTGACCAATATATAACCACAATTTGCTAACTCAAAAGCAGCTTCCTGGTGATCTTTCCAGCAATTGCTCAACGGCTCGTGAACAATGCCTCTCTTCCGATCTACTCAGCGAGCATAATGAATCCCACACCAAGTAGCATTGCGTACTCTCTATCTTCGTCCCTCAAGATTCCAGCTGGGTTAACTGTCGACTTGAAACCTATCACCCTGAGTCTGTACACAAATGACAGTGGGCCAACAGATCCATACGTCAAAGTGAATCTACCAGAATATCATCTCAAAGGAACAACCGCAATCAACATCACTCGCCAAACCGTCGATATCTTGGATGAAGCTCGGTTCGAGGAATTCATACACAGTGCTGTTACCAATAAGGAGTTTACGTTGTCGGCGAGTGGTTCGACTACGGCATACTTGGGTGTTCTGAAAGCACCAATAAAATTGACAAAGCAGGTGAAATTAACCGGTAAGCTACTTTTGCACCTTCAAAGCACACTTTTAGTTCTGCTAAAATAATGACTGAGTTTTTAGGAATCAATAACCTAGCTGGATTTGAATTCACAAATGTTGCTGTTGTCTTTCCTCCCGATCCAGATGGCACAAATTTGGTGGGCAATATAACTCTACCAAATCCCACAGTCATCTCCCTCGAACTGGTACGTTCACCAAATATCCATCCCAGAACTTCAATAATATCTGACATACAAATACTTAAAGGGAAACTTTACTCTTAACATGATAATAGGCAACATCACCATGGGGCAAGGCAGAATCAATAACGTGCTTTTAGTCCCAGGAAACAACACCATCCCCATCCGCGCCACCTTCGACCTCAAAACCGCTCTCCAACACCTAGGCGTTCTCCTCCAAGCCGAGTCCGGTGCGCTAACGAAAGGCAATGTCGTCATATCAGCTTCTGGGAATTCCACGATTTACAACGGGGTTCATATTCCTTATTATGAAGCAATTCTTAACAATATTTTTCTTACTAGAGAGGTGCCGTTGATTAAGATTTTGGTTAATACTTTGGAGCAGGGATTGGCAACGAATGGATCGTTGATCTCGAGTTTTGTGTCGGCTTTGAATGGGACAAGTGGTCTAAGTTCGCTGTTAGGGGAATTGTTGGGTAATAAGACTTCGTCTTCTTTGCTTTCTTGTCTTCACTCATCTAGTCGGGTGGAAGGCTAGGTCTGGGATAAGATGGGAAGCCAAGTATGCTAGATTTGAGAGGTTCCGTTGAAGCTAGTGAACGGAAATGTAACTTGCTCAATAGTCCATTTCATATTCAGAAGCGATCTCCAATTTGAAGGTGCTCAAAATGTCCAGAATTGGGATATCTGCATGAGAAACCAAAACACATGTGCCCGATCAGCGATCACGAGTACAGCAAAACGCAAAAAGCCGGCACGTCTGAGTCCTCCACTAGAATGAGACCACATGATTGCCTCGGTATGATTCAGATACCTCATGACTAGTAATAAAGCATTCCTCCCAACCATCCCCACCTCGCTTCCCACACCAAATACCCCAAACTTCGATGCCCATCCTCAGAATGTCACCAACATATACCCGCGCCAAAGTATCCACACACAACACCCCCACGTCCCTCTGGATCATAATAAACAACGAAATATACGACGTGACGGAATTCCAAAAGACGCATCCAGGTGGAGATAAAAGTGTGTCTTCTTTCCGACCTCTCCCTCCCCTTCCCCTCTTCAACCCAAGCAGCGATTACGTCGTTTGATTTTTTATGAGGAAAGGGAGGCTAATATTAATTTATTTTAAGTCCTGAACAAGTTCTCTGGAAAGGATGCTACGAAGGCTTTCAAGAAGACACACAACGAGAAGATTTTGAAGACGGATCTGTATTCGAAGCTTTGTGTTGGGAGGGTGGAGGATGGGCAAGGGGGTGAGGAGAAGGTATCGGGATGGAGGAGGATATTAGCGACTGTTAGGTTGCGGGTTTAGCCGCTTAGGTTTGGAGGGGACGATGATGAGCTTGCAAGAAGTGCAGAACGAGTGTACTTTGAGCGATTTCATGACGAGAGGTATCGTGGCCTGAAAGAGAGATGCCGGAAGGAGGAGGAGTTTGAGAACGAGAATGCTGGTATTTTAGAAGGGTAATTGGCGACCATCCCAGGGTAGCCTCACGATCACACATTGCCACTTGCACCGTCCTAGCCGCTTGATTGTTTGTTAAAATTTAGAACGTTTTCTAGAAATAAGAAGCTCTATATTCTATGCGATGCTAGTGATCCAACGATGCCCCAGATGATAAGTAAAAAAGCAGGAAGAGCAAAATATATCCAAAATTGTTGGTTGAGATACATGGATATACCATGTTTGACATAGGAATAAGGCGGGTGGACTAAGAGCTTGTCTTCTGGTCCCATCTGAGGAAGTCTTTAATTAGCACTTCAGCTGACAAATCTAGGCAATGGTGTAGTCAAGCAACTTACAAATCCAAGAAAAGCTTCCACAAGATCGAGAACAGCAATCCCTGAAGTCCGTTGCACAAGATTCGTGTCTTGAGGCCACGCCCAAAGAGTCCGATGACTCCGTCTTCGAGGATAACGAACCTTGCCGCCTCGACTATACATTATTAGCATCAAACTTCAGATATCATACGACCGGGACTTACCATATGAGACTTTGATATCATTAACCTGGCGATAAGCCTTCACTACTCTCAAAGAATTGGAAACGGAGTCAGACACGACAGAGGCGACGAAGCCAATGAACGCAAAGCGGAGCAGCCAGAGGAGTAGTTGATCTTGCTTCGATACCTCAGGGAGATTTTCTGATAGGAAGTTGTACTGTCGTAGATAAGAGCTGTCTCGATTCGGAGGGAGATTACGAACTTACAGTAGCAAACCAGGGGTAATGACCCACAAATGTGGCAGCTGCAGTAGCAATCGCACCCCACCAGAGACTTCCGATGCCATTCGTCTTGATACGTTGACGAAGGATCGTTGTTCCAGAAGCACCTTGGACCTGGAGGGTTGTCTTGAGGGTATCGATGGGGGTTAAGATGATTCGAAAGCCAGCAGCACTGTCCAAAGTGGTCAGCTCGTGAATATCATGGATAGGTTGTTCAGGTCCTACCATAAGGAGGCAAATATGGTCTTGATAGGAGAAGGTAAGCCTTTCAAGTATGAATTTGATTGGAGCAAAGCCAGGATTCCAGCATTTGCTGCCGTGTCTCCAAATCTCGCAACAGGTCCTACTCCGTCAGATCATGCAATCAGAAATCAGGCGACGAAGCCACATACCCTGGATGAGTGCAGCTCCAAGGCCTTGATAATATCGTAGATATCCTCCCGCTTCATAGAGTGTTTTTGTCGCCGCTGTAAAAGATGTACCAAATCGATATTGATAATTCATAATCGTCCGCAGTGGCTGAGACAAGGATTAGTCCAATTTCATGGTGGACATGAGATAAAAGGCAGATCCATACCATCAGAAGCAAGACTTGCAAAATCATAGCTGCAGCACCACTCAACCCACCTCCAAGTGCTTTCTTAAGAGCTTTTTTCAAATCGAACTACAAACAAATGTCAGGTGACCAAGCTCTCGAAGACCTCGAATTGCGATACCCACGTTAACATCACTCCCAGCATCGATCCATCCTTTAATGAATACTGCCAAGATAAGAGCGGCGACGATGAACCATAATAACCTCCATAACCACCAGCTGACCCGCGATGGCTCTGGCTCCTTCGGATCCTCTTCCTGCTCCTCATTTGTCAGCTCAGCGCCACCATTGAGAAGTGGAGTCTCCTCATTGAGAGCTGCCGCTTGATTCTCCATATCGACGTTGCTGCCTTGAGCCATGGTGTTAGTTAGGTATAATTGAATGATGAAGAAGCCATGTTGTTCTTGTTTGTCCAAGGTCGTACAAATAAGCGCACAATGGATTTGTCATGATGTAGCAAGTTGATATCGTGCTTGCCCACTCTTGTGAGACATTATCGCCGATAACGCCGTGTTTTGCCTAGCAGCTGATTATGTAATACAGCATGGTTGGAATAAGCGAGAGAGGAAAAGGGGGCGACATGAAAAGTAAACAAAGAATGAGACGAAATCTCTTAAGGAGGAGAAATTAGCAACGTGTTAGGTATATGATGCTCTTATTTGAGGAATTCAACATGACTAGTGGAGAGATGCCGATAAAAAAATCAGGGAGGGATGACAAATTGATGACACAAAATTGAGAAGACCGAATTATCAGGCACTTGTTGTATCTTAAAGCAGGCCATCGTGGCTTACCAGTTTCTTTCCCTGCTTTAATTTCGAGCTGCAGGAGCATACGAGGGTGAATGTTGCGAGCTCGGAACTCAAAGTGAAAGTGCAATGTAGCCGCCTTCTCCTTTTTGCTAAGCGAGGTCTTTCAAATATTTAGGTATGTCACTGCCTTTTTTTTAATTTCTCCTACTTTCTACAACATTCTGGCCACTGCCCTTCGAAAGGCGAGCCTCAACTGCGATAATACTCTCCATCTTCGAGTTTGATCTGCCTTTACTTTCAGTTTCCTTCTCTTCCATCTCAAGCATTTTGAGATCTGTGCCACGCGGTGTCCCTCAACGTCACACCAGTATTCAGCACCTCTTGAAAACGCCCAACGCAACCATGGGACGTTGGGGAGAGCGTTTCTTCGGAGGAGACAGCGATTTCGATGAAGCATCTTACATTTCCGAAGACGCTGGCATCGAATTGTTCTACTACGAAGCTGATAAGCATGATGCGGAGCATCCGATGGGTGGCAAGGGTCTTGAAGCCACTCGTGATCATCTTAACAATAGCGTTCTAAATCGCCTCTTCGAGAAATATTCGGCGGAGAAATCGGAGAATCTCTTCTATGGCAAGCCGCTCCGCTTGGTTCACACTGGTGAGTGCACTGCACCGTTTGGCACGATCCTGGACTAACTTCCAATTAGCTGTCCTTGCTATGCGCGTTGGAGCAACTATCGAACCTAAGTATATGGATATGCTTCAGACCACTTACAAGCAGATTCGAGTAGCACCCAAATACTCTTCCCACTCTTCGATACCGGCTTCCGTGCACCCATGAAGGAACAATTCGAGGTCGCTCTTGTGCACTACAAGAACGATGGTACTCCCTACGATTTATTCGCTGATCGATGCAAGGGTCCGGGATGTGACAAGGCCAACGACGAGCTCGAAGAAGGAGTTACGCTGAAGAAATGTGGCAAATGTCAGGATGTCTCCTACTGCAGCAAGACCTGTCAGAAAGGAAACTGGCCCGAGCACAAGAAGTTATGCAAGACACCGGAGCAGCGTAAGGCAGAGGAAGAGGCTAGATGGGCCGGTAGTCCTTTCGTGATGCTCAATGTCTAGAGCCATAACTTCATGTCTACTCCATGGCGTTGAGAAAATGGATGATTTCTACAATGGCTTATTTGCGTCGGATATTGCACAATGCGGAGGTTTAGGGGGCACTTTCGGGAAGGGAAATGCTTTGCTTGCAATTGCTACTGTACAAAGAAACCCATCGCGAAGAACTTATTAGATACCAAGCGCGCATGGAAATTTGCAAAGAACTATTTCAATTACGGCATCCATAGTAATCAGGAGTGATTCTTTTCTGCTTCTACATCCCAACCAATTGTCGTACTCGATTCACCTCGTTCAAAACAAGCGAGGGAGACTTCATAAAGTTCACCGGCAAATTCGCTCCTCACGAAAACATTCCCCAATAGCTCTTCGGAGACGCTCAAAGTTCTACAACGGCAAATAATTTGAATTCAACAGAATAAGCTTCTTAGTCAAGGCTCCGTCTCGAGACCAGCAGCGTCGGAAGGTGCAGAGCTCTGCTGGAATCCAAGCACACCTCCTCACCTTTGCCACTGTCTCATCCACGAACTTTCAAGCTCTCCTCGTCTTGTCTCGCCATTATCAACGCACCCCAGTCTGGTTGAGGAAGGCCATATCATCTTTCATGAACGCATATCAAGGCACAAGAACTGCTTCGACTAGCCAGCATTGACGTTGATTACACCAGCGGCTTCACCTTCGCCGAGCATCTATCCAACATTCCCACATCAGCCTGCTTCTTAGAATCTCACCATCAACGCAGAGACAATCAGTGTCCTAAAGGAACAGAGGTCGGGATCCCGAGAACCAGCTTCAAGGTTGACATCGATTCCTGCACGGATTCCAGCCTGGACAAGCACCCCAGCGACCTCTTACCCAACTGCAGTCAGACATCTCAATTATGCAAGACCGCCAAGAAGGACAATTGTCAATCATGGCAGAAGACTCTTCTATCTTGTCAGTAAAACCCGGGATTCTGCTCAGATTACAGCTAACAAGTAGTAGGACATCTTTCATGGAGCACACAGAGATTTTTGAAGCACCCGAGTACATCGCAGACAAGCTCTCCCTCCTCACCTTCGAAATGGTCGATCCAGAACAAGACCTTTCCGTCCAACAGCCAGGCTGCGGCGCAACAACTTTCACTTGCTTCCCAAAGCTCATCCCTGAACTGCGATTGATGATATGGAGAGCTGCTTTTCCTCGAGGAAGAATCGTGAAGATTGAATCCCAATTGAAAGATTATATCTATTATGGGCATCCACTTCCATCGAACTTGATGAACAATCAAGAGAGCAGGAAAGAAACTCTGAGGCATTATCTCCTGTACTGCCAAGATGACGAACTTTTCAGAAGGTTACGGGGGTGGAGTCATCTGAGGTCTCCTAGAGACCTTCAACAGCAGCCGAGACCAATCTGTTACAGTCCTGGGAGGGATCTTCTGTTTGTGCCTTATATTCCCCCGACGGAAAGTTCTACAAACGCCCTTCTAGAACTCGTAGCAGAAAAATGCAAGCCAATAGGCAAGGTCCGGGTTCTGGCCACCGATTATTTCAGCTACTTCACTAAATGGAGAGGGGTGATTCCAAACTCAAAGCCCTTTGGATTTACAATTTTCCATGATCTCAAAGAGATCTGCTACATTAACGATCCCAGGATTAGTGAATGGCACAAAAGCGACGCCCTAGAAGCGATTCATAAGGCTTTTGATCTGGAACGAGAGGAATCTCCATGTCTCAGTATTCCAAAGATATCATTTTTCAGATCCTTGCAAGACTGGGAGAAGAGCATGCAGGCTCAAGGTTGGTAACTTCGAAGAGTTGTGGGATAGGGGGTATGGGGCTGGGAGAGGCAAATATAATCTTACATCTTGCAGACTCGACGAAAGGGGCATGAGGCATTACTGAGACTGAAGACCCAACGAAATCTTTCGTGTATCTTAGGAAGGCGTGCAAAAATATTTCAGAAGGACCAAGTCGCTAGTGGTTGCTGAAGATAGAGGCAGAATAACAAAAGATCATGCAAAACAATCCGAGGTCCTTCAGATATTACCATAAAAGTTGTCAGTTTAGGTGACGATCGGGCTCGCAGACATTCAAACATAATCCACTTCTAGCAAACTGCAGTCACGAATTCATACAATGAGGACATTAAGATTACCGGTAGCATGTCGAAGATCGAGATATGGTAAAAGACTTGAAGCTCCAGCATTCGCAGCCATGAGGCAGCAGCGTGAGAGGGGAATGAAAAGCACTCTTGAAACCCAAGATCACTATGAAAGCCCTCGCGAGGCTCGAGAAAATCTGCAAGATCATGCACGGTTTAGAAAGTGATGGCAAGAAGAAAGAAAGTCGACGCGACGAAGGCGGCCAGTTATCGACAATTACCAGAACTAGTGTGGATTTTAAAAACAAGAAACGAAGTTGTTTTCTACGTTCCTTAGCTTCATCCTCCCTTTCCCTCCCTCGTCCTCCCTTCTTCCTTCCAATCCTTCTTCTTTTCACCATCCACCAAACCCCAAGTCCAGACTCCATCTTCCAGGAAACATACGAAAGTCCTACCCAGCGACAGCGAAAGAAAAGGAGCCTTATTACTTCTTCAAATCCTCAGACTTGTATAGCGGCTCGCCTTCAGCTATTTTGGCGACGTCAGTCAAGATGGCGAAAGACAGCATGAATAATGCCGTGACTAAAGGAGGCAGGATCATTGTGTTCTTCCCCTCATGTATCGTCAAACAGGAGCAATAGCTAACATATCTTAGTTATGACACGCTCTCGTACAGCTGAAGACGACCGAATCCAAGCTGTGTTGCACAACTTCACCTTCGAACTCCCGGACCCGAATCAAGAGCTTTTCTTCCAGTGCCCAAGCACGTTCCCACTCTTTCCGGAATTCCCACTGGAGATCAGAAGATTGATCTGGAAGGAGATATTTCCTCAAACAAAACACTTGTGGTGCCACGGTCCTAGGTCCCAAGAACCCTGCTGCAACCATCTGCGAGATATCCCTCAACCAATCAGCGCTCATATTAATCAAGAGAGCCGGACCGAGACACTTCAACATTACTCGATGCTGCTGGCGACTGGGATGGAATGTGGCTTCTTCAGGTCTGCTACCCTTATCCGTATGAGAAACCAGCCGCCCAATATTCTGGAACGGCGAGAGAGACATTCTTTCTATTTATATTCGGTCTCCTAGTAATACCTACCTATCCGCACTACAACGAAGCTCCGGAACTCGGCCTCAGATTCTAGAGGCTCACTATGAAAAGTTCTGGAGAAGTCATTTCACAAACGACTTGCAGTCTTTCCTGGCCTCTGTGCGGACTCTCGAACTTCGTATGCGCGGCTGGGATAATACATGGAAAAGATGGTTGGAGAATGGCCCCCTTTGCAGACTCAAGAATTTCGTCGGTCTGAAAGAGCTTCGAGTAGTTGACGTTATTTTGGGAGAAAGGCATGCCTTGATAACAGGAAGTCGAGCTAGGGACTGTGTGGACAGTTTGACAGAAATCTTTCGAGATCTCACTGCTGCAAACCCCGAGGTCTCGAACCCGACAATCGTCATCATGAAAGGGAAACTGCCAGTTTATGGTCCTGGCTATTGAAGAATTATCCACGGAGGAGAAGAGCGTTCTCTGTGTTTCCTGGATGAGCTGCAAATTTGGGGAAAGAACTCTTGACAAAATTGTGAGAATGAGGGGCTGATAACGGCCAACGGGTTAGCCTGATTCTCCTAGGAATCCAAATCAGAATCAGGATTCCCACTGAAGTTCCCTTAGCTATCTGGAGACTTGACATCAAGCCAATACGGAGATATAGAAATTGAATTTGATTGCTTCTCCTGCAAGCTTTTCTAACAAAATTCCCAATCAGCGAATCTTGGTCAAAGTGACTCTTAAGGATTCGAGGAATGGGGCTGAACAACTCCCTTGGCTGCTCTCAAAGTCTATGCGAAGGTCCCAATCAAAAATTCTATCGCAACTCAGTAATTGTCATTCATGCTGACTCATTCAGTATGGTCAAAGAAGAACAATTTCTTGTTGAGTGAAGGTTGCAACCAAAGCAGTAGCAAGCTCAAGCTCTCCTAGCATCATTTGCAGAACTCCAATCCTCTGTAGGTATTTCTATCCCCTTCATTACTGCCCGCAAGCACAAGGATTGACATCTGATGGCCATAATGGAACGAATGGGTCACAACTGGCGCGGCATACACCTCCTCTTCCCCATTATTGTCACATCTAAGAAATCGTTCACCGTATCGCGCATCGAGTTTTATGACGGTATCTGTCATCATATCCCCGAGTACGACCTTGGGAGGTCGATATGTCCCGTCGCGTTGCAAATCTCCAAGCTCAAGTTCAAGACGTACTAATGCAGTACAAAGCTTAATCCAGCCGCTTTTCACTGCACCAGTGTCCAAATAACCCTCTGCATCAGTCTGGCCATCACGATAAGCGGAATGGCAAGTTCGATGTTCGGGGTTTAATGTTTCCCCAGAGATAACCGCACGATTCACGCTAGCCCAGCTCCAGCTTGGCGCAACGTACTCCTTGTACCTCCTGGTGTCGTGGAATGGTGTCCAGATCAACGCCTCTGGCAACGTCTCTTCCCAGATCCCGGCCAAGTATCTATGTTTGCCCGGTTTGTTCGATTCGAGAGTAGATCTGAATCGGTTCGCAAGGCCGGACAGCGCGACGAGTTTGTCTGAGGAGAAAGTCAGGTCGCATTTGCAGTAAGCAGAAAGCATTTGCGACCAATCGAAAAATATAGACGCAAGCTCGTGCTTTGTTGGATGGTAGCTTGGGTTCTCAAGCAGTGGTTTCCATGACCGCGCTGCTACTTGGAGCATGTCTTGAGAAATCAGGGTATATCTTGAGATCCTGTGGTGTCGGATGCTTAAAGTTAATATTTCGCAGGCGCCCGTCCTCCAGCATTCCCAAAACACGACATTCCTTCCAAAGTATATGACTCTGGAGCTCAAGAACCTCTCCTGCACTACCCAAGCCCTGCTCAAGAGCGCAGACTCAAAGAAAAAGTGGTAATGCCAAGACCATGTATACTCCTCGGGACATATGTACGCACTTGCATCAGCATCAAGGTATTTCTTCAAATGCACAATAGTAGGCGCCACATCTCGTGGAGTCCGATCGAAGAACAGGCCGCCCTCGTCGTCGGCAGCCCCTAGAGCAGCAATGGTCGCAAAAGCATGCTCATAGACCTCACGCATATTCGCCGCCTCTATAGCCCAGTCTTCCCGAGAGTCTTGCAAGATGCAAAGTCTGTCTATCCAGATGTAGCGAATGCCGATGGTTTTTGCGAATTTGATTGCATCGCGGAATGTTTTCGGCAGGCTTGCGATGGGCTTGCCGTTTCGTAGCTCATCAATTGTCTCAGCTTTTAATTGCAGGCACTGTCTATGATCCTTCTTACCCCAACAATGACTCAAGCTAACGTACCTAGACCTTTGAGGGATTTCGAAGCCCATAGCAAGATGGTAGGCGCTGCCTTCAATCCGGAGCAGGCGTGTAGGCAAATAATTCGTCAAGGAATTACTCGCACATTGATCATGACCGGAAAGACAATTGCCGAGCCAGTTTTGAATCATGTTCAAGGTGCTAGAGCCACCGGTGGAAGGATCGAAGTTGAAGTTCAAGTTTGCAAGTTGGTCAGGCTGTAGATCTAAGTTGTCGAGTAAGCATTTCAGCTTTGAGCACAAAATTTGCGATCAGCGAATGACAAATACTCACCGGACATAGGAAAGAACACAAGGTTCCACTCTCTATTTCCTTGAGAATTTATGGCCATAATGACCTGATTCTTCTGCCAATATATATAAAATGCGGAGAAGAAGCTTGACTTCTCGCCATTTGCTCTGTAGGGAAGCCCCGAGGCTCTGCAGAATATGCAGCCTTTGTCATGGCTAATCACACAACTGTCGCGGCTTTTATGGTGGCCGAAGATGTATTTCTCGACTTCTAGCAATTGCTCGCCACGAGCCTTCTTGTTTTCTGAACATTGGTCAGCCTGGATTGGGTCTGGCGCATTGCTGATTGCTTATACCCAAGAATTCTGGCCACCTAGTTGAATGAGACTCCGAACGTAATGCGAGCCGCTGTGTTCTAGATGAGTCATGGATGCTGTCTAACCTGTCGACACACACCTCGCACAGCATGATGCGGCGCAATTTTACATTATCTATCAACCGAGAACAAATTATCTGAGGGAGAGCACAAATGAAGACCAGGCAACGGGTAAGAAGGGTAGATAAATTTCAAACTTGACAGCCTTCTAATGACGACTAGAGAGATTTGTTAGTTGAAACGTGGCAGTACATAATTGGTTGCAATCCGCTTTTGCGTTAACTGGTCAAACGTTAATCCTTTTAACAACTATTACAATTTCCTTCACTAATATTTTTATGTCTTTAAGAACTTTATTATTGCAGCAAAGCAGTGGGTGAAGTAATAATATAGAGATGAAGGGAGTATGAAGCTTGATCGTAAGATTAGTGCAACGAGGCAACCAACGCGATGTAAACCTTGAGCTCTAGGAAACCGAAAACTTGAATTCAAGCACAAGTCAGTTTCTCCGGGGCTCTTGCACTACTCAAAATATAATATCAAATCTCTAGAAGAGTATTTTTATCGCGCACCGCATGCCGTTGAACTTCCCATTATCGGACTGGCAGAATGAACCTCAATCACGCGTTGAAGTCCAGCTCGCTTTAAAGAAATAAATATCAAAACAAGAAATTTTTATCTCACAACAGCTCGTGTAAGCGCTCTCCCCACCACCATCCTTGCTCTAACTATCTACAGTCCTCCTAGCAGAGGTAAAATCGCCACTCCGGACCGACAAGAGTATAAACTGTGTACGGCCGGGTCACAGACCGAACATGACCAGATAAAAGAAACTGTGTGCGGCTAGAAACAAAATCGGTTTGTTCTATCTCTTCGGAGACAGTTGTTCGATACGGAGTAAACTACTTCGAGTATTTTCGTAACAGGACACCCTCCCTCTAGCTCGAAAGTCGACAGCTAGATCGAGGTTGTCCTGTGAGCTTTTGTCTTTTTGGTTCTATCAAAGTCTCCCCTTTTCATCTTGCTTTAATATTATAATATTATAGTCAACTAGGCCACTTAATTTTTGCTCTCTCACTAGATGTTTAAAAATCTTGTTAAGCGAAAGCGATGTTTACATGCTCTTAGCGAGTACAGTTCCGTCATTTGTCCAGGGGGACATTTCCAGCGACCTCTTTTCAGTTTATTTATCGAGTTCCGGCACAATTTAAGAAAAATTGCCAATCTCTTCCATCAGTCAAAATCCTACGCGACCAAGCCCTGAGTCTGACTGAGGGCTTGGGAAATTTAGCTCCGCTTTCAGGTCTGCCATAAGCAAGTCCTCCCTTCGAGGACGCAAGCCTTCTTAACTTCAAGCTTCTGCGTCCTCAAATTCTCCAACCCACCACACCGTAAGAAAGTAGGGAACAGTTTGGATTTTCCCAAATCGCTCTGAACAATCATATTGGGCTCTAGCTCTGTCGACGATCAGCGTGCTGGACGCCATGTCGACCTGCCACGAGTAAGTTTCGCATTTGTCCTATCACCTCGAGACAACTTCTGAACCTACCATAAACAGTCCCTCAGATGGCCATACCGATATGGATGACATAACAAAGATCTTGGAACTTCTTCAACTCGAACTACCGGACAGCGATCAACAGCTCGCCTTCCAGAACCTGCACCCAGAACAGGATACCTTCACCTTGTTCCCACTGCTCCCGCTTGAGATTCGACGGTTGATTTGGCACAAAAGCCTTCCTGGAAGAAGATTCGTATCACTGGGCTCGTTTCTATGCAGCGCATGGCATGGCGAGCGCCTTGGATTTGAGAACAAAGTGCACAAATGTCTGCCAAAGCCCCCGATCTTGCTGCAGGTGAACCAAGAAAGCCGTAGAGTCACATTGGAAAATTATACGATGTTTTACAGATTCCGACGATGTTATCACAGTACGAGACCCAATCACATACTGCGACCTCTATACATAGACTCCAAAGTCGATTTGGTGCCCATAACCATGCGGTCAATGTTCGATCGCCCTAAGGAACATCCCAAGAACTTCCAATACTACTCTCAATACGAGCATTTCTTCGACAAGATTCATACTTTGGAGATACGGGACTTCAGATGGTGTGGCCCTTCTGAAATCTGGTATCAGTTCTTCTGCCAGGCTGATGGAGGATTTCTCAATCATTTCCATGGACTGCGGGAGCTCCACCTCGTTGAACCGGGAGACAAAAGCTGGGAGCTATTACGATCAACATGCGGCTTTTCTCGTCATAAAAGTAGAGGCATAGAAGTATTGAAGCAATGGTTCGATAAAAATAAAGGCAGCCATCCTCCTCAAGTTCGCTGTTCGGTGCCAGAATTCATTCTCCACACATTTCGGCGAGCAGTTCCCCGCTCTGACGATGAGCATCGGAACCTTGCAAGACTTCAACTTTCTTTGGATGACGAGGATTCGGATTGGACTTCGGATTAGCATTGAAATGCCCTAGTGACAAGTACAGCCTACTTAAGCTTACCTAGGATTGTCATACGAATCACTCGGGCACATACAGCACAACTCATTTCCTCGACGAGCTCCGTCTTAGAACGCACACCACTTACGACATAACGACTTTGATGTTGGAGCCTCAAGAATTTCCTTCTTAAGACAGGTACACTTCGTCCGTCAAAGCACACAACACAAAGCACGGAGATGGAATGTGAGATCATGGGAATGAAGGTCTCCGAGGCAAAAAATGGAGAAACGCACATGCAGGCCCCCTCACTCCACCAACTCACTTTTAGACTAGCTCTCAATCAACCAAACTTATGTCGTATTGTACTCACTGCTCTTCCCGCTCACCCCATTGATACTCTCACATTGACTTTACGTCATCATCATGTAAGTAAAAAATCCTGATAATTGTATCTATTTCACATCCTCCCACCATCAATCGCAGAAAAGAATCCACTATCCTTTGTCAAAAACTAAAATGCGTATGTTATAAATTACACTGTTGCTTGAGCTCTCCTTTATTCCTTGCTCTCTGGTCATTTCATTCCACCCTCTATAATACAACCCTTCCATACACCTCTCGTCCAATTCCCACCGGCTAAATGTGAAGCAACTTCAAGTTTAAGTCGCCTTCTCCCCCATAACATCAACATACCCTCTCCCTTTCTTCTTCCCCTTCACCGTCTTCCTCCCCGCACCAGCACTTGGCGGACCAAGCAAATCATCAATACTACTCGCATTACTCATGCCCGTGCCCGGTCTGCTAGGCGGTGCGCTATGCGGTCCACTGCCTCCGATAGAACTCCCATTACTAACACTCCTGATCATTGGCGGCGGCCCAAGCCCAGAATCACTCTGACTGCTAGGCATCGGCGCATCCGACACAGCTCTTTGCGCCGGCGGCGGCATGCGAGGCGTACTCGTTGGGCCCGCGGTCGGCGGTCCGCTAGCTGTTCTCGGCGGGCCAGCTCGTGGCGGCGGCGGAGTGGCAGCAGATTTGGCTTCCGTGTTCTCGGCGCCGGCTTTCTTGTTGATCCAGCGCTTTAGTTCCGGATCGTAAACGAAGCTGGATTGCTCGCCCAACTTGGCTTTAATTGGTTTGTTGGGTTGCGCCCCCATATCTGGCTCCTTCTTGGAAAACCAGCCACCAAGACCCCAGCCTCCACCACCGGCTTTCTTCTTTGCTGCTTCGGCTTCTTTGGCTCTTTGCGCTGGGGGTTTGTTAGTGGGTGTGAAGGAAAGGAAATGAGGGGAACGCACCATCGGCTTCTGCGGCCTTCCTGAATGCCTCGTCGGCCTCACGATCTTTCTCCGCTTTGGTCTTTTCTCGTGGAGCTGAGCCAGGTTTCAGAACAGGAATGTCATCATCGTCGTCATCCATGAATGATTTCTTCTTCGGCCTTGTATCAATCGGAGAGTCTGGTTCGTCATTCATAGTCGCAGGTTCATAAGAAGGCGGTTCATAGCCACTGGAAGCCGGTGGCTCATAACTTGATGACGGTGGCTCATAACCGCTAGACGCGGGAGGCTCATAGCTGGAAGAAGGCTCCCGGGAGAGGTATGGCTGCGAAGGAGCGTTTGATGTTGTCTGTTGTGGACTATCATAATTGTTCAGCGGCTGAGGCGACGAGTATATGTTCGTCGGAGCTTGGTCAGTGACAGGAGTAGTTGGCTGGGGAGCATAGGGCGATTCGGCGTAAGGGGACCCAGTATTTCCATAGGGCGTAAAGGAAGATTGTGGAGTGTAACTGGAGCTCGTCTGCGGTGTATAGTTACTTGGCGGGTTGACCGGGTTGACTGGTTGTGAGCTTGGACGATAGTCGGATATCTGTGACATCTGCCGTTGCGGCTCGTACCGTCGGAACTCCCCAGATGATCTTTCCTCCATCGAGCTTCGAGGTTGAGAACCGTATGACACAGCTGACTGTGGCTCGTGGGCAAGTGGTGTGTAGGGAGCCCCAGGAGCATATCTTGAGGCTGCTTTAGTTGCTAAACCTGCAGCGCTTCCATTGATGCTAAGCCCACCGTTGTAGGAACCATATAATTCTGCATTCGAGGGGGAACGACTGATAGTTGGAGTACCACCAGCAATACGAGCAAAGGGTCCAATATCAGTAGCACTTCCAGCATTCGATATTGCTGTTGCAGCGTCGCTCTCGTCTCCAGCAACAAACTTATTGAATGTAGCCCAGACGGAGCTCGTGGCCTTCTCGACAGTGGGTTTGGAAATCCAAGAACCGGTTTCATCTTTGGGTGATGACTTCAGTCGTTTGCTCAGATCATCAAGGGAAGCAACCAAGAATGGATGGTGGTAAGGCGACCTCTTTGTTTGTGATGTAATCGAAGTAGCAATAGCTTCACAGTATTGAAGAGCTTTATCTCGGTAGCCATATTCTGCCAGAATCGTAGCGTGCTGCAGCTTGTATACCGATAGATGGGGGACGGCAATCGACAGGTTCGAGGTATTTGAGAGAGACATTCCATATTCAAAGACCTCGCTGAGAAGAATTGGTTCCATTTCTCGGTCGAAATCGTGAGGTTGTCGCAGATGATCAGATCCCACCAAGACGATGGTTGATGACGGATCGTCAATTCCGCCAAACAAAGAGTGACTTCTTGCAAACAAAAAGCAGATATGTGCTGCTTCAGCACGGCCATAACCTGACAACAGCTTGCCCAAAGCGTTCAGAGCCATACTATCGTCGACACTTCTGTTGCTCAAAACGAGCCCAAGAGTTTCTCGCCATCTGTCAAGCCCATCGAGGGCATCCTTGGACGGACCAGCAGCGTTTGACGTACTGACCATTTGAAATCCAGCTCGAGCAGATGGAGGAACAAGCTCATCAATGCTTTCCTCGAAGTTGCCAGCAAATATTTCATAAAGCGCGGCAAGAGGTTCTGTGTTATCACCAATGTTCTTGACCTCCTTCTGAACAAACTCTTGGGCCACTTGTTTGTAAAGTTCCCGGGACACAGTATTTGATATAAGCATGGCATGTGCCCACAATCGCTTATCAACCGCTTCCCATACTGCTTTCTCGCGCTCACCGCGTAGCAGATGCTTTCTCAGTTCGTCAACAGCGCCAGGGTCGACCGGATCGGCTCTTGGTGCAGATGATGCTGATCTTGAGATGCCTGATAAATCTGCACCAGTGGCGTACAACGGAGCATTCAAAGAATCATCCTCAATTCCTGGAGTCAGAACAGCTCGTACCGCTTTCATCACCACTGGGTTCCCTTCCAGGATTCCATCATTTTCGACGAAAACACGAAGAATCTTCCACAGTAGAATTCTTTCTTCCGTACGTTTGTCTTCATGCGACAGCTGCGACACCGACAGCAGGTAAGACGCATTCTGTTCGAGTATCTCTATTCCAGACGTCAGCCACGAGACAACATCCTTCTTCTTTGCTTTTCCCTTTAATGGGCCGGGAAAGCTAGTTAGACGTTCCGGGAGCGGGTCGACCTCCTTGATGTTGCGAATTTTAACCTGTCCGGGGCTTCGAACGATCGTTGGCGTTACATGGTTCATTCCATAGCGAGGGACATCCGTCGGGAACGAAGTCATGATTGTGCCGCCAACGCCCCAAGCAAAGACGGGAGCTCCTTTCCATCTTTGTAGAGGGTCGTGCTCACGCCCATCTGTTGGTGCAACGTAGTTCAAGCCTTGTGAAAACCCTCTTGGTCGACTCATCGTGGGATATCCAATGTTCGATCTTGGAGATGTTGGCATCTCTACCGAAGCAGGTCGTTGGTAGGGATCTGAAGGGCTCATTTCCAGTCTGGATCCAGCATAGGCCGTCCCTGGGGATTGTGTCTGGGATCTTTGTGGTGGCACAAAAGCCTGGGGTGGACCGGTAGAATACTGTTGAGGCTGGTAGTTGGATGGTCCTCTTTTTGGAGGAGAATTCACCAGTCGAGAAGAAAGTCCTTGGGGTGGTGGAGGGGTATTAGAGATGGGTCGCATGGCATGTGGAGGTCGCGAGGCAGGGTACGGAGGTTGGTCTTGAAGTTCGCCATAATTACGGGCCGCAGACGGCGGCGACTGTTGCTCGTTTTCGTCTAACTCACGAGTTGGGGGCAGATGACTAGTTCTCAGGTTTGACTCGTAACCAGACGAGCTACTACGGCGATCAAAGCCCGACGTTTCTGAATATGAGATATGTCTTGGCTCTTGAGTTCTCTCAAAATGTGCAAGAGGGCTCGATGTCCGAGGTTGGTGAGGTAGGGGTGGTGCAGATTGCGGGATTTGATTAGGAGCAGAGTTGTATGTGGGCATGCTCTGGCGTGGATTTGGGGGTGCCGGTGAGTAGCGAGACTGGGATACCGGTGGGGGTGGTGCTGTTTGGCTGTGGGCCAGAGTTGGCGGTGCTGGCGAGTACCTTGCTGCTACAGCAGGGACAGGAACATTCCCAGAAGGGAGAGAGGCATAAGGGCTCACTCTTTCTGGTGCGACCAGCCCCTGATGTGGAGGTGGAGGCTGAACAGGGTGTTGTTGTACAGATGACGGAGCATATGGCGGCCGACCTCCACTCGGTGGTGGAGGATGCGTGGGACTTGGTGCGCCATAAGTTCCCTGCGTGGGCGAAGAAACAGCGCTAGAATGCCTCGGCGCGAGTCTGGGTTTAGTGGACATTGGAAGTTCCTCAAAAAAGCCGCTCTGTGATTTTCTAACGATTTTGGCTGGTGGCCCTTGAGACTGCGCTGAAGACGGCGGTGTCGGAATTGGTTGCGGTTTACTTTGCGGGAAAGAGAGACTGCTTGTTGGAGGCGATAGGCTTGATGCGGATCCTCTCGACGGTGGTGGCGGCTGATTATACATACTATTGCTTCTCGGAGGAGCAACGTTTGCAGGAGGAGCATTGTTGTAACTTGGCTGCATGTGTTGCATGCTCACCCGCTTTCGAGGATTCACTACTTCCATAGGCAAATCATAAGGCGAATGATAACCGCCTTTGGACTTGTCTGCAAAGCTCTGGGCTTTGGGCATCTCAGGCCTCGGTGGCTGCTGCGTCGGGAAATTAGAGATTGACGGGGACATATAAGGCGAAGGGGTCGCAGATGTTGTAGCAGCTCTTGTGAGATCAGTCAACATTGGTCCGGAGGGAGCATAGTTACTGCTTGGATTGATGGCAGGTGTATTCGCATTAGGAGGCAAATAGCGACTTGTGCCACTGCTTCCTGGCCGATTCATCTTAGCCGGGCCTCCAAGGCTGTCAAATCCTACCACGTGACCATTTGGTCCTGCAACCGGCGTTGGAATAGGGGGGCTCGTCTGTTGAGAAAACACGGCCGTGGTAGTATTCTGCTCTTCAGTATCCTCCAAGAATCCTTCGTCATCACTTCCAAAAAGAGCAGCTGGATCGAGCGCGTTTCCCTCGGCCTTTTCAACAGGCTCGTCATCATCCGGTAGAAGTTCATCGTCATCGTCGTCCAAGAATTCATCACCCGCCAAGGCTGCTCTCCATTTCGCGGCAAGATCATCCGCTGTTTCCGTTCCTTGGTCTGCAGGCTGGCTTTGGGTGGCCGCACCGAGCTCTGAGAAAACTTGTGACATTACAATGCTTGTTGATACGCCGATTCCTCCACCTGTCGTCTTGTCTAGTGAGCTTTGAGAGCTTCCCACACTCTTCTCCTCAATAACGTTGTGCTGAGATTGACTGTGAATCTGGTAATCCATCGAGTCCATAATTTGCATGGTCGACTTCCTTTCAAGATGTAGTTCTGGCAGAGTTTCTTCCTCAGGCTGGCCAGACCTGCTAACTTGAGCAAAGAAATCATCCTCGTCGTCCGCAAAGGTTGGGTGATTTGAACTGGGAGGTTGCTCCACAACTTCATGGTTCTCTGACGATTGAACGAGCGGAACACCTTCCTCATACCGCGCCTCTGATTCCTGATCGTCTTCGTAGGGAACATCACCCCCGTAAGATTGACCGTAATCAGAGGGTCTTTCAATATCCTTCGATATAGCCTCCGGTAGGATATCATCATTGGCGCCATCAATGGCCGAGGTTCTAGCGAAGAAGTCGGCCTCAATATCATTACCTTCATCCCCAAAGAGGACCTTGGACTCATTCTCAACCTGGTTCATGATAGCCTCTGCTTGGCTGTGGGGTAGTGATTCCTCTTGGTGAGATGTTGGAGCTGCATAAGCAGGTGGCACGTCCGGGAATGAATTCGTTCTGTCTGACCTTGCCATCCCGTTGAATGGATCTGTATCTGTTCGTTGAATATTCCACTGTGAGTCCACCTCATCGTCCTCGCCCCAGTTCACTTCCTCCGAGACTGTGCGGGCAAATGACATATGCTTATTTCGGTGGTGCGGGTCCTCTGACGGAAAATGGGCCTTGTCTTCTCCAACCACGTCGGGGTGTGATACGCCATTATGTACCGGGCTTTCATCCAACTCAACTCCACCGGGACTTGCTAACGATGTTGCGAGCGCATCTCGTAAGTTGCTCAATTCAGGATGTGACTTATTATCCTCGACTGTTTTTGCAACTGGAAGGGCATCCGCAGCCTCACCCAGGCCATCTTGGGATGGAGGGGCTAGAGATGGGTCTGGCAAGTTTAATGGAGCTCTCTTCACGCTCTCCACCAGAGATTCATCCGCCAAACATTCCCTACTTGAAACATAGTTGTCGGCATCTCTTATATTGCTCGCAGTATCTAAATCTTTGATGGGAGCAGCTAGATCTCGTTTCGGGGTGGTGTAGTGAATGGGTTCCGGGGATAATGGACTCGAGTGAAGTGGTTCGGTAGATTGTGTCGCAATTAGGTCTGCTGAGGAATTTGGCATAAAAGCAGGATTCCAGGACACATTTGGAGATTCGGTAGACATTTCGAATGTGGATTCTGAAGAAAAGAACTGAATACTTGTGGATGTCAGCAAGCTGGTCTCTCCTTCCTTTGAACATAACAAGTCGTCATCGCCGAAGTCGCCCTGTCGAGAAAACAATAGACTCACATGTACAAAGACACTCGCTAAACAACAGATCAAATTAGGTATTGAAGATAGAGAATGGGAGCCATTTGCTCTAGCTGGTGGATGCTGGTGGACGAACTGACAGATCGTACAGGAGAGATTCTGAGGAGTGACATTTGGCGACGGGACGAGGCGAGGTTGAGGCCAGCTTTCGAAAGGGCCGGCAGCAGAGAACAGTTGTGCACAATGACGCCGAGGTCTTTACATTGCCGTTACTTTTTCTGTCAGTGAGCATTAATCAATGTCTTTGGGATAACCAAAGTTTCCACACCCGTTCAAGGCATGGGCAATGAAATAGAAGTGGGAATTTGAACTCACAATCAAATATCTGAAGGATCCCCTTTTCTACTGACCCTTTTCGGAATAAACTCCTGACTACGGTGGCCATCACAACCCCCAGTCTACAGCACCGCGTGTCAACAGCTGTGGCTGAGACAAAGTACGAGGCTGCAGCATTCTTTACCACCTGGTCAAAAGATACAAAGAGTCTAGAGTCCGAACCTTATTCTTTCTCTGCCATATCCACCACCGCATCAATGAGGCATGCCTTCGAGTTACCAGCATCAACCCGACGCCCCAAACTCTCCCATCGATGACTCCGATTCCGACCTCGACCTTGACATCCAGGAGCTCGACCCTATCACTACATCCACAACTGCTGGCCCCTCGTCGTCCCGGAAAGAGCGCAAGCTACAGGAAGAGCGGAGGGCATCACATATACCATTGAGAAATCTGCGGATGGGCGGTTTGCGAGGTCTTGGGAAACGAAACAGAGGTTATGGAGACCTAGGGCGGGATAGAGATACCAACCATGAAGATTTAAGGGGATTATTGAACGACGAACCAGGAGTAGATGGCACAAACCGATATCCCACAGGAAGCTCCAGTGGTGGGGAAGATGGCGCGCCATTACTGGCAGCGAATGGTCACCGCCGGAGACCCAGTATCGATGCTTTCAACAAGTTAGGATCGCATCTGCGGCTACCAAGCTTCCTCTCCGCTTCTGCTGGCTCACAAACACTTCCGGATAATGTGGAAGTCCAGGCAGAGGAACATGATCCAGCATCATCGAGAACGGTGTCGGTTGGCACCTCACAGACTGCGCGCTTTCCTCCAAATGCTGTCTCTAATGCGAAATATACCCCTGTCAGCTTCTTGCCTGTAACATTGTATAACGAATTCTCTTTCTTCTTCAACATGTACTTTTTGCTCGTTGCACTTTCACAAGCGATACCTGCGTTACGAATAGGATACCTCTCAACTTACATCGTACCACTGGTCTTCGTTCTGGCCATTACTTTAGGAAAGGAGGCATTTGATGACATCGGACGACGGAGGAGAGATAATGAGGCCAACTCGGAAGGATACACTGTGCTATCTTTCGACAAACCTGGGATGGGGAACGCTGAGAGGTACCACGCAAAGAAAAAGTTAAAATCCAAACAGAATGCGAAGTCGAAAAGGAAGAGTCTGGTCGAAGCAGACCGACTATCAGACATTCAGGAAGAAGAGGATGCTGCTGAAAGTGGAGGAGTTAGGCAATCGCCATCAGCATCGGTTCGAGAAGTCATACGGAAGTCCCGGGACTTGAAAGTTGGAGATGTCTTGAAATTGGGAAAGGATCAAAGAGTTCCAGCTGATGTGGTCATTCTGAAAAGTTACACCAATGAGTCTGGGACAGTAGCGGAAGAGAACGAGGTTCCTTCTGCTTCTGAGTCACTTCTTGTTGAGCCCATCTCGGATCCTCCGATTGACACCACCGCCGCTACTATTGCTGAAGGACATGAATCAACATCAGAGCTTGGCAATACGCCATCCGCAGACGCTGCTGGGGTAGGAGAAACATTCATTCGCACAGATCAACTTGACGGCGAAACTGATTGGAAACTTCGACTGGGCTCGCCTCTGACCCAGTCTCTCGAACCTTCAGAGTTTGTGCGTCTCAGAGTGATTGCCGGAAAACCGGATAGGAAAGTCAATGAATTTGTCGGGACTGTGGAGCTCTTGCCCAAAAGCCGGGTCGGTTATGATCCTTATTTACCAAAAACTTCGCCATTGAGTAACGAGATCACTTCGGATACTCCTTCTAGTACTGCCAATTCTGCGTCTTTGACGATCGATAACACTGCCTGGGCAAATACTGTACTTGCTTCGAATGCAACTACATTGGCTGTCGTGGTTTATACCGGCTCTCAAACCCGCTCTGCACTTTCCACATCATCATCGCGCTCGAAAACCGGTCTGTTGGAATACGAAATCAACTCTCTCACGAAGATACTCTGTGCTCTCACAGCCACTCTATCCATTGTCCTCGTGGCGCTGGAAGGATTTGAACATGTCGAAGGCATCAAGTGGTATGTCGTAAATTTTATGCGTTTCTTGGTACTTTTCTCGACAATCGTTCCGATCAGTCTTCGTGTGAACCTAGACATGGGAAAGAGTGTTTATTCCTGGTTCATACAGCGAGATGCCGGCATGCCGGGAGCAGTAGTAAGAACGAGTACTATTCCGGAAGAATTGGGACGAATCGAATATCTCCTGAGTGATAAGACCGGCACCCTGACCCAGAACGAGATGGAAATGAAGAAGATTCACGTCGGAACCGTTTCTTATGCAAATGAAGCTATGGATGAAGTAGCTTCATACATAAAGCAAGGCTTCTCGGTTCCTACCTCAACAGATGCAACCCAGCTGATGCTCATTACTCCGTCCTCGACATTTGTGGCATCAACTACAGTAACCGCTACAAGAACTCGTCGAGAGATTGGCTCTCGTGTCCGCGACGTAGTCCTTGCCTTGGCCCTTTGTCACAATGTTACTCCGACCTTGGAAGAAGAAAATGGACAAATGGTCACTTCTTATCAAGCTTCATCACCAGATGAAATCGCAATCGTCAAATGGACCGAAGCAGTTGGTTTACGACTTACTCATCGAGATCGCAAGGGCATGACGGTTCACTCAGTAGATACTGGACGTCCGGTTGTTCGTGTTCGTATTCTCGATGTATTTCCCTTCACTTCCGATGGCAAGAGAATGGGCATCATCGTACAGTTCCTGGATGGGTCGGAAACAGCAGGTGGCGCTGATATCACTGCTGGTGAAATCTGGTTCTATCAGAAGGGCGCTGATACAGTTATGGGTTCTATTGTTGCTGCTAATGACTGGATGGATGAGGAAACTGCTAATATGGCTCGAGAAGGACTGCGTACTCTGGTCGTTGGCCGAAAACGGATGTCTATTCAACAATACCAAGAGTTTGCTGCCAACTACAAGGATGCTTCCGTAGCCATAAATGGCCGAGACGTCGGAATGGCTCGTGTCGTATCCCATTATCTGGAACGCGATCTCGAGCTGCTCGGAGTTACTGGCGTTGAAGATAAGCTTCAACGCGATGTTAAGCCTTCGCTTGAACTTCTCCGCAATGCCGGTATCAAGATCTGGATGTTAACGGGAGACAAAGTGGAGACTGCTCGTTGTGTAGCTGTTTCCGCAAAGCTTGTTGCAAGAGGCCAATACATCCATACCATCGCTAAGCTTAAACGCAAGGATAACGCTCAAGACCACCTTGACTTCCTCCGAGGCAAGAAAGACTCCGCCTTACTCATTGATGGAGAGTCCTTGGCCCTCCTTCTCACCCACTTCCGCACCGAGTTCATCAGCCTAGCCGTACTCCTCCCAGCTGTAATAGCCTGCCGCTGCTCTCCTACCCAAAAAGCAGACATTGCCATCCTCATCCGCGAGTTCACCAAGAAGCGCGTCTGCTGCATTGGCGACGGCGGCAACGACGTCAGCATGATCCAAGCCGCTGATGTCGGCGTTGGAATCGTTGGCAAAGAAGGACGACAAGCATCCCTTGCTGCCGACTTCTCTATCACGCAGTTCTGCCACCTCACCAAACTGCTCGTCTGGCACGGAAGAAACAGCTACAAGCGCTCAGCCAAGCTCGCCCAGTTCGTCATCCACAGAGGCCTCATCATCTCGGTCTGTCAGACCATGTACAGCATAGCCATCAAATTCGAGCCCGAAGGACTGTACAAAAACTGGTTGATGGTCGGTTACGCAACTGTCTATACCATGGCGCCAGTCTTCTCCTTAGTACTTGACAAAGACGTCGATGAAAACCTCGCAAACTTATATCCCGAGCTATACAAAGAACTTACATCCGGCTCTTCGCTCTCCTACCGCACATTCTTCGTCTGGGTCTTCGTGTCCATCTACCAAGGTGGCATGATCCAAGGCCTCTCTCAAGTCCTCACCGAGACCGAGGGCCCGAAGATGGTAGCTGTGTCTTTCACAGTCTTGGTGCTGAATGAACTCTGCATGGTTGCGTTCGAGATCACCACCTGGCATCCGGTAATGATTATTTGCCTGGTAGGGACGCTGCTATTGTATCTAGGAAGCATACCCTTTCTGGGAGGCTACTTTGAATTGGCCTTCATCATTACTTGGTAAGTCACTTATTTTCTCCATTATCCCACTCGCCTTTTCCTTTCCTGTACTTACAAAAGATCAGGGGTTTCGTATGGCGCGTCCTCGCCATAGGAGCAATCTCCCTCATCCCGCCGTACGCAGGGAAGCTAATCAGACGCGCGGTGAAGCCGCCCAATTATCGCAAGGTGCAGGCGATTTGATTCCTGCTTGTTTTTACTCATGGCTCGGTTTTTGATCTGGGCGGTTCGCGGCATAGCGATTGGCGTTATAATTCTGGCTTAGGAACCCTCTATTAATCAGATTGAGGGCTAGAGGAGTGCAAAGAATTGGATTGAATGTTCTTCTGTTCGCTGTCTTGTGTGTTGAGTGAGTCTTGTTTTTCGTGAAGCACGTCCATTGCAGACGTCGCAAGCGCGAAAGAGTCTTACACAATCTCTTCTCGCATTATAATCAAAGTTATTAAGTCACTCCACCCTTATAAAGCCAACCTATCAGCTACAACTCATGCTGTCTGTTACCCATCGTTGCTCTTGTTTTCCGGAAGCACTTTCTCAGCTGGCTGTGTTTACATTTGCGGTTTGTTCAAGTCCTGGTCTCGTCGGCCAAAACATTACTCTCGAACACAGAAGTTAACAAATCGCCCTGCAAAACTTTCAAAAACACTGAGCTCAACTCGTTCTTCTGCCGTCACCCCAAGAGAATACGAATTCATAATTCACCTTTGCGCGATCCAAATCTGAAGCAGATCCACTCCGGTAATCTGATCCCTGCTCTCTGGGACCTCCAGGATATGACCGACTTATTGAACACCTCACCCCAATTCTCTGAGCACGACATGCTGGTATATGACCACAAACGGGCCTCGATCCAACACAAAATCGCAAACGTGGTCATCCTTTTTCCTACTTCCAAAGCCTTTCATATCACTGAGTCTTGCCGCTTGCAAGCTGCCATATATAGCATTCTAGCTATATATAGCTTCAGACCGCGTTGAAGATATACAGTTACCTCGCAAAGCGCCTCCAAACCACTCTAGTGACAACAGAAGGGGAAATATTTGTCAATGGGGCAACTGGCAAGACCTACTGCTGTGGACGTTGTTCGTTGGCGGGTATGCCGCTCTGGGGAGAGAGGAGCGGAGATGGTTCTCTACGGTGATAGGAGTGGTGCTAGGGGAGCGGAGTTGGTGGATTGATGGGAGGTGAGGGAGTTACTGGAGATGATGCCGGTGCGTCATCTGCTGTGGGAGCCGTTCGAGGTATTATGGTCGAAGGCTGTGCTGGCTGTAGCGAAGATGGATGGCAGTTCTCGGAAGATGGTCTACCAAGCGGTGCGTGCGAAAATAAGGAAGGAAGCATTCTGAAATAGTTGGATGGGCTCCCGAAAGCCAGACACTCAGTGCGGCATAGAAGATCGTTCTCGCACGGTACACCATGTTGCCAATGTATCTAGAGCACTCGGACGCATCAAGTCTGTCCAGGCCTTCAACTGCACACTGGCTGTAGCCGGAGTCAACATAGAACTGCATGCAGTGACGGTGCAGATCTTGACCTCGAGACTATGCTATGTTGGCGGCTAGAGGTGGAGAGTTGTTTGAATTGTTCTATGAGATGTCGAAGAAGAATGGTGAACGAAATGTGATTAAGAAAAGAAGAGAACATCAACTGTTAAGGGTATGATTTTCGTTTGATCTACAGAGAAGTGACGGAGAAACTCACGAGGAAGGGGCGACTCCAGCCAAGATTAATTCGCAAGTGTATTTTCGGATATTCAGTTGAGTGCCATATTTCGGGATAAAAGGAAGCATTACTGTAAGCGCAGTCATTGGAGGAACAAGCAATACCTACAGTCATATGCGGGTTATGCGCTTTTTTCGAAATTTGCCGAGATCAGCCCAAACCTCTTTTTTCGCACCTGAAAATACTATTTTTGCTATAATAGCCCAAACTGACTACCAATTCCATCCCAAAATACCCATTTTGAAGTTATTCGTAATCGTAACTGACCAATCACATTCCAGAGCCGAAAATCTGGCAAGATACTACCCCGAAAGCGTAAAATGACAGCCAAAGCTATAACTAACACGACAGCCAACACTACAACTAAAGCAATAGCTAAAGTAACAGTTACTACCGTAAGGTCCGTCAAGGCAAAGGCTACCAGAGCTTGAAATAAAGTAATATACGAACGAATCCTTCGATCCTCCATCCCTCGATCCCTAATACCTCCGATTACTAGCCCTTCGGGAACTGTAGGTTCGAATTCAGTAATAGAGCTTGTAATAACTCGAGCGGGAAAGGTGAAGGAAGTCATGAATAAAAGATATAATTATAATCCTATTCCGTTCACTATAAAGGATTACTTTAATTCCCGTAAATCTTATATTAAACACTCACTTATAATTGATTTCAATAGTATTACTAGGTCAAGATAGGACTTCTAATAGATATATATATAATATCAGGTTAATATACGAATTAAGATAAATCCTAAAATATATCCAGGAAAGCGAAAGGATCCTTTAAATTAGAAAATGGAATATAAGAGTAGATTAAATCCTGATTATTAGTATATAAATACCACGGGATATCAGAACTTCGAGAAGGTATTATTCAAGAAGAAGTCTCAAATAATTTAAATAATAATTTATATTTGATATAATATTAAATTTAATCCTAATAAGACTCTATTACTAGAAAAAAAGATAATAAAGATATTAAAGGCTAAAAAATATATTTATTTAATTAATATAATTACTAAAAACCTCTTTATCAATTCGAATTCCATTAATTCTAATAATAATAATTATATTCGAATATCGAAGATTGAACTAATATAATACTTGAAAAAGAAAGTTTAAAAGAGATTTCGAAAAGTGAAAGTGAAAACGGATCGAGTTCGATTAAAAGTATATATAATTATTACTTCTCGATAATAGAATGAATTTAAACTTGAAATAGTATCTTTAATAGAATATTATTTTTATAAGTATAATATTTAATAATAATAGTATTATATATATATAAATCCGAAATACTATAATCTCTATAGAATTTATTAGATATATTTATTAATATTAAAGTATTTTATTATTAGGAAAATAGATTTATAAGTATAAATAAAAGAGATTAATAATAATATCTTAAATAGAATTATTAATAATCTTTTATATAATATATAATCGAAATGAATATAAAATAAGAATATAATAATTAAAATAAGATATTAGAATATAATTCCGAATATTATAATTTTGAATCCTTTAATAAATTTTAATATTATATTATCTGGAATATTAATTATCGGGAATTCGAATTATTCTAGTATATATATAATATTCTTTTTATAATTTATTAATAATATAGATTCTATAATTAGTAATCCCTAATTAAATACTATTTTATAATAATAAAAAGAGGATATTAATCTTCTGATATATAAAAAATATTAGAATTTTAATAATTTCGAAAATTTATTAAATTAAATAATATTTCTAATATATTTATTAATACTAATTTGTCCTTTTTTTATAATTAATAAAAGTATAAATAATTATAATTTTTAAAAAGGTTTTAATAAATACTATTTTAATATAATTAATATATAATATTATTCTTTTATTATTTAGATAATTTCGAATTATATTAAATATAATTATTATTTTAAAGAATTCTTTATTTTTAATCTTGAATAATATTAAGAATTGATAATATTTTATAATATATAATATAAGATTAGGAGTATAATTATTCTCTTTTAGTATAAATATAAATAGAATTTTATAAATATAAAAATAGAGATTATTATATTAATATTTACTTTTTTAAAAGACTCTATAATACTAATAATAGAAATAGATATTAAATATAAGAATATACTAATAATTAAAGAGAAAGAGAATAATAATATAATAGATTTTGAAAAAGAAGAGAAGATAAAAAAGAAAATATTATTTTAATTAATTAAAGAGAAACTAATTTAAAGATTACTAATTCCAGAAAGTTATAATAATTTGAAAAGAATATAATAAGAAAGAGAATTAAAAGAGAACTCTTTATTAATACTAATTTAAATAAATAGTGAACTAATTTTATTTTCTTTAATTTGCGAATCTGAATAGAATATAAAGGAGTGATTTGAAGAACTAATAATATAAATAGAGAATAATAATAAAGAGAATAAATAAATTTCTATTTAATAACTTTATACTTTTTAGATAGAAAATGAATAATAATATATTTCAGGAATCTAAAAATATAATTTTGGACTTAATTAGTTTATAATATAGAATATAATTAATTTTTAAATTTATATTATATTAATATATTAATATCGAATAAGAGATTATAAGTGATTTATATAATAGTATTAATATTTTACGAATTGAATAAACGTGAATAGGACTCGTTTAGTAAATTTAAAATTATATTATTAATTATACTCGAATTCACTAAACCTTATTTTAATATCACGATTATGTGAAATACTTCAAAAGCTCTTTGGGAATAATTTATATAATTGCATACACTCGTTCTATATAATTAATATATTATCCTATTTTAAATAATTAATTAAATAATAATTATTAATTCAATTTCCTAATTTTAAAAACTATAAATACTTTCAATTATTATCTTGTTTTTAATCGAGTCTATATCTCTTATTATAATTAATATAAAAGTTATAATTTAATATATTTAAACTTAAATATTAAATATATACGAGAATTGAAAATAATTTCAAATTCTTAAAGAGTATATAGAATCTTATATTTTATTAATATTTTAATTACTATTAATATATATCCTTTAATAATTAATATTATAGTATAAATCACTTTAGGCATATATGAAATTATTTATAAAAGTATTAGAATAATACTAATTAAAACTAATTTTTTAAAATCTAAATATATTAAATAATTACTCGATTATATCTCTCTTTAATATTAGTAATATTTATAAACTTATTTTACGAGATTCTCTATTTATAGATATATTAATTAATATATTATTATAAGATATTAAAGGAAATAATTACCGGGAATAGATTTTTAATATTAATCGGATATTAATTAATATTTACTTAAAGACAGGAAAGACTATAAAATATTATATTATAATAGGAGAATAAAAATAGAGATAAATAGATATAATAAAGGATATTATAATTAGATATTAATAGGATATAGTAAATTAGTAAATAATCTAAACTTTATAATTATTATCTAATAAATTAATATTATATTAATAGTTTTTAAAATACTCCCTTATTCTCTTTTTAATATCCTTTTTATAATCTATTTCCCGAATTATCTATTTTAGAAATTATTAAAATCTATTATAATCTACTTCTCTATTCTTATAATAATAATAAATAATAACTTTAAAGTCCCTAAAGCTTTTCTTAATTGAATTAAATATAGAATAATATAATAGGAGATATTTAATAATAATATTATATAAAGTATATATCTCTTCGACTCGGGAATTATAATATATTAAATAGTTATCTATAATAATAATATTATAAATATTATAATAGGACTAATCTTATTATATATATTTTTGGATTTTTCAATTAGTTTTAAAAGGGTTATACTATAGTAATATAGAGACTATCACGTGACTATTAAGGTTTAGAATATAAGAATAGATTCCTAATATAATTTATAAAAAAACTTTATACTTTTTTATTTTTAATTACTATTCAGTCTTTTCCAGTTTTGAACTTCTTTATTAATTATTTATATACTTATATTAAACTATTATTTTATAGTTTTGAGAGTATATAATTCTAGACTTTATTATAGGATTTCATTTACTATTATATCTTCCCCCTTATATATTTTTTAATAAGTGATATAGGGATATCGAATATAATTAAATTAAAACTCTTATAATCCTTTAAAGTTTCTATAAAATAGGACTTCGATCTCTAGTATTTGGAAAGGGAGTTTATTATTTTATCTTATATCTAATAGAATATACTATAATTATAATAAGGATATAATTTTATTATTTTATATTAATTTCCGAAAAGACCCGATAGTATAATATTGAATTAGTTATAAGATACGAGTTTAATCCTAAATAGAAAATAGAACTAGTGAAGACTAATTCGGGAAAGAGAAGATATGAGATAAAAAAGGAACCGGAAATTATAGAGAAATAATATAAAGTAATCATGAATTAGACACAAGTATTAACTCTCGGTAATAAAGTAATATTATTAATTTTGACTTTAATTTTTATTATTTTAAAAGTGAATATAAAGAGACTATTAATTCAGGCCTGGAGACTTGAATTAAGAAATGAAAATAGAGGACTAGAAAGGAAAAGTGTTTTATTTTAAATAAAGAAATAAAGAGTACTCGGGAATAAGATTCGAAAGGAAATAGAAGAGTATAAAAAGAATCGGAAATTAATAAAAAAGGGAAAATTAGTTATAAAAGAATAATAAATAATAGTCAGAATAATAAAAATAAATTTATAAAAATCAGAAAATAAATAAATAATAAGATTAATTAGAATAGAATATATAAAATAAACTTTTAATAAAAAATATTAAATAAAATAATAATAATATCCAAGAGTCGAGTATAAAGATAATAGTAATAAAGGCTCTTATTTAGAATACTAGTTTAGTTATAATAAAGAAGAAATCGGGATATAGTTAAAACGGAATATAAGTGATCGGGAGATAAAGAGAAAGAATTCAGGATCTTTAAATCTTTTTTCTAAAAAACAAAGATTTTAGTCTATATTAGGTACTAATTTATTAGTAGAGTCTTTAAAAGAATAGTCAAAGAGAGACTTGAGTATTATAAGATTAATTATAATAAGTTTTAATATTATAATCTTATAATTAAAAGACCAGTCCCCCGTTTTCGAGAATATACCTGAAGATAAGATTATTATTATAACTAATATATCTCTATTACTTCCAGACTAGTTAAGAGTATTCTAGTTTCAAGGAGAAAATATCTCTATTTTTCTGGAAAGGTATAGTAATCTTTATAATAATTATAAGGTTTCCAAGGAGATAAAGAGGGAAAGGATTATCTATTATATTCATTTCTAGTATAAGAATACTATTATTATAATACTAGAATATATCGAAATAGACTATAATAAGAACAAGTTTTATAAAGTTCTAAAGGAGGAATATAAGAATAATAATTGGAAAATATTTTATTTCAGTTAAGAGTTTCTAGAATAGATTATCAAAAAGGTAAAGACTGGCAGATTAACTTTCAAGGTTTATATAGATTTATTTAACTGGATCTCGAAAGTATTAATTAATTAAAGGGAATTTAATAAGATATAATATACTAGAGAGTTTATAAAGAGTTTAAATAGTATAATTAAGAATAAGATTTTCCGGAATATTGAGTTTAAACTTTCTAATATATAAATTTATAATTATAATAAAATATATAAAATAATAATTAAAATATATAAAGTAAAGGAGAAGTATTAATAGTATAATAAATATAATAATCCAGATTATTCCAAAATCAAATAAGTTTATTTTAATAAAATAGTAAATAACTTATTCTTTAAAAGAAACCAGAAATATATTTTATTCTTTTCTTTACTTATATTAATCCTTAAGATTTCGAAGGGCCTTATTAAAGAATATAAGGGCCAAATTGTACTAGTGACAATTCGAATTTCTAAAACTAAATAGTCAGGACTTAGTGAAATTGACAAGTTAATAGAAGAGATAATAAAGTTGAAAGTTTATATTATAATCCAGAATACTCTTAATAGTATTATAAATAATCTGGAAAAGACGATTATTAATAAAATAGAATCTCTAATACTATTTTAATAGTTATCTAGTAATTAATATAATCAATTAAATGAATATAATTAATTAAACGAATTTGATTAGTGAGATAGATTCCTGTAATATAAAAGAGATTATAATAATGGATTTCGGAGTGAATATAATAAATATAGTAAATATAATAGATTTGGGAATAATGATTATAGAAATAGAGATTACTAGAATTCGGAATAGATCGAAGAAGGAGTAGTATAGGGGAACTCTCTTGAATTTATAAGTAATGCGAATACTATAGGATTTTAATCGATTAATAAAAAGTGTTCCGGATATTATAATCGGACTATTAATAGAGTAGAGGATCCAGAGTATAAGGACTATTATACCTATAATTATCCGTTAATATAATATTTAATAGAAAGGGGATATATTCATAAATTTCAAAACTAGTAATATCAAGGACTATTAAAACCAAGAGTGAAAGTAGTATTATTATTCTTTAATAGAGATCGGAGATAATTTGACCAAGCTCGAATTATTATTTAAGATAAAGAGTTTGACTATAATATTAATATCAGATTAGTTAATTTTCAAAGAATAGAAAAAGAGACTCGATTGACTATTTAAGAGCGAGTAAAAGTAATAGATATTCAAGGGAATTAAATAGTATTATTCTTTATTATATAAAGAAATCAAGACAAGAGTATAATATAAGATAATAACGGGACTATTATTAATAGAAGTTTCGAAATAGATAAATACTAGTTCCAGTTCAATTTACTAGATAGTAGTAAATTAGAGAATTAGTATAAAGTTTTATTAATATTAGTATTCGTGAATACTATTAGTAATACTATTATTATAAACAAGAAAGTCAAAGTAATAGAAGGGGTTAAGTAAATCTTAAGAAAGTAAATATATATAAAAGAATAAGTCTCGCGAGTAAGATTATAAGATAAAATAAGAGATTTCTATTAAGTTAAGGATATTATAAATAAAATAGAAGTGAATCTAGACTAAAATATAGAAATCCAAGTAATATTAGATAATAATCTAAAGGAAACTATTAAATGGGTAATAAAAAAGAAATAAATAGTTCCTCTTTCCAAAATCGATTAGAATAAAAAGATAATTATAAATACTCTTTATATACCTGATTCAATTATAACCTTTGACTATTAATAGAAAAAAGATAATATTTTATATATTTAGGTAATTGAGATAGTGAATATTATATATAGTAATATACTAGACTTAATAGAGTATAAGAATAAGCTTAAATATACTCTTATAAGACTAAATTTACTAGAATTAACCGTGATATTTATATTCATTCTAGTAGAAGGAAGTTCACTTATTTAGGAAGAACTAGTAAAATCGAGATTTATAATATTATCTCTATATTTTCTAATCACTTTTATAAGTCTAGTCAAGAAATAAATAAATATAGGATTGATTAATACTAGAATCGAAGTTAATATTCTCTTTGAATAGTTTATATAAGAGGTCGAGTATATAATCCGTGATACGAAATACTATACTATAATAATAGTTAATAGAAAGAAGACCGGATTTATTAGAATAATAAGAATCAGGATTGAGATTAGAAAAGGAATCGGTTATATAAATATTTTCTTCTTAATCCGGGAATCTAATAAGATCCTACTTGAATAATCTTTTATTAATTATATATAAATAATAATATTCTATTAATTAGATAGTTTAATAAATAAGAGATTTATAGACTTTAAGACTAGAACTTTATATATAATTATAATAGTATTAAAGATAAAAGAAAAAGAAAAGAAATAAGTGAATTTCAGAGACTATAAGAAATCTATTATTATAGATAAAAGTAATAATCTGATAGATAATAATATAAAGGAAAATTAGAATCTGGTATATAGTCCGGAAGGTATACTAGGGGGAGTAAAACTAAATTGGAAATTCTAAAGGATTTTATTTATTTGGATTTAATAGTATTTGAGATTTAAGAAATAAAATAGAATATTAAAGGATCTAAAGATATTTTTGGAGATTCGAAAATAGAAAAGATATTAGTATAAATTATATTAAAAATACTCTTTAGTATAGAAGAATAGGAAGTCAAGGAATTATTAAACAAGGAAATTTTCGAAAAGGAACTGATATATTTTCTATTAATAGTAAGAGATTATCTGGAAATTAAAAGGAATCTAGGGAATAAAGGAGAATAAAGAGATTTTAATATAAACTATTTTAGAAAGGAATAGAGAAAATTAATATAATATAATAAAGATAAAATAAAAGTCTTCGGAATTTAATAATAAATAATTTCTTTAAAAAAGAAAAGAATAGTTAAGTTTCAAATGAAAAATAGCAAAAAGTAAAAGAGATTAATATCTAAAATATCTTAAAGAAAGTCCAAAAGAGTTTTATAATTCCTGAGAATTATTATAGTCTATAAATTAAAAGTAAAAAAAATTTAATTAATAGATACTAATAATAGTATAGGAGATAATCTTAGAGATTTTATAGACTGATATACTAGAATAAAGTTTCGGGAATATAAATAAGAGTATATTAGAAAGTATAAGGACTATTTATTATTAAGAATTATTATAATATTTAGAGATTCTCGATTTATATCCGAATAGTTCAAAGCTTTTAATATTAATACTTGATTATAGGATAATAAAAAGATTATATTTAATAAGTTTATAATTAATTACAAAAATACTCTTATATTCGATTAGAAAGAAATTAATAAGATTCACGAAAATATAAATCCTTTAATTATAATTAAAATGATTAAGTATAAAGTATAATAGGAACTAAACTTCTTATATTCTAGAGTTTTAATTCTAATTATAATAAAGATATTTTAAGAATATTTAGAATAAGAAGTGTTTGAAAAATATAATAGTTTTTATAAGAATCTATAATTTCTAATTATTAAGAAATTAGTGAGAATATATAAACTTATTAATATTATAATAAAGATAAACTTTATTATTCTATAAGATATTAATTTACTCCTTTTAGTAAATGAATTCTCAAAGGAATTTATTAATTATATAATTATTTCTTTAATTAACTTCTTTTCTGAATATAATTAGTTTATATTAGATAAGTGAAATAAAAATATAACTATTTTCTATATTCTATTTAGTCTTTTGAGAATAATAATATTATTTCAAGGAATTACTAATTCAATTACTCAATTTATATAGATTATTATAATAATTCTGGAAAAACTATTTCCCAAAGTGACTATATTATTTATTAATAATATTAGTATTAAGAGACTATATATTAACTATAATAATAAACTCAAATTACCTAGAATTTATTATTATATATATAAGTACTTATAGAATCTAGATTGAATACTAGAGTATATTAAAAGGACTAGTGTATATATAAGACTGAAATTATAATTCTATTATAATAGAATAATTATTATAGGTTTTATATATAGAATTAAAGAAAGAGGACTGGAAGAGATTAAAGTTCAAAAGATTAATAATTAAATTAAATATAATAATCCGATAGAAATAAAGGCATTTATAGATATTTATACTTATTATTATATATGAATATAGAATTATAATTAGATTATCAAGTCTATATATTATTTATTCAAGAAAGGAATTAATTAGAAATAGGGGCCTGAATAAGAGAAAGTTATAAAGGTCTTGAAAGAGAAGTTCACGAGTCTATTATTATTCTATAAATTGTATTATAATCCTGAGGATAATTGGAGTGATATTATACTTAGTATTAATATTAATTTAATAAAATAGAGTGAAACTCTCGAATAAATTAATAATAAAGATAAAAAGAGAGTTTCCAGATTCAAATCAAGTTTATAAAATTATACAGAATAGTAATATAATATTATTAAACGGGAATATAAAAGAGTCCTAAAGTATTTATAAAAATTATACTTTTGACTATATAGTATTTATTTTATTTTAGAAATAAATACAAATATACTTATTATATAATTGAATAGAATAATAATAGATCTTTTAGGAGTTTTAGTAATATACTAGTTAATATAGATTTGACTATTCGACTTTGAAATATAATATATTAAGGGAAGGAAATATACTATTACTAATAGACTATTAAAAAAGCCATAATACGAAAATAATTCTAAAGATAAATTAAATATTAATAATTTCATTATAATAGAATTAAACCTAATAGGAATTATTATTATTAGTATTAAGAGTGAATGTGAGAATAAGATTAATACTAGTAATATATTAATTAATTTTATTAAATAATATAAATATATAATATAATACTATAAAATAAAAAAGACAAAATCTTAAAGGATTAAATTACTAAATGTGAATACTATTAAGATAATCGATTTAGAAAATAAATAAATAGGATTTAAAGAAGAGGATTTGAATATTTTAGGATTAATAGGGGATCACGTGAATGCTAATAGAGACTATAATATTAATAAAACTTCTTTTTCACTAAACTTTACTTTATTCAATCCGTTTAATAATAACTATTCCGAAAGGTATTAACTAATTATAAAGTATTTAATTATATTTACTAAATCTAAAGACTATTTAAAGGGAGAATATAAAAAGCTAAAAAAGGAAATATTAAATTATAATATACAAGACTATAAGTTATAAAAGAATACTATAAACTATTATCTCTCGAGATTAGTTATTAATAGTAATAAAGAAAAGGAAATAATTAAAAAAGAGCTTTATAATAAAACGGGATATACTAAACGAGAAATTATATATATAAGAATAGTTATATAATACTAATAATAAGGATTTTATAATAATATTCGAATATATTATACTTCTTATTATAAATACTAATTTAGAATAAAATTTAGACAAGAAACAATCTTGTATTTAATAAAAGTCATATCTCTTTTCTATTATATTAGTATTAATATAATAAAAATATCAGATTATAAGAAATATAATTATTTATTTATAATAAGAAATGACTTTTCAGGATGAGTGAAAGTCAAGTTTATAAAGATATTAATAAATATAAAAGTGATAAAGTTTATTTATAATAAAATTATTTATAAATATAATATCTTCGGGAAATTAAAGATTAATAGAGGTTCAGAATTTAAAAAGAGTATAATCACGGAGTTCAAAAAGTTAAGAATTGCCAGAATAGTAATCTCTATATATAATATAAGAGTGAATAGTATAATTGAGTATAAGTATTAATTAATAATTCAAATCCTGATAATATTATTAAAAGGAAATAAGAGACTCTAGATAGACTTATTAAATTGAATACTTTTCACAAATAGAATAATAGTATATAAATCTATAAGGTTTATACTATTCTATATAATATATAAAAGAGAAGTTATATTACTAATTAAGATAAGATACTCTACTTAAAGGACTCTTGAATAGAATAAAGTTAATAGTAAAAAGAAACTCCTTGAATTCAGGATTAAATAAATTAAAATAAGGAATAAGAATTTTATTAAATCCAAATTATAAAAAGACTAGTAATATATAAAAGGGAAAGAGTATTTTGATTCTATATATAATATCTATATAATACTAATTGAAAAAGGAAATCTAGTATTTATATATAATATCTAGAGAATAAATAGAAATAAATCCAGGAATACGAAATTCTTATACTATTAACTAGAATTATATTAAATAAAGAAAATAAAGAATATAAAGAATATTTATATATTTAAAGAATTGAATAGAATTTAATTAAAGAGAATATATATAGGAAATAAACTAAAGTGATTTGTAAAAAGAAAGAATTACTAGTATTTCCTAGAAAATAATATTCCTATTATATTAAAATCAAGATTTAAAGGTATAGAATTCAAGACTAATACTAAACTCGAGAAGAAAGTTATAAAAGAGTTTTATAAAGAATATAGAATTCCGGAAGAGTTAGAATATCTAGAGATTATCTAAGAGATTATTAAATTAATTAGAATAATTATAAGAGTATTACTTTTACTCGAATTAGAAAGAGACAAGTATATTATATTCCCGAAAGAGTGATTCGAGAAAGAGAATAATAGTGAGGAAGAGAGTTAATACTTTTAAATAAGAAGAAGAGTATATTCCTAAAAGAAGTATATATAAATTCTATTCCGGGCATTTAATAAAGTCCTTAATGAAATATTTAATATAATAAACTAATCAAGAAAGTGAAAGTAAGAAATAAATACTAGAAGAGTATATTAACTGAAAATGGGATAATACACGATTATAGTAAAATAATAGTATAGTAATGAAGTATAAGAGTCTAGAGGGAAGTAAAAGTATTATAGAGTAATTATTTTATTATTATTAATAAAGTAATTATTATTATTTCTATAATTTTATTACTTTTCCTATTTATGAGTTTCAATTTATATTATTCCTAGAATATTATTAATATTAGATTATATATTTTCTGTTTTTTATAATACTAAAAAGACTTTCCAAAAGTGAAGTATTATAAGAGTTTAATAAAATAAGCGAGACTTTACTCAAGTATTTAAGAAGGACTAATATATATAATTAGACTAATAACTATATATAATAAATAATAATTCTTAAAGGAGAATAAAGTTAAGAAGAAATTATTATCTAGTTCAAGTTCTGATTATAATAATATATAAAGGATTCCCGAGAAAGACAAAATATATACTAATTAATATAATTATAAAATTCAATTATTTATAGATTTTATTATTACCTTTCTTCTTATTATTAATTTTTAGATCTCGTATATAAACTTGAATAACTACTTGTATATTCCAATTACTATTAATAATATCTCGCTTTTATAGAATCTTGATTTGATTGAATAAATAAATTATAAAATCAAGACTTGTCTTGATTTATATTAAATACTAAATAGGTTTTAGAAGTGATTTTAATATTTAGAATTAAGATATTAATAGATTATTTTCGAAAACGGAATAGACTTATATATAATTAAAAAGTCAAATTCAAGGAGTTCACTAGAAGAGTAATTAATAAATAGAAAAGGAAGTAAAAGGAAAAAAGAGTCCAGAACGGGTATATAAATCAGATTTTATTTCCTTATTATTCCTCTATCTAAAAGCGGTCTTCTTATCTTTTATTTATATTATAATTTACTTATTCTTTAATATATTTCCTTATTTTAACTATTCGAGACTATATCACTTTATACTTATATATATTATTATTATTTCCTATTATATTCTTAATATTTCTTTTAATAAGAATATTTTATAATTTATAAGGAATTGAGAATATACTCCTTATTTGCCTCTCACTTTTATTTTCTTAATATTCTTGAAATTTCTACTTGACTTTATATATTTATTAATTATAGTATATTACTTTTATTCTTTTCTATTATTCCTTATTTAAATCGGAATTTAATATATAATTCAAACCTATTTAATTAATTACTTAATTAATTAAAATTAAATCTCTTTTATTATTATTATAAGATTATTATTTTCTTACCCTTTTAAGAAAAAAGCGGTCACGTGAGTGGCTTAGCGACCCCTTTATAATCTCGCGAATATACTCCTATAATTTCCTATCTAATAATAATAATAATATTTTCTATAATACTTTATAAAATGTCTCAAAAATCACTTTAATATATCTATTAAAGAGTTTTAATACCTTGAAGAACCTATAATACTTATATATTAGTAATATAGTTCTCTTATCCTTTATTAATATACTCTCGAAATTACTAGTATAAAGATTACTAATATTTAAGAAACTTGAGAAAAAGTTCGGGATCTCCCTAAAGTAAATAAGTTTATATAAATTGCGAAATTTAATAAAGAATTACTATAATATAAATAAGAAAATAAGAAGATATTACTGGATTAAAAGAATATAATTAAAAAAGACTTTTCGGAAAGTTTTTAATTAATATATAATATTGAGAATAAGGAATTTATAAAGATTATAAAGGATATTAAAAAGAATAAAGAAGGAAAGGAAAAGGAAAAGAGATTTCTGGAGAATACTTTCAAATACTAAAATATTTAAGATAAGAGAATTGAAATATTTCTCGAGTTTATTCAAAAAGACTTTAAAAATATAAATATAAATACTTATATATAATTAAAGAGATTTATCCAATAGACCAAGGATATTAGGAGAATTATTCACTTATTTAATATATATACTCTTTGAAGAAATTAATAGATTAAGTATAATTATAGTAAATCGGTTTTTGTATTAATTAATATTATAAAGATATTCAAGTATTATAAGAAGGAAAAAGAGATTAAGGAGTTAAAGGAAAAAGATTTTATAAAGGCCAGATTTAGGTTTAGATCTTCTAGTATACTAGTAAAAGAAAAATATAATAAGAAAGTATTCTTTAGTTTTCCGGATAAAGTTCCCTTATAGATTATAGTTATATTAAAGGTATAAAAGAGATTTAATAAAATACTCTTTAAAATACTAGATAATATAGACTTGAATAATCTAATAAGTCTTGTGAATAAAGGAGATAAGATATTAGAGTTTTATAGAACCAGGCAATTCAAAGAGATTATTACTGGAGATATTACTATAAGTGAGAATAGCCTTTCTACTATAGGAACTGAATAGGTGATAATTCCAGAGTAGTCTAGACAAACAGAGATGTCCTTATATAGAAGTAAGTGTATACACGAGGATATTAAAGAAAAGAAGAGTGAAAAAGAGAAGATTATTAAAAGCCCGACTCCCGTAATCAAGAAGATAAAGACAATGTCGAGAACTATAATAAAAGTTACTTCCAGAACTATACTAGTAATAGTTATAAAATTAGTCAAAAAGGCCTATAAAATAAAAACAGTCTATAATAATCCTTATAATATAATAAAAATATAATACTTGGACCTTAATATATAAAAAGAGTTAAACTTCAAGGACAAGAAGAATATTATCAAGGAGATTATAGACTATATTATTTATAATCTCTTTAAAAGTAAATTGTCTTATAAATAGTATTTATAATAGTTTAGTAAATTCCTGCTCTTTAAGAAGATTAATAATTATAATAAAATTCTCAAGTAAATTACTATTATTTATTAAATAGTCGAGTATAGGAATAGTATTTACTATACTTAAATAGACTCTAATATTAGAATCTTCTTTCAAAACGATTCATAGATCCTTTAATACTAAAAGGAGAATATATTTATTAATCAATTCTATCCAGAATATATACTAAAATTTGAATAGTTAATAGACTCTTTAAAAGTCTTTATAGAATAAATAATAGTTATTCACGAAGGTTTCTGGGATTGGATTAATAAAAAGAAAATAAAGTCTATACTTATAACTAAAATGAAAATATTACATTTTCATTACTAATAAGATATACCAAAAGGTTAAAGAGAATTCCCAAATTCTTATTTTATAATAGTAATTCAATTATTATAAATAAACCCCTCGACTTGACTGTTTATATATATATATATATCAAATGACAATAATAGCCTCTTTGTGATATACTTACAATTAATAAGGTATTTCGATTCTGGATATAATTATTTAACATTTTATAAAGGGGATTTATTGGATTATAAGAGTCTATAGAGTACTAAAGTGATTCTTTTTAATTAAGATATAAAATGGGATTATATTATTTCTAAAAATACTATCAAGTTTAATAAACTTATAGAAAAGACTTTCGAAAAGTCGAAGTTTATTAATCTTATTAAAGAAATAAATAAAAAAAAACTATTATTGGAATACTTGGAATTCCCTAATAAGACAAACCCTTTTTAATAAAGTATTACGATATTGAAAAAGAATAAACTAGTTCTTTATAAATCTTGTATTTTTCAGGAATTTATCTATTAATTGGAATACTTTTAAATTTCTATTCCCGTCTCGTTTATACTTATAAGAGAAGATAATATAGTTATAAATGGCATTTTTTATTGAGATATTATAATTTTATATAATATACAAAAAGTTCCGAAGGTTAATAGGTTCAAGTCTATAGAATATAATATTTCTTTTCTATAGAGTATAAGATTAGATAGTTTTAGTGATTTCCTTGATATAGTTTATTATATTAAGTGCCCTGAGAATAATATATTCTTTTATAGTCTTATAGACTTATATTTATAATAATATAATAAGTTAACGGAATTATACAAAACTTGGAAAATCAGAATTGTGATTATAGTAAAAAGGGAATTTCAGATATTTAAGATCTCGGAGATAAAGATATTTAAGGGTAATAAGTCTTATTTCCGTTTCTTGAAAAGTAAAGGGGTGATTAGTGAAGATAATCGGGATTTCTTAAATATATCAAATGAATAGGAGAATGAGTAAGTGAATAGTAAAACTGATTGAGAATTACTCGGGAATGAGTAATAATCTATAGGGGATTGTATATAACGGGACTAATCCTATTATATATATTTTTGGATTTTTCAATTAGTTTTAGGAGGGTTATATTACAGTAGTGTGGAGACTATCACGTGGCCATTAAGGTTCAGGATATAAGGATAAGTTCTTAATATAATTTATAGAAAAACTTCATACTTCCTTACTTTTAATTACTATTTAGTCTTTTCCAGTTTTGAGCTTCTTTATTAATTATTTACATATTTATATTAAATTATTATTTTATGGTTTTGAGAGTGTGTGATTCTAGGCTTTATTATAGGATCTCACTTACTATTATATCTTCCCCCTTATAATATTTATCTTTCCAGAAGAGTTACAAATCGGTAAAAGATAAAACTCTAACTATTTCTCGAATAAAGTAATTATAATTAATCCCTGAAAAGTAATTGTTTAAAGGTAATTATCAAGAGTATATACGGGGAGTATAGACTAATATTCTAATCGTTTTAATTATCTCTTCGCCTACACTCGTATACTAATTAGTATTCACCCGTAATATCTCTCTCCCGTTTTCTCATTCGATACAGATTCATTAACAAAAACGAGTTATTTATCCTTTTATCTTATCGATTTATTCTTTTATACTTATATTAATTACTTATCCTATTAAAATATAATATAATCGACCCTTTTGTACAATAATCTTATTTTCTTATATATACGCGACATTTGTATTTGGGAGAGTTTAATATCGAAAACATTATATATTTCGTTTATGACTTTATCTTAATAGAGTTTATTATCTTGATCGAGGAGTTATATAACGAAATATATAATCTCTTCATTATAGTCTGATTTAGGTCCCGGTATTACTCTTATATTATAATACTCTACCGCCCCCATTTCAAGAAGTAAATCGTTTTGTAATCATAAAACTGTATTATATATTATATAATACACTTTTATAATAGCCTTAAGGTTAGGCTTAGTTACTTGAGTAGAACTAATCGCAAATTTTATCACTTCCCTCCTCTGGGACTCAAGGTGAGGTGCCATAACTGTAAAATATTAGCTAAAGTATTAATAGTCTTAATTGGATTAAATAATATACGATCAAGAGTGGAATTGGTGGTCAGTTTGGACTGTTGCAGCAAAAACAGTGTTTTTAGGTGCGAAAAAAGAGGTTTGGGCTGATCTCGGCAAATTTCGAAAAAAGCGCATAACCCGCATATGACTGTAGTGAGTTTCATTCCTCCTAGAGTCCCCAGTATCACGTGAACATCTGAGTGAGGTTATTGAAACTTCTCTCCCATAGCTGGAATTTCTTTGCCCAAAATCTCAGCGTTTACGCAGGGGGTCTTTCTCTCCAACAGCGAAGTCGCTGCCTAAATTTACGCATGCTTTCTATGCAGGTTCGTTCAATTTAATGTGTGCAGAACAGCACAGCCACGACAACCCGCCTACGGCATCCACACGGGTGGCAGTGTAAGCTGCAGCCAGCGCTGTCAACCTCAAGAGGCTGAGCTTGCGCATCATCGTCTAGATAAAGTCTCAATGCTCTCTGCAGAATTCCACGTAGTCAAGTGTGCTACCCTTGGCGACATCTCGTTCGGTTTCACACTTTGGATGGAGTTCGGCTCTCGAGACAACCCACGACAAAAGCGCATGTACACGGAACGAAGGCGAAATGGTGACGGCGGTGAATCTTACAGCCTTGCGGACAGAAGTTTCGCCGTCATGGGTTGAAGACCCAGCTGGACGAGGGACTTGGGTAAGCCTGATGCTTTGCTCCCATGACACTTTATCCTCTCTTGTGTAGCCCCGAATTGGGCTTGGTTTTGATTGTACAAGCACTAGAATGAACTACTGGACGCAAAGTGGTTACAAAGTTCCGCTGGACATGATAGTTTCAATGCCGCTTTTTCTTTTGGTCCACCACGGGCTTCGTCGGGAAAAAGTCTTTGAGTAATGCTGATTCTATGTCTCCATTCTAGGGTTTGCTGTACAGCTGTACCTTTACGTTAGGCGTGTGTGTCTGGACCTCCATACATCTGAATGTGCCACCAAAGGAATCACCTTCGACTTCATGGCGTCGGCAGGTCAAATGGCTTTTCATCGCTGTCTTCGCTCCTGAGGTCGTACTCTTCACGGCTTTTCAACAATGGCTGACGGCAAAACTCTTCTTAAAGGAGCTGATCAAGCTTTCTGATGAGAATATATCCAAAGATCTCGAGGTTATTTATATTCTTCCTATCTTAATCCTGTATTCTTGTTCCTGAAATCAGAATATAGAGAGGTGATGGCTCTCCTCGGCAGCGAAAGTTCGATACAACTTATGCTCACTACGCAACAATGGGCGGGATCGGTGTTGAAATCGGACAGTTTCACAACGCACTGAAACAAGCAACACTCACCACCAATGGATTGTTGTTTCTCGCAGACCAAGGGTACTTTTTTGAAGTCTCTACAGAGACTATCGCGGATAAGAGCAAGGCCAACCTGCTAGCCAAAAGCCTTGTTTGTCTTCAAGTCCTCTGGGTTGCTGGTCAAACAATTGAGAGGAAAATAGCAGGCTATCCTATCAGTATCCTGGAGATCCATACCTTGGTTCATGTGTTTTGTGCATTGATCATGTACACCTTGTGGTTCCAGAAACCTTATGGTGTCAACGAACCTACTATTATCGGAAGTGGTATCCCCAAAGATGTACTTGCATTTATTGTGACTAGCTCGTAATATTTGAGATAAAGTAAACCTGTGGACGACTCTCTGAATGGATCGCACACCAAAATCTTCATGGAAATCTACTCCTGGATATATCGCCGATGGCCCAAATTCAGATGCCTGGCGAGAGGATTACTAGACGACCCAAAATTCCAATACTATGGAGCGCTGAACAAATCTCCTCAAATCCGGCACCATAGCTTGCGAGACCCATTGTCGCCGTTTTCCCGATACAATGAAATGTCTATATTGAGAAATATGGATGACCCAAGGCTCATTAATCACCTCGTGGCAGTCGAAGAGCGTGCTGTGATCACTTCAAAGATCGAACCTGACATGATCTACTACGCCGGACAAGAAATTGAACTCCAATACCATCCGTGCAACGGCGTTCGGTCAGAAATATGTCTTTCAAGCGGGCAAGCACTTCGTTCAGGTTTTGGGCCTCGCTGTGTACTGCCAAACAAACATGCTGAGTGGCAGCCAAGTGGGTTCAATATAGGCCTCTCTAAAAAGGACATCTGCAGACTTGACATGGCCGGCGCTTTCATAACTAATATCTTATCTCCGGCGGGCCAAAGCGAATATTCCAGAAGGCTCCTGCTCGAAGAAAAAGCATATTCCACGACCATTCCATTTGACCCTTTCAAAATCAAGTACATCAACCGACACGGGAAGCCACTCATATGCCAACGAGAAGAAAATCTATCCATTTCTGGTCCTTTATTCCGGCTCCTCGACGCGGAAAGTTTGCTAAGTTGGGATATCCTCTTACTACTTCTAGCCCTGATATTAATCCCAACCGCTTATGGTGGGATCCATCTCTCAGCCCTTCACGAGATGTTTCCGACTACAATTGAGCGCACTCTTTGGAAAGCTTCATGTTTTACGTTAATTGGATTTACCGGGGTTATCATTTTACTAATGGGTGCCATTGTAGGACTGTCTGATTTCATTAGCGAAAGCGATAATTCTTGGTTGGAAGGGATGAGGGAATGGATGGGACCGGCGGTCAGGGAATATATTCAGAATCTGACTTCTTGGCTTTTTATTGTTTTTTTTCTTGCCGCCACACTTCTGTATTTTGCTGCGCGGATTTTCGTCGTCGTGGAAGCTTTCATCTCCTTGAGACATGTACCAATTGGCGTTTATCAAACCCCGCCCAGCAACTTCATGGGCTATATTCCACATCTATAAGTTATCTAAATCTCAATAAATGCAATCTCATGTCAACGTTCTTCACTTATTTCTCCAACCCATTGTGTTGGAAAGCAGTTATTTGACCACGATCCTCAGAGAATATTCGCGTTCAAGATCCATTTCGAAGGAAGGAGGAAATCCACAAAGTTCATATTTATGTTCTAACCCGTCTAAATGTTAAAGTAATATGAGAGCTATCAATGGACATGAGTGGCACTCAATCTTAAATGTTCCTGTCCAAAGTGAGTTATTCATCGAGGATGAAAATATTGGTGTGGAATATAGAACTTCTATGATCCCGAAAGCGAAGTTCGGCAAATGTCCAAGAACTCGAGAGAATATTTGAAAGGGAAGGAGATGAAATGTCAAGTTGAACGACGTACATTTAGTGCCATTTCCTTTCCGTCCCGATGACTTGTGAGCCCTGTCACACATCCCGGATCTATGAAGGTACAGAAGTTAAATTGATCTCGATCAGGTTTGGAAAGGAGACCCAGTAGTTAAGATCATTTCTCAGCTTGTGAGAGCTTGATGAAGTGATGAAGTAAATTTTGAAGTGAAAACTGGTGTACGGCTGAGCAGTGGAGGAGAACAAGTGTTTATTCTCTGTATAATTAAGCCTTCTCAGAAGGTTTAGCGCACATATGATATGCATACTCATACCATGTACTATTATACTACTAATCGCTGGCTTCGGCCATATGAGTGATAATCCAAACAGTCAAGACGTCTGAACGAGCTGTCATAGCACGTGATTTGATAGCCCCTGTCCTTGAAGGCAGTGGATCCTCCCACTGGCCGAAAGCTAGTCTTCCATGAATTAAGTGATCCGTGATCCGTGTACATTCCCTCTTCCTCAACCCAAAAGGTCCGCTATAGGACACTATCACCCTCACCAGGAGTGCATGTTGTCTACTGTGAGCGGGAAAGGTCCGTCGCGGAGCAAGTAGTTCTCCACATTCCATGGGGCAGGGTCCTTCAACCAAATTGTGGTTACCGGACATCTACGCTCCCATATACGCCAACACTCCTCCGCGGTATCGGGGCCAGCTCGCGTTGTCAAATCTGCTTGAATTCGCACCTTCTCCAGCATATGGAAGCCTTTCAACTTTTGTAGCAGCGAAATCCAGGATCCGCCTGCATCCATCTCAATCTCACCCTCGAGCCTGAAGTCCTTGAGAGTGCTTGCGTGCCTTTCTAGCAAGTCTGCTAGTTGAAACTCGCTGGTCTGGAAAAGTCCTAGCTCAAGCTTTTCCAGTTTTGACCAAGTATGTTCCTCGCTGATGAGGTGGGTGAGGCGGGCAGGGTAAAGTGCCCCGTCATCATCATGTTCGTGCTGTCGAATCTAATTTTCAGGCTTTCCAAGTGCGGCATTTTGGCCAGAAAACGGCCTATTGCACCAGTCTTTTGCAGGAACGAATAGCAATCTGGTGTTTGCTCCCACATAAACTCCTCGCCCCAACAGTTCAAGATCAAGTGTAGACTTGTCAAGGACTCGCAGGCTCTGGCAAGCTGTTCTTGATGTACATTGAATGTTCGCGTTCGGAACCAATTCCAACTCAACTTGCCGGCTCGAAGCTTTTTCAATTTGATCTCTGACTCGGCTACGGCAAGAAGAAGAGAATTGAGTTGACGCACGCCTGGTCGCTTGTCTTGATCGCGGGGGCATTCGAGCGTGTAGTCCCAGGGCCCAAAATGTTCATATACATCGCTTAAATCCATGGCGCTCCAGGTATTCAACGTGATCTTCTCGAGGTTCGTCAGATTGGGAAGACTGTAGCGGAGGAAACGCCTTTCCATTTTGCGATCCACGAAGTATTGCTGATCCTTCATGCATGCCTGATACCAAGCGTACATACGCTTGTAATCAGATCGAGTTCGGTAAGGGTGGAGCTCCGATCCTTCGTCGTTCACGCGGCAGGGTTTTCGCACATCCAGTTTCTCCATACTTTTCGCTTTCCAGGTCTCGAAGTCTTTCATTGGTGAATCAAATGTAAGTGAGTCATAAAGAAGTTCACGAACACCTTTGCTCATAAACGGGTGAGACGCAATTGCCTGAAGATGCACAAGGCTATGTGCTCTGTAGCTGTGCCGATGGAGATGGATCTCAATCCATGGGACTAGATACTCAAGCCCAACAGCGGCACAGTCACGGTTGATGAGACGGAAACAACAAAGGTCCCAGAACCCTAGATCACGACATAACATATGAAGCAACTCTGGCGCAAGGTGGTTCATCGTGACGCTGGATGAAGCTGAAGGCGTTGAGGAGGGTGCTACTGGAGACCAGATGGGTCATGCACTTCAGTGAAGCTGCCGCATTGATTTAGAGTAATTCTCAACGTCAGAATACGGAGCAGACTCACTGGGAGGTACAAATGCATTCGCGACTTTATACTAAAGCTAAACAATACCGCCATTGGGGGAGAAAGGAAGAGATGAGAGAGGAAATGAGTGTAAATGCCCATCACTTGAAAGCGGGACGCGGTGGTCTGTGCCCATGAAGCAATTCTAGGAAGACGCGTTGAAGTAAGACAAAACGAAATATAAAGAGCTTGTTCGCCCCTTTTGAAGAGAGCCTTATCTGGCAGCTTCAAATGCTACTGGGCATGCGAGGATGACAGTGAGGCAGCTCAAGGCCAGCTCGAAAACCCGTTCGCTTCCTCTATCAGGCCTAACTTTAGGCCTAATGGGGCGGCTGGAGCAATCGACATGGATATGGGAGGAACCTAAGGTACATATTGAGCAATTCATTTCAATTGCAACCGGAACAGTGAACATCGAGTTCTCGGTCCCCGTTGAAGAGAGATACGAAATTTACCCGTCAATAAACACCGGGCAATCAAGGGTACAAAGTAAATCAAACTTCCTGAGAAACCCTCTTAAGTCGACCCGCACTTAACGAGGTAACCTAATCCAGTAATCTTTTGGGTGCCGCACGCATCGCAAAACACTCTCACACTTCAATTCGCACCCAAATTTTCTCACGAAAATTAGGGTTAGGCGCGCAGCGCGGCTTAGGGTTAGTGGTTAGGTGTTAGGGTTAGGCTATGGTTGGGGTTATTGGGATATGATAGAAAAAATACAATTCTGAGGAGGCAGGCCGAATCTAGCTTAGCGCGGGTGTCTCCGTTAAATTTTAGTGGTCGGGTCGACTTAAGAGGATGTCTCAGGGTCGACTTAGGGAACCTCAACTTCCGGGGCTGAATTACAACCCCTTTCCCAATGCAAGCTGCTCTAGCGGAGCCAAAATAGAAGTTTTGAAGTAGCATTTGCTAGAGAGTCCTAAGTCGATCGCAAAGCCCTATCGAGGAGAGAGCCAAAAATAAACAGAATCTGTAAAATCCGCTTTTACAGCACGAGGATGAAATTCAGACCTTGTTTGGGTACACGAAGCATATATGTCAGTAAGTCATCAAAGAGGAGGTCTCACGCAGTTTCTTGGTCAGGAGGTTGTGATATCTTGAGTTTTCCCAGTCGCTGGCGAGACGAGACTCGTCATTTTGACGGAGAATGGAAGGGCAGGGTTCAACCAATGTTGACACCATTCCCAAATATTATCATGATAGTACTTTATAATTCCATTACAAGTGGCATTCATTGTGAGAAGACATATTTGCGAGTCTGTGAATCTGAATCGTGAAGTGTAAGTTGAGAAGTGAATTCAGGGGCGGCCTCGGTTAAGCGATGAAATACCCCTATTGTCCCCTTCCTCGCTTTGCAACAACAATAACTTCAGACAATAGCCAATGTTTCTACAACTACCTCCAATTTCAAACATCAAACGAGTGCTTAATTCTCGATCTATGTTTGCTCGTTTTGCTTTCGATCTCAATTGTCCCAATTGTTCTCCTCCTCGCGACAACACCATAATCCTACCCGAGCCCTCATTGTATTTTCCTCCCATTAAGCTTCAAACCTCTCCAAATGTATATAAACATCCCTTCTTTCCACCTTTCCCACCTTTCCTTCTTTCTTCCCCAGCAGTCATTCGAGCTTTCACACCTCTCTCCCACCATCACACACAACCATCCGACCTCTCTACCACACGAACAAAATGGTCTCAACCCGAGGCCATCCCACCTCTCCACTCAACCCCGGCATCTCCAACGCCAAGGAGAAGCGTCCCCGGCCCGCGCCCCGACCCCCGAAATACCCGCCGGCCCTCTCGCGCGCGGTCGTCGCAGACCTGGACGACGACGTTATCGACATTGGGCCCAAGGCCACGCCGATTGTAGATTTGCATAGGCATTACGAGAGGAAGGTTCGTGGGGGAGTGGTGTATTTGACGAGGGAGGAGGTGATGGAGGGGAGGGTGAAGGTAAGACTTTCCTCTTTTGGTTTGGTTTCGATCTTGCTTGGACGATTGGTAATGGTGGAATAGGAACGAAAGAAGAAGCAGAGGAGGGAGAGGACGGGGGGGAAGAGTCGGGCGGCGAGGAAGGCGGCGTGGAATCGGGGACGGGGGAGGGAGAGGGGAGCAGATGGAAGGTTCAGAGTACAAGATGAATAAATTCTTGTTTGATTGCCACTTGATCTTTTCTTTCATTGCCAATTGTGAGACTTGTGATGATTCAATTGCTTGAGACGAGATGAATACCGAGCATCACAGACGGAAAAGAAGAGTTGAAAGACAACCTCCATCCCATTCCCAAGCAATAAGTTTCGTCTCATGCCGCTGCAGAGTACGCTGCCAGCGGGAGACTAGACGAGTGATCCAGAGTTTTCAGCGAGAGTATGTTGTCCTGTGCAGCAAGTGCGAGGGTTCAAGACGCTCACCATGAACAAAAGCGATCTGGGTGTGGATAAATGGTGCACCTCTTACCTCGATCACTTGATCGAAAGCCGTGCAAAAATCCCAGAGACAGGAGAGCAACTTGACTCAAACCTTGATGGAGCCAAGTCTGGAAGCAATCTGACGATAACAAAATACGACACCTTGTAAAAATACTTTCGGACAACTCGATCAATTGTAAAATGCTTGTGTAAATTTCTCCGTGTGATTTTTTGCTTCCTATCTGCCATTCCCGATTCGCAAGTTCATCCGCCAAGGATTGGGGCCTAAGTAGGAAATGGAAATTCGTACCGGGCTTTGTACATAACATTACTTCCCCTTTCGTAGATGTGAAAGTGCTATAAATCCATTTCTCCTATTGAACCAGAAGACTGTAGTTTGGTGTCCTCAGAAATCAACACACCGTCACAAATTTGCTTACTCATTGCTCAAACATGCCCTTGTCGAAATCTAGATCGTGCTCATTACAGGAGCCAACAAAGGCATTGGTTTCGAGATAGTCAAGGAGCTCACGCCGACTCACCACATCCTTCTCGGTAGTCGGGATTCAGAGCAAGGTGCAGCCTCCGCAGCAAAACTCCAAGCAAAGAATGTGCAAGCCATCACCATCGACGTAACCAGCGACGCATCAATCAGTGCGGCAGCCTCGAGTGTAGCAACCAAGTTCAGCCGCTTGGACGTCCTAATCAACAATGCCAGAATCGCCAATGATGATAAGCACGAGCCCGGCAAGGATTCCCTGAGGGTCTGATGCTCGAAGCTTACAATATCAATGTCTTTGGTGCTATACAGACTTTCGAGACATTTGCATCTTTTTTGGGGAGGGGCGAGAACCCGAGAGTGGTTTTCATGCAAGTAATCTGGGCTCGTTTACGGTCCAGGCTGGAATTGGCACTATCCTATTTATCGGAGTTCCAAATCGGCGCTTAATATGTTGGATTGACGTATGCGCACTTGTATAGGGAGGAGGGCTGGAAGATAAATGCTTGCTGCCCTGGATACGTGGCGACGTATTTAAATAACTTTCAAAAAGCTGAGAGAGTCGAAAATGTTGCTATCAATGCTGTTAGGTTAGCAACATTAGGGAAGGATGGAGAGACGCGCACGTACTCAAATCAGGAGGGTCCTATGCCTTGTAACGATGACCGTCGAGGGCCGCTTGGTGGACAACTGGTGTTTTCATACACTTGAAAAACAATAAAAAGAAGGGATGGGGCTGCCTTCATCTGTCCGTAATTTCAGAGCTTCCAGACTGTCCAATCACGAAGTCCCATCTTTCCAATGACTCCAGTCACTTCGCCCTGAACCTCTTTCCCTCCATCCCACCTCTTCGGCCCGGTGAAGTGATTGACGAATCCTTCTGGTCCAGAAACGAAAAGGAGCTTTGTGCCTTCCACATTGCCTTTACCCCGTGCCTTCAATATTTGTGATATCTTCTTCGGGGTTAAGAATGTTTTCTCCTCGTCCACGAGGTATTCGACAGTGAGCTGACCAGGGTGTTTTTTCTGAAGATACTCTAGTTTTTGGACGATAAGTCCAGTCTCCTCCTCGGCCTTCCAACCCATGCTGCTCGTTTGTCCTCCACCTTCACAGTCCTCTCTCCTGCGATTTGACCAAACGATTCTGACCCTCGCTTGCCTATTTCTTTTTTCCAGTGTAGTGTAGGCAGCTTGCAATGCAGGCGCAATCCCCGTCCCACCCGCCAAAAATACAACCTCTGCGACATTCTCCGGTATATCAAACCCAGGGTGTGGACCTCGCAGCTCAATCTTCGAACCAAGACCTAAATTGTGCACGTACCCTGAGACCTCCCCTTTATGTTCCTTGCGTATCAAGAACCTTAACTCGCTGTATTCGACGGGCTGTATGGGTGGAAGGGGGGTGTACGATCTCGCAATTTGAAGTTCTGGCTGCTTCACTTCCACAGACCATATTCCTCTCTCCCACATCTCTCTATACGGATCTTCTGTGCCATTGGCAAATCGCCGTACCGTGAGGATAACGCTAGTTGGAGAAACAATGTCCCTCTTGACGACAGTGAAGGGTGTGAAGCGCGGCGGATTAAAGACTTTGTCGCTTCTCTGGCTAGCTCCCGTTACCAAGGCTGCCGTTGCTGCTACTAGTAAAATTGAACCCCCAATTGCCCACCGTCTCCGGGTCTTTGAGGGTCTCGGAACCTGAGCTTCAGCGTGGAAGCTCTGGGATGGTGTTGAGGAAACTTTGCGGTGGGCCTGAAGCTTCAGCCATTGTCCACATCTTGCATTCCTGAATGACCTTGAGGGCAATTGCCCTACAAAGCAATGGGAGGTTATCATGAATCGCTGCTGAGTCGTTGGCGTGTGAAGTTAGAGAAAAGCGTCACTGACCTCACAATTTTAGGGGTGAAAATAAAGATTTTAGGTGGCTGTAGCGCCCGCATTTTAGCGGGCTTTAGAGCGTTATAAACACACCTCTCCCCCACCTCCGTCACTGCGACTTCAAAGATTCTTTGAATGTGAGATGAAAAACAGGTGCAAAATGGGAAAGAGTATAACTTGACAGACTCGTCAAACACATATGGGAGCATTCTCATTTCTCTAAAAAGTTGTTGGATATGGGCTTGGATCTCCCATAGTACAAGTCTTTCCTGTCCACATCGAGTCCATGTCATAAGTACCTATGTTGTCCGTAAACCTAAATCTGAGTAGACGAGTCTTTTCAGAGCCTCACGAGTTTCAGAAGGTTCTCTGCTTTAAAACCTTTGCATAGATGTAGTTTTTTTAATATACTTTGAGTTGCCTTGTTGAGGACCGAGTTTACAAGTGGAGTTCAAGATTGAATGGACTTTTCGAAGGTTTGTTGATTATGAACCAAGAGTTTAAAAACAGGAAAGAATTAGTGAAATGCGTGAGTGACCACGCGGGCTTTCATAATCGGTTCCTTGCCTTAGGTTACCTAGCCTAGGTTGCCTCCAGCCTCTAGTTGTGCTTCATTGCCTTGAGAACTCCACTATTTGGAAGCCCCACTAACCGTAAGCAATTTTCACTTGAAAGACCGAAACAGCCCGCTCGCACATATGGTAGTAACATATATTCAAATATGGCTTTTCGACACCAATCAAATCCAAATTGGTGTATCGGTAACATTTCCGCCTCTCATGTTTACACATATTGGTCGCGGTAGCGCGGGGTTCGATTCCCCGATTTGGAATCTACAACCAAATACCCTTTTTTGCGTTCTTTCTGAATTTATTTTTGCCTTTTTCTTCCTTTTTTGGTCTCTTTTTGTGCTCGGGTTAAGCGAGATACTGTATGTTTTGGGTAAGGAAGCTTGAAATGGCGGCGTAGAATTCGTTGACTCTAGAATGCCTAATGGCCCCCACTCAAGGCTAAGCTAGAGGAGTTAGATACATCTAAAGAAATAGAAAGCCACAACACACACATTCACCCTTAGTAATTGTTATTGCCCATATTTTGCGAACAGAGCTAATGGATGAGAGTGGTTGGTATTCTGTTCTTTTTTGGAGGTGGGAATTTGTTCACATGTGAAGGGCTTTCCAAGAGCGTCTCCTGAATATCAATCTCTAATCGCTCCTATCATTAGCGAGAGCTTGTCGCGTCAACCGTGAAGCGGCAATTTAACAATGTCTTGCCAACGAGTAAATACAGCTACACTTTGGCCCAAGCAGCGTCTACCAATTTCACCAGGCGCAAAGCTCTGATCTCCCAGCCCAGCATGCTTCTAAGCTTTGGTTAAACCCAACTAAACCGCACCGTCAAGCTCCCCCGAGACGATGGCCTCTCTCTGGACCGCGAAAGCTCCAGCAGACCCTTCGAACCCTCCAACGGACAACGCTGATGTGGCAGATACTGGTCTCGCAGATGTTGGCCTTCCACCCCCTCAGCCGCCTACCAGTGTCCCCATGGGACGTCCTCAACTCGGGCGAAATCAACCGCAACCGCCCCCGCCTCATCAGCCTCCTCCCCCTCCAGCTCCACAGCAATTTAACAACCCCAATGACTCTCTGTCCTTGTTGCAGCTGAAGAAGATCGTCACAGACTTTCCAAAAATTGATCCTACATCCTATGCCTTCACATACGCCGACACGGCATCGTTCGAGGAGGAGGTGGACGAGTGGTTCTCATACAATGATGCAGAATACCGGCGCCTAAATCGGGCCAAGGACACATTTGAGAGACGGTGGAAGAAGTTTGCGGGCACATCATGGCTGGAAGCTGAACAGGAACAACGGGAAAACTTTGTGGAGCGGGAAGTCAAGGGTCTTCATGCTACGGATCTGCGACGACGATGCAAAAGTCTACAGACCATTCTACATATCATTCTGGGCGTCTGGGTCGAGACTGCTGGAAGGAACGCATCTGGAGTAAAAATCCACACTTCGAAACCAAAAGAAAAGGAAATGGAGGCACCAGCTCCCCAGCCCAGGACAAATGCTACGGGCTTCCAGCTGGAGCATATGAAACTTGGAATTGCTTTGGTAACGAAAGCAGATGGTATAGAGGTGCTGTTCAAAGTCATGGAAAGTGCTTTCAAAAGGCTGTGGTTAGTTTCCATTGTTTCTTGGAGAATTCTGCTCACGATTCAAGGGACGATGAGTTTCGAGAGACACAATTACTTGAAGAAGACATACCGTTCATCCAGGACGAATTAGACAATGTCACAACTATCATTTATCTGCTCATCGAGGGCATTCGTAACGATCCTGTTACTCTAGAGTCTGGGCGAGCAGAGATTCGTCAGTTATTCTACCCAGCTCAGCCACTATTCAAATCTAAGAATCGTAGTGAAACTTGTTCCTAGTCTCGTAGACTACTTTGTAACAATTACAGCAAGACTCAGATGGGATGAAGCAAATGAGCTGCCACAGACAAGAGTTCGTATTGATATTGTCTTAGAAATCTTTATTGACTTGAGTAGATCTTTCTTCTCTTCTGGAAATCCATCTTGCTGGTTCTTGGAGGGACACCTGAAATAACGGAAGTGAAAACGGCCACTAGCGAATTAAGACATCTAGACAATGAGGGTGGCAAGTTGATAACCGCCTCACCTCTTGACTACCACATTTTCCGCCAGGAAATAACATCAAAATACCCCGCATATATTCCTCCGCAGCCCCTGATACCCCTCGAGCCAGACAATAATTCGATTCTCCCACCCTTACCCAATCGACCCAGCAGATCTGGCGCTAATGGTATACTACCACCGCCAATGAACGTCAATAGTAGCGGTGCCTCAATCCTTCATCAGCCAGTGCATATTGCTACCCCTGCACCTTCTCCTCCACCTTCTCCGCCAGTGGGTGGCAAGGCTGGCAAGAAGCAGAACTACCAAACGAATCAAAACTTCCCATTCATGTACCCTCCATTGGATAGCACCAGTAATAGTGCTGGAGGCAAGGGTGCAGCTGGTTTGCAAGAGCTACTCGTCGGACGCAAATGGGAAGGAAGCGACATTCCAAGATCGATTCTCGAGGCAGGGGACTTGTTCGCCAAGAGAATGCGAATGACCAGAGCGATGCGTCAACTGTGGGACGAACGAGAAAAGTTTCTAAAATTCGAAAGGGGTTGGGACGGCGAGGATGATGACGTTGATGTTGACGAGCTGGATTTAGACACCATTCTTTCCGAGAAGCTCTCATTACACGAAACAAAACATATGAAACCGGAAATCGATTGCGGACCAAATCCGGCCGTGAGCGACAAAGTAAAGCAGAAGTTAGAGCTTATTGAACAGTTCTATGTAAGTTATTCGCCTCATGTGAAAGTCCAACGCTCATATCACTTAGCAAAATTCAATACCTCACCTACAGTCATTGGTCATTGTGCTTCTCAAAGCAGTCCTTGCCAATGTCACGGCTCTGATAACACAGCCGATGCAGGCTCAAGGCCTTGCACCTGCATTTAGGTCAGAGATCAATCTACGAAGTGGTGCACAGGGCCCGACCCGGCAACAAGACCCAGCCCTTATCCCTTTGCCCACACATACGGCAGAACCGGCCGAACTTCCTATCGATGAGATCGAAGCAATGAGGTCACGAGAGATCACTGCGAAAGCAGTTTCTGGGATCCTTCTCATTCTCTTAAAGTGGTTTAAGGTTTCACGTGAGTGTACTGATCATTTTCATCGGAATTGGCTGACAGCAGAAAGATATCTTGAAGTTTGAGTACTTAACTCAACTGCTTCTGGATTCGAACTATCTTCCACTTGTGTTAAAACTTTTCGCTCATCAAGAGATCGATAAAGTGGTAGATAGCCGGACAGATCGTGATGATATGAGGTGAGCTCTCGTTTCCCTTGTGCCTCCCTAATATTGACCCTGATCAGTTTCTTCTCTTTCTGCAATGCAAACAGCAAGAACACTCGTGTCGAGCCGAATCTCCCCGAGGTCCACCCAGAGGAAGAAAGTGAAGACGATGCCGCGCCTCCGCCCATTAAGATACGCCGAGAGCTGCCAGTCGCTGAAACCGAGGACAAATTGCCTGCGCTAGCTTTCCAAGAGGGTCAGCACGCAGGCAAACGCGACCGACCTGAAGTTGACGAGCTGGGCTACCCCATTAATGAGGTACCTTCTGAACCCATCACGGAGTTCTCATGGCGGAACTTTTTCTCATGCATCAACTTCCTCCGCATCATGCAGAAAATCTGCAAGAACAAAGCTCACCGCAACCTTCTACTCGTCCAATACAAATCCTCAAACATCTTGAAGAAATCCCTCAAGATACCCCAACCAGAACTCCGTCTCTACACCTTGAAACTTTTCAAAAACCAAGTACCATACTGCGGACGCAAATGGAGACAAGGAAACATGCGCGTCATCACAGCAGTGTACCTCCACTGCCGACCCGAGCTGCGCGACGACTGGCTAGCAGGCAGCGATGTCGACGCCGAAGTCGAAGAGGCGCTGCCTCTCGAACAAGCCCTGCGGGCCCTGACCCACTGGCACAATATCAAGCGGTATCCGGACCAGATGGGCGCTGATACCAAGCTGCTGGAAGAAGAGCGCGATTTCTTTGTGAGGGAGCTGGAGAAGATGGAGTGGATTGAGGAGGGCATGGAAGGGGAAAGTCAGGCGGATAGTGGGTGGGACAATGGGAATGTGTGGTGATCATCCACCTTTATCCTCATCTGCCATCTCCCATCTCCATTATGACATGCATGACATGATGTTTGGTTTGAGTGAGTGGGAATTATGGACCAGCGACGACGCATAAGGGAGGGCTACGTAGTTGAATGCGTAATTGATGACAAGATAATATCCCGAAGTGAGACATAAGATTTTGTTAATGCGTTAATTGGTCTGTTGCACATCGCTTTTAATTCCCCGAGCGTATGACCATTCGGGCAGGGCGTGCGGAAACTCTGTTTAGAAGTTTTGATGTGTTTTTATATGTTTTATTGTGCTTTTTGCGTTTGGTTGTTTAGTGAGAGGACGCTTAGCTGCGCTTGATTGAAATCGGGGTGGGACTGCGTTTCAGGGGGTGAACGGGAGGTGACGTTTGAGGTGCCTACCGGTGTTTACTTCTTATGGTTTCTTTCGAAAATTCGATATTGGTTTTCGAGGTTTTGAAAAGCTGGGTTTGAGTTTAAAGCTTGCAAGACTGAGTTTTGTTATGCGCTTGTGGCATCAACATTGGCAAGGCTGATGATTGTTGTAAGACCATTGGAATCTGTCCATCAGAACAACTTGACCAGAATTCTTCTGATCATCGTCGATGGTGCCAGTATGAATTTTGAGCACAGAGCGCATTTCATGTATAGATCAGTTCGAGGACAGGATTCGGATGATTCTTCTCAATCAAGTGGGTCAGAGTTTCCGTTCTGTTGGGCTTTGAGTTTCTAATAATGCCCTTGTTTCCAGTGCTCATACGCTCACACTGGATAGTGTAGCTCCTAAGTTTTCCCTGTTACTTCTAGCGAAACTAGAGCATCTTGCAAAATGCGATTCGTCTGCCCATATATCACATCGCGTCATCCCAGACTTTACCTACCTACATGGGTACTGTGGAAGTCCAGCTTAGTCACGTGACTCAAGTACATATATGCAACCACGGGCGCGACTGCAATTCCAGAGCCTTCTACCATTCCTCCATGCATTATTCATGTGTTGAGACAATTTCCTTTAGAATTCATAACCAGGCCTTCGACTGTCATGCACGGTGTGCTGTACCTCTCTTGCTCACCGAATCAAACGAATCAAGTGGCTTAGAAGCCTGGAGCCTCGTGCTTATCATCAACACCTTACATCTCAGCATCTCTGCACTTCAACTTCAACTTCTGCGTTGTCTTTCATCGCTGATCATGACAATTAGAATCGACGTATAACCTGAAAAACAATTTTCCTGACCTTTCAGCTCGATTGAGATACTCCAGTCTGTATCTCAGCCCCGAGAATCGGCTGCTCGAAGGTCCATTGAATCGCACTTCGCAGGGCTCCCAGCCTCGTGCCAGCAAACCTCCTCGGGTGACAGAAAAAGGTCGCTGATTTGTACCTGTGTAACTCCTCTCTATGGACCGTCGACGAAAGGGCAACCCAAGAAACGGGAGAGGTTTGCGCGTTCCTGGCCGTGCACTCAAAAGAAAGCAACCGTGCCATGTCTGCAAGTCAATTCTTCGGGCTTTCCGTCTACCTCCAGATACAACAGTGGATCTGGGCACAGTGAAGGATATTCTGTCCATCGACTGTGGCATACATCGTTCGTTGCTTCTATTGGTCTTTCCAAGCTTTTCACGATACTTTCCCGTAGTGGATAACTATCATTGGGATGATGAAGCCGTACAGAGCTCTATACAACTTGAGGTTACGGAGCAGAACTTTATTTATTTCATGCTCAGGAGGAATCGCTCTTTAAAGAACTTTATAACTATGATGCTGTCGAACAAGAATCGAAATGTTGCATTGAGAGGCTTTGGAGAAGTAGTCGATCCCGAATGGATAGACACACGACTTATTCGAGACTGGATATCCACATGTGAAAGATACCATGGCAATAGCTGTCGGCACATCTATAACGCCACAAAAATAGCACAACATCGTCCAAATATACTCATTGATACGTGGCGCAAGTGCTTGACGAAACAAACAACCGACGAACCTTACGTAGCCCTTAGCTATGTCTGGGGCAATGCACAGAATCTGAAGACATTGCAAGCCAATTTGCAAGACTTTCAGACGGCTGGCAGCTTGGCACGGGAAGACATCGCAGGCCAAATTCCAAGGTGTATTCAAGACGCAATCGCCTTAACAGAACACCTGCATCAACGCTATCTTTGGGTAGACTCCCTTTGCATCGTGCAGGACGACGAGAAAACTTCCCATTGTGAGATCACAAAAATGGCCTCAATATATGCAAATGCCACACTGACTATTGTTGCTGCTGGTGGTAATGACGCCAATTACGGCCTACGAGGCATTCGAGGAGTATCATGTCCAAGAAGTCACCCTCAGCGGATAGCTAAGCTCTCGAATGGTGCTCATATCATGAAACGTGATTTTCCAAAGCTAAAGGAAGCCATGTGGTCTAAAAGAGGTTGGACATTTCAAGAGATTCTATTTTCGCAAAGAAAACTCATCTTTTGCGATAATTCTCTCATGTGGAGTTGTTCATGTGATGAACTGCATGAGCATGTTGGCTCACACCACCACAAGGGTATTCAAAGGGATCCTCTGTTGGGAGTTCGTGTTAGTCTACCGGCCCAACCTGAATTATTCAACAATACCTGGCCGGATCTTCTAGGCTATCAACGACTTGTCCTCGATTTCAATAGGAGGGCCCTTACATACCCCGAAGACGTGGTCGATGCATTCTCGGGAGTCACGACCCCCCTCAGTGACGTTTTTCTTGGCGGCTTTCTATATGGAATTCCCACAATGTTTTTCGATGTCGCACTCCTTTGGATGACAGATAGTACACTAAAACGACGAATTCCTACGCGTGGAACGGGCTCTGAAGCAAATTTGCCCAGTTGGTCATGGATGGGTTGGCAAGGCTCCCTCAATCCATGGAGTTGGTACGCAGGTGCAGACTACATGAAACGAGATCTTTCGGAAGCCTGCACGTCTATTCGAACTATTCCATTAGTCCGTTGGTACGCACACCACAAGAATAGAAGAGCCGAGATGGAGGTGATCAGTACTTGGTCCAAGTACAGAGACTGCATTTACCACGATTATTCACACAAGGAAGTTGAAGTACCTCTTGGTTGGGAGCGATATAGTTACTGTCCGGGACAACCATTCCTTGATAGTAATAGACACTACTTTCCAGACTATAACACACCGCAATACTTTTACAAACACAATTCATACAAGAAAGCAGAGTTCTGGTATCCAATCCCGATGCGAGAAGCGGCAGAAGAACAAATAGCCTGGGATAATTTCCCATTCATCTCATGTCGCACAACCAGGTCTTGGCTAGACGTAGGGGAAGACACTCCGGGAAAATACCACCATGAGTCGCTTTGGTGGATATCTCTCCGAGACGGTGCTGGAATTCTCGTAGGGGTGCTTAACGTTCACCGTCCTTACGGGTCTGCTTTGGATTTGACTACTCCTTCTGGCTCTTGTGAACTCATTTCAATTTCCATGGGCTATGCATACGGCGGGTCAACATATGACCCTTATTTGAGAGAAAAATTCACTGAGCTGGTCCCAAGATCCAATGAGGAGCGATATGAATTTTATAATGTTCTTTGGATCGAGTGGGAGGATGGCATCGCGCTTAGGAAAGGTGTTGGTCGTGTTGAGAAGAGCAAGTGGGAAGCACAACCGCTCGAGTGGATAGATGTCACTCTGGGTTGAGAGTATTAAGATTTAATGGAGTATTTTTCTCATTTCTTCTCTTCGTCCTCGACCTTCAACTTGGCCAAATCTTCAGCCGTATCATCAAGTAAACCCTTCTTCCCTTCACTCACCAATTTCACGGCCCAAGGAATCCCATCATCCTTCCAAGCCTGCATCACCGGTCCAAATCCCTCCATCTCTACACTCTCCTTGTCTAACGTCCCTGCTGCAATATCAAAGAACAATCCCATAGCTTGCCTCATAGGTCCCCCCAATCCCGTCTTGAAGAACGTCAAATGCGTGCCGCACCTCCCACAAAATGTTCGATTGCTGTGCTCCGAGCTTTTATAATGCGTGACCCATGTACGTCCAGCCAAACTTTTATCCTCATCTAGATATGCCATTGACTCGACCTTGATTAAATCCTCCTCGTTTGCTTTCGAGTCATGTGACGAGTCGCGAGGTTGGAGAGTGAATTGAACCCAGGAGGGCGGACAGATGAACCAGCATTCCATGATTGCGCCTGGGACGCGCCGGCAGGCGTGGCAGTGGTCAATTGAGATGACAGGCATGCGTTCGTTGACTTCGTTGGGAGGGACGAGGAGACGCTCAAGTGTCAGGGGGGTTTTGGGGAGGAGCTTCCGTTCTGAGAGTTCGGGGACGGAAATTGTGTAGCGGATTGCGGTGCAGAAGCAACCGCCATGGAGTTGGAACGGCGTTTTTGGAAGTGTTTTTGCGGCCATGATGAGCTAGTTGCGGGGTCAGGATTGAGGTGAGAAGCGTTAAGTTGACAATTGTGGTGGGGTTGTAACGGCGTATTTATTGGCGGTAGGAGGTATCAGCACGGCGAAGATGTCCCGCCGTATTACTGCAGGTATCTGCCTGCGTGACACAAAGCCTCAGTGCCCATTCTATGTACTGGTGAAGCTGACAACAATAACAGAAGGTCGAGATTGAATTAGGATGGACCGTCGCATGAAGTTCCTGAAATTCCTGAATAGGCCTAACAATAACGTCCAGCGACCTGCACAGTGCACTTCGGCCTTTGGCTTCTTCTTCTCTCTCTTCTTCATCGATTAACTAGGGCAGGTGCGAGTGCTGGGGCGTGCTGGGCACAGTGCTTATGTTACAGGCCTGTAAGTTGTTGGGACAAAATCGTGAGTACTGGGCGTTGCGGTTACGGCCCGACCTCAAAAGGCTGTGTTTTTAGCGAGGTTTTCAGGTAGCGAAAACCCGAAGTCACCTACTTCACTTCACAGTTTCTTAACAACCATAGATTAAAACCTTATATCCTTCATTTGCAGAAGATAAAAGAAGCTAGAGTGTGTTTAGAAAGCCTTAAAATCAAATTCTGAATATAAATAAAAGCATTCAAAATAGTTGTGGGGTTCATTTCTGAGCGAAATCGCCGAAATGCCCTAACGATACAAACTTTTGAGGTAGGGCTCGTTACTAGGCGTTGCGAGTACTGGACGTTCGAGGGTCATTTCTCGAGTTCGAGTTCCTGGCGTTCTTGTTCCTGGATTGGCCGCTACATGGCCGACTCCTCCGAGTACTGGTTGCGGGTTGCGAGCCAGGTGTTTTAAGGGTGTTTCGGGAAGAGGGGTAGCGAGCGGGTTTGTGCGGCGTCAAGGATATACTTTCTAAGCTTACGAGAAGAGCAGGTGATAACCGTGCTTCTTATATTATACCTGGAGAACCGAGGGCAAGAAGGGTCGCGAGATAATATATAAGAAAGTGCTGTTTTTTTGGTAAAATGTTATAAAATCGGGACTATTTATAATAGAGGTTAGGGAGCCAGTTCCCCTAGGGCAGAATAACAATCCCCAGATACAAGAGGGAATATAAAAAAAACAAGCCAACGCAAACACAGACTCGGAGTTGCGTATCCGAGAATACTTGACGCTTTGGGGTAGCTTCCCGGATTGACACAGGGACTATTATAGCATCTCTATTATTATATCCATACCCTCATGTATCCAGTGCATGTGAGTTCTCGGCATTGGCCACTTCCAGAATAGTAAGGCCCCAGAAATAGATGATCTACGGCCAATCGACGGGCCCATCCGCTCTTGCATAATGTTTCGAAACCAAACTGGGGCAGAGGCTGGCAATTCGGGGCTGTCTCGAATTCGTCATAGTTTCCTTGGCAGTTTTAGATTTTGTACTTTACTTGTTCCCTCCATCCTGTCTTCTTTGCCTTGCCAGTTTATGATTTTTTATTTTTCTTGTCAATAACTTTGCCATTCTACGTTGGTTTTGGATACTCTGCTGCAATTATGTTCTCTTCATTACTACTTTTTGTTGTGCTCGCTGGCGCGGCGATTGCATTCACTCCAGCAGGCTTCCAACCTGCATCGTCAAATAACCTCACTGTTGTGTTCGGGAACACGCTGGCGGTGAATGGCAAAAATATTCTCAAGGCTGGTAAGCAGTCCCTTCAATCTTCTCCTGCCGCGCCTCACACAACCTAGAAACAGCTCAACCTCCTACAATTGGCACATCGGAGAAGTTATTCGGAACGTATACAGTCATAATGGTGGACCCAGATATACCACCAGCAACAGCTGGCGGTTCGACGAGTGAACTCCTCCACTGGATGCAATCAGGTCTTGTTTCTGCGAACAATGCAACCTTCGTTGGTGGAGTAAAAATATTCGAACTAATCAATCCCACCAACACATCCGCCTTGGCCACTTACATTCAGCCCTCTCCACCAAATAAGTCACCCACCACTCACAGATACACACAAATGTTGCTCAATACCACGGGAAATAGCAGCGCCCTCTCTACGCTGACCACATTCGCTAAAACGAGAACAAACTTTAGCGCAGTGAACGTCGTCAAGAACACTGGCTTAAATGTTGTTTTCGGAAACAGCTTCAATGTCACCAATGTCACATTGACACAGTCGAATATCACGAAGACGACTGCTGGTGTTGCAGGAGGAGCTGGAAGTACAGGAACAGGCACGTCAGCTGGAGCTGCGGCGACTAGTACAGGAAAGACTAATGGGACGACCACACCGAAGAGTGCAGGTGGAGTACCAACAGTCAGCGATAGAAGGGGAGCGTATATTGCAGGATTGGGAGCGCTTGCTGTAGCCTTTATGCTGTTGTAAATATGAGTTAGCATTTTCATGTTTTTGAAATGTCAGAAGACATTTCTGCCTTCGTCTTAGTGAATTTGACAATTACCCGCGAAGAACGCAAGAGAAACACATCTTCAATTAGTTTCAAATATTTATGGGCTCTTGTAAAAATAAAAAAAAGTAAAATGTACACAGAAAGCACTCTTTGGACAAGGATTGTCCTTACGAGATGCGCATTGTCAAGAATAGGAAAATAGTAGATATCATATTCTGAACTACTACCAGACTTATCTTACTTAACATGAGTATATAGACACTAATAAATTTGCTGGAAAGTGAATATTTTTAGCTATAAAATTGAGAATAACTGGCTGTGATGGAATGGATTGTTTAATAGTGATCGTAATGAATGACAACATGTCCATGCTAGGCATTTGATCATTCTGCTTGGGAATTCTCTGTCAAAACTTGCCAGTCACAGCGGTCATTGTAAGATTACTATGGCTCGAGGGACATTTAGAGCCTAACTGCCCTTTTGCTTTTTTGAATATTCCTTGATCTGTGGAACAATCTGAAATGTAGTGGCTCGTCGCTTTACGAGTATTCCATAACTTATAGTACATTGAAAGCCAGTATTGTGTCACAAATTCCAACGACCACTGTTGGCTCCAAATGGGTGTTGCAAGGCTGTCAGTCAATCTTGAAATCGTCCCACCACCTTCCCTTGTCAACCAAATTGCCTTTCTCGTCAAAGAGCACGCCTTCACTCTTCAGCAACCGCAGCTTCTCAATTTGATTGATACCTGACGGTGCATCCTGTGGTTCTCCTTTGAATCCACCAATTGACTGGAATAATAGTCAGCTATGGACAATATAATAACTCCCACGAAACTGGAGAACGCACCCCGGAAGCATTGATTATTCTATGACAAGGAACTTCTGGCGCAAAGGGATTTCGTCGCAGTGCACCACCGACTGCTCGAGGAGAAGAAGAGAGAGCTTTTGAGAGACAGGCGTAAGAAGAGACTTTTCCTTTCGGGATTTGACAAAGGAGTGCATAGACTCGCTGGGATGTGTTAATCTCGCTTGAAAAGGGGGTGGGTTCGTCAAGTACCTCTTGAAATTCTGTGACTGCCATACTGAAAGAATATTTTGTCTGGCGGTGAGCATCACATATTTGGAAGAGGAAGTAGAGGACCGCAATTAGGCTTTTATGGGAGAAGTGAAGGATTTTGTCAGCTCCTGGCAAGGCGCATATGATTGGTCACTTCCAGAGCAATGCTCGCTTACTCATTAGTGCCACCTTTAATCCAACGTTTTCATTCGCGACTTCCATCACAACGATACCTTCTTTCTTCAAGTTGACTCATATTCGATATGGAATCAATTCCATTGTACCACGACTGCTTCCTCTTCAAGATATCTTGAGTGTTACAAAACAAGCCGCTTCCTTTGGTTTGTCTCATCAGCGAACATCATGCCTCAATTCTCTACCCCTAGCACTCGCTGGGCTGCAGTACAAAGCCGCAATCCCAGAGCAGCAAGTGCTTTCGTCTATTGCGTTACCACAACCAGGATATATTGTCGTCCCACATGTCCATCACGCCTGGCAAGACGAGCAAACATTGTGTTCCATGACACTGCTGCCGACGCAGAAACGGAGGGGTTCAGAGCGTGCAAACGCTGCCGCCCGGAAATTGAAAATGGAGAAGGCGATCCCCAGAAAATTGCTGTTGAGAAAGCGTGTGAAATGGTTAGGAAAGAGCAAGATGGCACGGATGCTCAGAAGTGGAGCGTCAAGGCCCTGGCATCGGAAGTGGGTTTGACGGAAAGTCATTTTTGCAGGGTCTTCAGGAAAGTTATGGGGATGACTGTTGGGGAATATCGAGCTTTTGTCTCCCCGAGAATTTCAAAAGGCTTGGCGGAGGCATTTGAAATGGATCAGCAACACAGACTCAATGTTACTCATGAGTCAAGAGAATCCATTTCCACAATCAATACTTTGGCCACGTATGGATGTGAGAGCTCGCTATCATTGGCAGAGTTCGATTGCACAGAGCTGGAAGAGGATTGGCATCACTTTGCTGGTATGCGTCCCTCTGTGGCTCTTTTCAACTCGCCTTGCATGGACCTGAACATCATTGACTGGAACCAATGGTCTCTAGATCACTCCTCCGATCCCAACAGAGTCGTTGCAATGGACGATGGCTTTCAATTCTTTGATTTCGATACAATTGGTCGGGCAGAGCTTGAAGCGCCAGATTGAAATATTTTGATCTTTTGCGACAGCTCCTCCGGCTCCTGACTGCCTGTTGTTGCAGAGACTAGTGGTTGTCAGAATTCGTGGCGTAAAGCTGTGTTTCAATGTACGGTAACTTATGGAACATTCGTAAAGTGACAAGCCACTACTTTTCAGATTGTTCCTCAGATCAGGGAATATTTAAAAAACCAAAATGGCGGTTATGCTTTAAATGTCCCTCGAGCCATAGTACATTGAAAACCAGTATTGCATCACGAATCCTGACATCCACTGGTACTCTTCGTCATCATTGCTGTCTTTCATCTCGTCAGATTCGACTCTTTCTCCGTACTCCTCGCGGAGCTCGTCCCAAATTGCCTGTGCAAACGGGTCTGGCATGTCTCATCTGCCGGTCAAGCTTATACCTCTCGATTTTCAGACTTGATGACGCTGTGTCTGGTTCTGGAGGGGCAGGGAATGATCGACCTTCCTATCCTCACTAGCAAGATAACTTGACTCTGGCGTGAGGTATTCATCGGATTCCTAACCAGCACTGAAAGCAACACCAACTTTTGATCTATAACTGATTTGCTCGGAATCGAGCCGACGTTTGCATTTGCTTTTGTGATGCTGGAATCTGATTGAGCTGCCGATTGGTAGAACCGCTTTTGGAGAATTTCTCGTCTCTGAACCGGCATGGTATTTCTTCTCTTCTCAACAGCACGGGATTGACGTTTCGCATGGCTTCGCACTAGCTTCTTCTGTTCCCGCGTCCTGGAGAGGTGTGGTTCGTTATTGATAACAAACTGTAGCGGCACAGACAGCCCGTTGACTGAGTCATCAGTGGCGTTGTCATCCCTCTTGATCTTTCCCCAGATATTGGTCGAGTGAACATCTGGTGGAATATTCATTGCTATGACATCCTAAGCCACAGACCTGGGAGCTGCTCTTTGATTATTAGTTCAAACAGGCTGGAGAGTCTTCAGTCTTTTGGTCCAATAGGAAATAATGCACATACACATCACAATAGCACAAATATCAATATCTGAGTAAGCATTCCTCGACCAGAACAAGGCTATTGGCAAGCCGTGGCTTTGCGCCTTTGAATGAGTAAGACTTTCGACTTAAAATGAAGCGAAGAATGCGACGCGAGGGGGAGGACCCCGAGAATTTGAGACTATGGATTCGTTGGGTTGCTGCTTACATGAGAGTGTCAGCGGTATTAAGTAATGCCCGTAAAATCTGCTTTCACAACTCGCCGCTGACTCACAAATGACAAGACACGAAATAAGCGTCTCATGAGAGATGACCGTCATTGGAGGATCTTCATAGTATACACCAACAAACCAGTCAAATTTCTTCAAAAGAGCCCCTTTTCGTGATTAATGTTGGAACTCTTGCGGTTCCGAACCAAGTTTGGTCCCATATTGATTTAGCGGTGTGGGGCGGGACGGTTGTGCAAGGTGATTTATAAGCCCCTGGCAGCAATACGCCGAGGACGGCTCGAAGGGTATACTTCTCCAATCGACAAAAATAACGAGAAAGACAATTCGTACGACTTGTAAGAAAAGAAGTTATGCATACATTGGTCTCTTATTTAAGTTTCGGAGAAGACGCTGATCTTTAGTATTTTCCCCCCAAGTTTGTTGCAAGCATTCTGAGCCATAACCTTAAACTTATGTCAAAATGACACTTGTCAATCAAGTAACTCCTGTACATGAGGCGAATGCGGAAGATATGATGCTTAAAGACATCATTCCTGCAAGACATAGGTTATGGTGGCACTACTCAGGTTTAAGAACTCTCAATCTCCTCCTATTATGTGCTGTCGTGACAGATATCACCAATGGCAAGTCTCTCTGCAGTCACGGATCTATACTTCCTTCTCCACTATTGAAACTAACAGAATAAACAGGATACGACGGAAGCATGCTGAATGGCCTACAAATTCTCCCAGAGTGGAGGAAGTTCTTTGGAAACCCAACCGGCTCCAGGCTTGGCTCGATTAGTAACGGCATTCGATATGGCGAGCTCGGAGCACTGTTCATCTCGGCTCCCCTGATCCAACGACTTGGGAGAAGGAAGCCAATTGCCATCGGTTCCGCCATTCTTCTCGTGGGGGTCATCTTGCAAACTGCAGCGCAGAATTATGGAATGTTTGTTGCAGGTCGGTTTCTCATTGGATTCGGAAATACAATCCAGACTACGGCTTGTCCAATCCTGATTTCCGAACTCTCGCACCCCTCTCAGCGTACTCAGATGGTTGGGATCATGAATAGTACCGGCGCGTTAGGTTCGCTTATTGCGGCTTGGGTCACGTTTGGAACCGCTTCCGTTGTTGGCTCTTGGTCATGGCGTCTACCAAGTGCTCTACAGGCCGTCTCTTCTCTGTTTCAAATGATACTTTGTATCTTCGTACCCGAGTCTCCACGCTGGTTGATCGAGCATAATCGAACCTCGGAAGCTCACCAAATCCTTCTCAAATATCATGCTGAAGGCGATGACAATTCTTCCTTATTGGCGTTTGAGATGTCCGAGATCGAGAAGACCATCAAAGAGGAGAAAATCCAATCGACGACTTCTTGGAAAGAATGGATACGGACACATGCCAATCGTCACAGACTTTTTATTGTGGTAACTGCCGGGTTCATCATTCAATGGTGTGGCAATGCTGTGTTATCCAACTACCTCCATCTCATTCTCGTACAGATTGGCATCACATCGAACAAAACTCAACTCCTCATCAACGGCGGAATCAGTCTCAACAGTTTCTTCTGGGGCAACTTCTTCTCCCTATTTGTCAACCGCATGGGTCGAAGACCCCTCTGGCTAATCGGCATGACTGGAATGTGTTTTTCGCTCATCGTTATCACAATCCTAACCTCATTCCCAGCCAGAGAAAAGGCCAGCTCTGCTCTTGGATGGTCCACTGTCGCGATGTGGTTCGTATTTGGGGCTTTCTATAAGATGCCGGCACCTATGGTCAATAGCTATATTGCCGAAGTTGCACCTTATAACCTCCGCGCAAAGGCTTTTGTGATCTTTGGGTTTGGTGACGCGTTGTCGAATCTCTTTAGTGGATACGTCAACCCGATTGGTCTTGCGGCAATAGGATGGAAGTATTGGATCGTGTGGGTTTGTATATTGGTGAGCAACTTCATCATCATCTACTTCTTTTATCCTGAGACCAAGAACTTGTCCTTGGAAGAGACATCGCGGGTTTTTGAGCGGGTTACTCCAGATCTGGAGAAAACAGAGGGAGGTGAGGCTGGGAGGGAGAGCAAGTAGAAATTTTCGACTGAAGGCGTGGAAATTCATAATTATGTCAAGTAATCTTCCATATAGCAAATTGTCAGGGGAGATGAGAGAGAGGATTGAGTATTGGGACTAGGATGCCAAAAATTTACCCCGCAATGAAGCGAATTACCCCGCAGCCCCTGAAAATGGGCAGAAATATCCATCAAATTCGAACGAATTGAAAGCCGAATAGAATAAAAATAAAACCAAGTTCTCGTGGATGATTTTCAGACCAACTCATGAGCTAATTTTGACGCCTCATAGTTTAGATTTCGGGAAATTGTAGCCAGAGGAGATAATCTTGGAGTGCGTTTTCCTTTGCCCGGCCTGCGATTGAAACACTTTGAAAATTCTAGAAAACCACTGGATTTTAATTGGATTACTTCTCAGTAGGAATATCACAGGGTCTTCGATATCTGAGAAACAAAAAGTATAACAAAGTTTCTTCTTTTAGGGAAGCCAAAATTTTGAAGTGTTGAGGGGGCGGATTTTCATCATAACCGACAGCGCCCGATGTAGTCAACAATCGGTGGTAGGCGTGAAACCTTCTGAAATAGCTCATTCATAACCAGCAATCACCCTCTATCATAAAGTATTCAATTTTTAAAAGTAAGAAAGGAGATTGTTTATGTTGCCAAAACAAATTTTCGGGTTGAAGTCCTTGCATTCTCGTCCATTTTCTTACCCTTCCGGTCTCTGATCCCACGAAAGCATTAGCATTCGGGACGCGGAAAATACCAGGTCTTCTAATAGACCGAGCCCCACCACTGTTGGCTTAGCGTAACTCTGAGTTACACACGATGTGGTTTTAAGGATGACCGAAAAAGACATGTCAACAGTTACAAAAAAAGTGAATATCTGTTAAAAGGGAAGGGGTAACGCCAGAATAGACCAATCCATTACAACTTAACTGAAAGTACAACAGAAGTACAAAATTGAAAACTGCTTATGTTTATGCCACCGGCTATCATTGCTTCACTAGAGGCGAAGGCTATCCCGGCGGTATTAGTGAGAAAAGCTTGGATGAATAATCCTACCATTCCCTTAATACTCCACCTGGAAGAAAAGCTCCCTAAACTTACCTATGAGCATTACATGAGTCTAAGGACTTCAAACCTTTGTTCAAAATATGCCGTGATCACTTGACTATGAAACTTCACTTCACTTCCTCGCTTGATTTACTCCACTTTCAACTTTGTCGCCGTCACAACACAACAATCCACATTCACCTCAATTCCCCTAGTCACGTTTTTTTGTTGCACATCGCAACTCTCTCTTAGACTAAGGAACCCTCTATAGCCTCTAAGAGGATGGGGGTCCTCTAGGATCTCTATTGTTATAGACTATAGAGTGCCCGGTCCACTTTATAGCCTAAAGGAAAAGTGTGATATGCAACGAAAGACGTTTTTTTATTTTTAAAGTGGAATGAGGGTGCAAGGCTGTGATTTACAGCAAGTGAATATACAGAGCTCACCGTCCCTAAGCTTCCCGATCCTGATAGTTCCCGCTTTGGTGGGCCGGAACTGCACAAGTGGTCTAAAAGGTCTAGGAATGGTACAAAGGAACCGCATAATCACATTCGTGTGAAGAGTACGAGAATGAAAGAGCACAAGCCCCGCTTTGCAACTTGCTTTTTCGGAAGTTTCATGGCCATTTTCCAGGAGACCTAGAACTTGAGTTGTGTCACTTTGGCTGATTCCATCATGATTGTACCCTTCAGGGCTTTGATGCCATGGCTTTGCGAGGATTCCACATATCTGAAGAGTACACGAAGTATGCCAGAGGATGCTTGCTCAATTCATCTTATCGATCGCAACTCTGTACAAAGCACAGCTGCTAAAGCAGTCCTTCTAAGGTAACGACTTCCATCCTATCAGCTGCTTCGCAAAGGGGTGTTGTGCGACCACAATTCGGCCAACTTATACGCCACCCATCCCAGTGCATATTCATCGCTAGACTCCACTAATGCCACGCGACCAGATCTTCCGTGAAACGCCTTATTCAATGTCCCTCATCTGATATGCCGTGGGGAATCATGAACGTATTACTGATATCTTACAGGTAAGCTAACAAGGAAAAAAGGAGATTTATGCCTCAAGGCCAAGGAGGGGTGGGGCGGGGCTGATTGAAAGGAGCGTTGAGGAGACTGAAGCTATTCGTGTTGGGACTGCCATTGAATTGGCGCTTAGGTGCTCGAGCCGGCTCCTCGTCTTCATCGCCACTAGAAGTCAGGTCAATGACTGCTGAGATGGGACGTTTGCTGCTTATTGAGCCCGGGTTCTTTAGTGCACCAGACGACTCTCTAGATTGAGAGGGCGCACTAATTGGAGTCGGAGTTTTGTAAGATGAAAGGGCCCCCATTCGCACGCTGTCGCCGGACTTGGTAATCTCGACGATGTCATCATCAGAATCACTCGAAACGCCATTTGTTCTCGAATTCGACGTCGGCTGCTCCTTCTTGTTGTTCAGCTCCCACTTGGCATCAGGCTGGATGGTCACTTGGGCAACTGATTTTGACGTGCCTTTCAAGATCGAGTTGACATATCTAGGACGGGTCAGCAAAATGAGCATGAAGGATTGGTTCAAGAGACTTACTCATCAACAGCTAAGCTATCGAAGGGGGCCGGGTTGTTGCAAATGGGGCATGACCAGGTAGGGCCTTGCTCCTGTAGTTGGAGGTATGAGGTAGCGTCAAAGCATTGATTGTGGCGGCAGGTTACTGATCGGATCGGTAGAGAGATTCTCAGTGTTGACAACGGGCATTTCAATGACAAGACAGAGGCAGTGGTCACAATGTCAGCATCACGAGCCTTGTTCAACACTAGTGTTCTTGTAAGTGACATGGAATCAACTTTTATCTCGGAACTTACTATCGTCAACAACAGACTTCTCAGTGATTCGCTTTCCATTTTCTAGTCTCTTCACAAGGTCTGTCACAGGTATGCTTCGGACCACATAGAGGACAAGATAAAATTTCTGTACGTAGCTTTAGTATTTACGTGTAAAAACACGGCGCAAAAGGGGATATGCAACTGGGAATTATAGGGAAGGGAGGATTGGGGTTGAGGAAGCTAACTTCGGAGCGGCCACCAACCTTGGATGTCAGAGCATAGGTCATCTCGACATTGTTGCTGTATTGCGCAATGTTAAGACGCAACTCTTTGGTAATATCAACGGGCCGAGTAGAGCCTGGTTTGTTTTTCAAGCCGCGAAGATTGGCCTTGATCTCTCCTCCGTTGACTTTGATCTCTGATTGGTGTGGGAAGGCAATATCTTGTCGACCACCTCCTTCAGCAGCACAGAATACCATAACTTTTAGATTTGGGTCTGTCTGTACTCGAGTGAGGATGGGATAGTCGATTGGCCGAAGAGGAACCTTGACTGTGTGTCGATGGTGTGTCATTACTACAGCTGGTTAGTTTACATCTCAAAACCAGCAGCAGCATCCACTTACCCTCACATTGTGTCGGACCGCCCAGTTGCTCCTCGATGACATAGTACGGACTTGACTTGAATTCGATTCCTGGCACTTCAGTCAGAACGTGACGCGTATCAGCGCAACAAGAGCTTACTCGGATGTCCCACGATACGATATGTTGCAGCCGGACCTCCTCCCATGTTGTAAGCTGCCGCAGCAGACTGATGGTTCGTTTTTGAAGGACCTAAGTACGGGGTCGCAGGTATGCTTGCGGCTGGGGACGATCCTGCCATGCCAGGGTATGGTGATGGGGAGTTCTCTATGGATTTCGGGTCATCGATCATAGCCTTTAGCCGGTAGAACCTGGTCGCGTCGCCGTTTTTTGCATGCCTTTGAATGCCTACAGAGAGATCGAAGGTTAGTCGAGATGGTATTTTGCGCGTCGAAGGGCGTGTGCGGGGTGAATTAGTCGATGGTGGAACTGGGCAGCCGCGAGGCTGCGTGATAACAGTTTGGAACCAACTTACTATCGATAATCTTCTGCTGGAGTTCAGCCTTAACGCCATACTTGGTCAACCCTTCTCCCGCACAAATCTGCTGGAGGATTCTGTTGACCATTCCTGTCCCTTTGACCTTCCGTACAGTTGCGTCCACATCGTAGGCGCTGATCGAGGCCATGCTGGCTAGCTCTAGAGAGCAGAGGGGTTGCACAGATGGGTTGAATGCATGAAGGAAAATTCGGGTGTGCCAGCAAGAGATGGTAGATCCAGAGGATTTGCTGCGGCCTCTTTATATTTCCCGTTCGCTTTGAAGCGAGCGAACGTTGACGGTGAATCTGGTGCCTCTAAGCCACTGAGTCTATTCACAAATGATGTTACCTGCGCCTCGTCTGTTTCCGCGCTGCAGGGGGGGACGCGGCAGAATTTTAGACTTTCTCCGAAAGAGAGCTAGCCTCGATTGGCCCTTTTCTCGGACTTTGAGATATTTCGCACCTCAGAACTGATAAATTGATTCCTCCAATATTCTAGGAGTGCAGAAACGCAGAACCTCTTCAAGTTGACAATTCAATTATCGAATTCGACAAGATGGCGAAGGGAGCCAGAGCAAGTACGACAAAGACGAACCACCAGAACTTGAAGAGTAAGGTTTTCGGTCCAATCGAAAGTGCGCGAACAGAGAGGCTATCTGCAAAGCTCCTGGAATTAGCTTCGCAGCCAAAGCCCAAGCCGCTCAAAGAGGATATTGTCATGGACTTAGAACAGGGTAGGGGGAAGAACTTCCCGTTTGTAGTGGTTTTTAACAAAGGTTTCAGGCGCGGCAGAAAATAGTGAAGTTCCTGCTCAGGGCAAACAGTCAGAGGGTGGGTTCCCTTGCCGCCAATTTTTAATTGTAGTGAGCTGATTTTTCTTGTGAAGATATGGAGATAGACCAGGAAACTACAAAGAATGGCGATCACCCAAAGAGCTCGAGCAAAGGCCGAATTGAGAAGAGGAGACACCACCGAAAAGCATCCATAGTCTTTCCCAAATACCGCAAAGGCAAAAGGGTTGGGGGACCCAAAGGAAAGAAATAGGGCATATTGAAGGCAGACAGTGGCATAGACGTATGGCGTTATGGGGTCCTATAATTTACGGAGTTCTGGGTGCTTGGAGGGGCTGTTTTGCGGTTCACATTAGCAGGCGTATGGTTCTTCTGCAAGTCCTAACCATGTGTTGCAAAACCCAAGGTTCTGCACTTTTCGAATGAAACTCTGTCCAATATTCCTTCAATATTTCTTAGGCTAGATACATGGAAATCTGAACTTTCCTACATGCATAAATTTCGGCATACAATTTTTATATTTTGCGTTCTGCCGATAAGCTTCTTATCGGCGCCTCAGCTTAAACGCGTCCAGGCCACATTTCCTAAACGCGACGTCCAAGAGTACGAATCTCCAAGGAAATCATGGCAATTGCCTTGAGCTGCCCAGAATCATCTCTGCACGCTTCGGAATCGAAAGTCTGCTAACCCTGGTTGATGGGCCACGCTGGAAAACAGCAAAATGGCCTCCCGAAAATATGTCCTCTCCGTACTCACTGCAAACTTCCTCATCCCCATTGCAATACTAGTCTTTGCAAGAGGATTCTTTCCTTACAAACCCTTCCTATCTGGTCTAGCTAAATATGAGGGGTTGTCATGGCCTACTCCCCCAGAAGCACCCTTCAACAAGGTGGTTTTCATGGTCGTGGATGCACTTCGAAGGTAAGCAATCCCAATTATACTCGGGGCTATACTAACAATTGCAGTGATTTCGTCTATTCAGAGCTTTCTGGTTTTACTTTCACACAAAGGTAAACTTAATCTAGCCGGATGTGTTGTTCAATAGCTAACGCTGCCCAGCCTGATTTCCAATGGATCAGCAATTCCTTTCACGGCCCATGCCACTTCTCCGACTATTACCATGCCTAGAATCAAAGCTATAACCACCGGATCTATACCTTCCTTCCTCGATGTGATCCTCAACTTCGCCGAATCAGATACGACCTCAACGCTCGCATCACAGGACACATGGCTTGCACAAATGAAGGACAAGTGGAAGAGCGAATGGGCTCGTAATCTGGTCATGTATGGCGATGATACTTGGCTTAAGTTGTTTCCGGGGACCTTCCACCGTTCAGATGGGACGTCAAGCTTCTTCGTTTCGGTCAGTCAATATTTCATAGCTAGAAATAGAATATTAGCTGAGTGTATGTTACTAGGACTTTACCGAAGTGGACAACAACGTGACCAGGCATGTCCCAGAAGAATTGCAAAATGATGATTGGAATACTTTGGTGTTGCACTACCTGGGATTGGACCACATCGGTCACAAAGCTGGACCCAGAAGGCAGGAACACCCTTGTCCCAGGTTCTCGAAAATAATACTAACTTTCACAAGTCCAAACATGGTTCCCAAACAGCGGGAAATGGATGGTATTGTAAAGCAAATCTACGAGGCCATGGAAGAGAGACATTACCTAAATTCAACACTTCTCATACTCCTCGGTGATCATGGCATGAATGATGCAGGCAATCACGGAGGCTCAGCTCCAGGCGAGACCTCTCCGGCACTCGTCTTCATTTCACCAAAACTCAAAACAATCACCTCAGAAGGCTATAATGCTCCTGCTCCATTCCAAGAAGATTTTCAATACTATTCTACCGTCGAACAGTCGGATATAGCTCCGACTCTGGCTGGCTTACTTGGCTTTCCCGTCCCACAAAACAATATTGGAGCTTTTATTCCCAAGTTCCTTGACTTCTTTCCGAAAAGTAGGTCAATACGTCAATTCTGATTGCCATTACTCACTAGAAACAGAGAGTGATAGAGTTCAGCTTCTATTGAGAAACGCCAGGCAAATGCTCAAAATTGTCGTTGAAACTTTTCCTGAGTTCAACACAGCAGGTATTACTGATAATTGCGAGAATTTTATGGGTAGTATCAATCAGCTCGCTTGTGGATGGAGGAAAATCGAAAAAAACATGCCAGATGGAAAGGATGATGATGATGTCGAGCCATGGCTCCGGGATGTGAACAAGGTTGGTGTTCCATGCTCTTAGATAGGAGGCCACTAACACCAAGCAGTGGTTGAAAATGGCCCAAGAGATCATGAGCAGTACAGCCAGCAATTACGATGTAAAGAAGCTATTCATGGGCGCAGGGTTTGCAGCTCTAGCTCTTGTCTCGGCGACCTTCGCTGCTAGCCCAACTATCTTTACGTCCTTGAAAGTGTGTTATCCAATCATCGCGATTGGCTTGCTTTATGGAATCATGATGTTCGCAAGCAGTTACGTGGAAGAAGAGCAGCACTTTTGGTATTGGGCAACAACAGGATGGCTGGCTCTGCTTTGGATAAGATCGTATGTATTTCTCTTTGACCCCTGATTCAAAGTTCACGTATCACAGTGCTCGAATGCAGCGACTCTCACCTCGTCTCCTGGCCATGAGTTCCCTCATAGTTCTCATCTCAATGAGGATTTCCAGGCGCTGGAACCAAACTGGCCAAAAGTTCGCTGGCGAGCCAGACATAGCACGAACGTTTTTCTCCAACCACAAGCTCACTCTGTGGACGCTCGTGGCTCTCACATATCTCTGGAACATTCAATCTCTTGCTGCCAGGGGATTCTCTCGTTTCCCACAGCTCGCTTCAGGAGCTATAGCTACCTTACTTGCCACTGCATCCATTACCTTCAAGCTAGCTTTCACCAATGCAGATTCTCCGGAACTGTTAGCTGGTCCAGCGAAATCAATGGCAGCAACGGACAGTGAGCTTGGTATATCTCTGGTGACACGTGCAAGAATCGTCTTTATGGCTATCGGAATTTGCTTGTTTTATACCCTTGCCTCAAGCTTCGGTCACACAAAACGTCCAAATCGTACGTTTCAACTTCTCTCATCTGTATTCTTCACTAACATTACTAGCAACAATGCACACAATACACGACCTCTTAACTCTCGTCCTGATTACACAATCACGAGCAACAAACATCCCACTGCTACTCCTAATGGAAATTCAATTTTACACCCTCAATGATCTAGACCTCAGCCTTGTCGAACTGACAACAACCGCTCTTCTCTTCCAATATTCCTCTTTCTTTGCCTTCGGCGGCTCCAACGCCATCTCTTCCATCGACCTCTCAAGTGCCTACAACGGAGTATCAGGCTACAATCTCCTCGCCGTCGGAGTCCTGACATTCGTCAGCAACTGGGCTGGTCCAATCTTCTGGACCTCGGCAACGAACATAATGCTTCTTCGTCTCCGGCGAAAGGGGGGGAAAGATTTGTTGCTCCCTCATCTTGCACTCTTGACAATGTTTGTGGCAGGAAGTTTGTTCTTCGTAATAGCGGCGTGTACGGTGCTGAGGACTCATCTATTCATCTGGACTGTCTTCTCTCCTAAGTATTTGTATAGCATGGCGTGGAGTCTGGGTCAGCATCTGGCTATAAACATGAGCTTTGGAAGTTTGTTATATTGGATGGGGTCAAAATACCTGTAGAGAATCAGGAGAAATTCGACTCAAGTGGTGTGAGCTTCTGTCAACGAGGATGGAGCTGGAATATAGGTTGCACATTAACGTGGTCATGTAAAAAGTGTTTTATCATCCTGAATATATCAAAGTTCACTACATATCTTTGAATAGTCCTTTGAATTGGCTCATCTTTCACTGACTTCTACACCATACACTTCAGTATCCATGGGCACGTATATCTATTCAATTTGAAAAGGAGATCACTAGCGAAGTCGCTCGCAAATCCCTCTATGCCCTTAATTTCAATCGCAAGCTTCCTCGTGCTAACTTCAGCAAATTTGAAGAGCAATGAACTCCTCATTCCTGCATCATATGTTACACCTTTTCATTCAGATTTGCAATTCTATAATCGGACCAGTCATTGATATACTGCCCTTAATACATGCTCGCTGTTACACCTCCCGTGCAAGCGGGACTTCACGGAGCATTAGATATAGACACGATTACATGATGCTTTGTTGTGCTTATTGCATAATGCATGGGCTTTCGAAAAAACTTCAGGAACCCCACACTCTTCACTTCCTCGCAATTGAGATCCCATTTGTTCGTAGGAAGGACTCGCTTTTCTATTCTACCGCGGTCGAAGCATAGGATAGTGTGGCTGGTTTTGCCAAAATATTTTGACAGACCACTAAAAGCGTGTGCGCGTGTGTGTTGGCAGAGCAGATTAGGCTAAACTGTGCGTGGAACGTAACATCGTCGCCATTATCTTACCACAGAGTTATTGTATTCCTCCTATCTGATATAGCAATCTCTAAAGCACTCTATTGTGCTAACGATAAGAGATCTTCGATAGGACTTCCAGGGCTACCTATTACTAAGTCCTTTAATGCAGTACTATCTCTAGGTGCTTTCACATCATGGGAGTAGCCTGGGACGATGATAATGCTATACTAGAGGATTTTGCAAGGAAGAAGGTCTGTTATAATCTCCAAGGTCTAGGACGATTCGTGCTAACTCCTGTTTAAGGGTAGTAAAGCGAGCGATTTCCGAATTCTCAAGACAGCTACGCCGGGGACAATGATTTACTTGCACCAGAAAATAGTGTAGGAGCTTGTGTCAAGGCAGGCAGGACGGATGGCTTTGCGGAAACGCTAGGGGGCACAATGTGGAACCCTCATATAATAGAAAACAAGGTATATATTGGAGGGGTATAGGTGCAAGAACGCGACAGTGAAGTGGATTGGGGAAAAGCTGTAGAGCCCACCAAATAGATGTGCTCGTGCCAGAAAACAATAGTACATTCTCTGGCTATAGCCAGTCCCAGCAAGCAAACGAACTTTCCTCTTCTTCAAGATCCTGGTTCACCCAGTTCAAACACACTTCTGCATGCAAATCCAGTACGCATATTTCACACATTTGGGGTACGAGAACCCTTCACTTCCGTTCAGTAACTGGTTCAATAGCTCTAATTTCTCCCTGTAGTACATTTCCTTCTTCTCAAGATCTGCAACTATGCATCACGAGCTCAGTTAATTGTCCCAATCGGAGACACCCCATTCTCATTTAAGCTCAACGAGACCATCAGTAAAAGTTTACGCAAGAGATGCAAGCTGCAGTATCAAAAGATCAGACGCCAGTCAATGCACCTTCCTAGCTGCCACACGAGACAAGCTTCCACCCAGCCACATGCAAAGATGATGTTGAGATCACTGAGGTGTCTCCTGACTAAAAGCTATGTTGACTCAGGAGTCAAGCCCAACTACCCCTCATCTCCCTTCTCCGATCAACCTCTCACCCCCTATTCAATTCTCACTACAGGAACGTGACTTCTGCCTGCAAGCCACAACTCCATCACCTGCATAACTTTTCCCTCAAAGCTAGACATTTACAGAGTACGCAAGCTCATTATTCAAGACAACAACACGGAGTCCTAAGGCTGACCTCCTGCATCTCACACCCGAAAATGGGGCTTGATTCTATGCAGGTACAGTCCATGAGACTAGTGGACTTCCTTCCTTTACCTATCTATCAATCATCTAACAGAACCTCCACCGCTATCTCCGGTATGTTCTCGACCTGCGGGTTCAAATCGGGAAGGGAAGAAAGACAACTCCTCAAGACACCGCCATTCCAAATTCCCTTACCAATTTGTGGCCTCTACGCCTTCCTCACCCCGATAGGCGAAAACCTCCCGCATCCATCTCCTCAAGTCATCTTTCGCGGGTTAAACAGTCAATCAATCAAGCCAGAACTTCAGGGTCCCAACCTTATCCACCAAAAGCAAAAATCCCTCAAAACAGTAAACTGGTCCGCGATAACGACAGCGTCCTTAAATACACGATATACACAAAGGCAACCTGTCTAACAATAGGATAAATCAGCTAGTTCTAGACAACCTAACGCACGGCTGTCATCAATGTACAGTAATTGCAGATCTAGATCTAATGTTGAGCCAAAATTGCGCAACACAACGCACCTACTGTACAGTAGAATATGAGAGCCGTTTCCGTAAGACAATCGCCGATCATACAGTACCTATTGACTCAGGACGGAATCACAAATGCGCCACGATACGCAGGGACCAAGGAGTTGGATCCGAGAGGTCTGGTGTCAGCCCAGCCTCTGAGCCATCAACGGGACTTTTTGCACGAAAACGAAAACTGAATGATCGATTGAGTCCAGCCACTTGCGGTTCAATCCTCGGGAGTAACGACGCCTAATTCGACGGTTGAGATAACGTTTTCGTTGGACTCTGTATCAGTGTACAATACGGAGGTACTGGATTTGTATGGTTATGATTGCAAGCCACGATGCAGGAACCGAATGGATACAGGAGACGCGAAGGTCCCGTCCCCGTCTCAGCCTCTCGGCTTAATTTTGAATGGAGCAAACGTTCGGCTTAACGGACAATCTTTGCTGAAAATAACCCATTTTGAATATCAATCAATATCCTACAGTAAGATTTTCAAACCACGTGTTCTTCATCAATCATCATGGTGGTGCTTAGAGCGGCGACGTGGAGATCTATGTCTCACGGCGTCTCTAGAGGCCGGTGTTGTGAGACCTGGACCTGGACCTGCTAAGCGGAGATCGACAGTGTGCTCTACGATTATACGAGCAAAGCAAATGTGAAAAAGGAAAAGGAAAAGTGGCTGCGGAGATTTTTTCAAAGAGAAGAAATTTGAAGTAAGACGTTAGGGCTTGAAAGCGGGTGGCTACGGGAAGGTCTCGGAGGCTTGTTCCAGGTTGATGTCTTGCGTTATGGAACGAGCTTTGAACTGTAGGGTAGGATGTTTTAACTGTTTAAAGAAGAAGAAGAAGAATAAATTAAGTTTGGTTACTTATCGAGTCTAACGCTATTTGAGGCATGATTTTGTAGAAACTTTGTCCCAAGTTTGGGCGAAGGGCCATATAATGGGCCAGATTAAAGAGATGTCTCGACATGTATAATAGATCTCGACTAATGTATATGCAACTCTAGATTCTAAGCGCCCTTTCCAGCTCAAGTTTCTGCTTCCCTTACGAATTTGCTATGTAGCCGGTCTAATACATCAAATTTAAACCACATTTCAATGATCCTCTCATCACATTCGACGTACCACTCCTATCTTGAAGCATGAAAGAAAACATGAAATACACCAGTGGCTTTTAAAAATCACGGAGACAAATCCCCGCTGATATCAAACTGTTTAGGATTTCTGAGTAGAAAAGGAAATTCTGCGACAAGAGCTTCACGCAGCATTTTGTGCATAACACCACAATTTCATTGATGTTAAACAGATGTTAACCTTCTAATTCAAGTTCCATTATAGAAATGAATGTTGAGCTACAAACATATTTCGAATAGGAAGAAGCAGAGTCAGGTCTGCAACTGAAACTGGGGCGAGTTCTCTCCGGAATCTTAATCGAAGGACCTTCACAGCTTTTGTTTGTACTAGGTCGGTTATGTGGTTAAGAACACGAACAATGAGGAAGCGAAGGGCTGTACAGGTTGGAAATGATGTAGAAACGCGAGGCGGATGTGGTAATTGAAGGTCTGTCTCTGGCATTAAGTGCTCGTACACGAACCCGAGACTCGGAAGGGCGGATATTCCGCCCGTCTTTGAGATGAAATCAGAATCTTTATTTCGAGAACTAGTATTTTGGAATGTTTTACGGGGGGGTTGCCCGCCTCAGGGGAGATTGATTTAAGTAAACGATAGAGCGAGATATTTGAAAGTGGTAGAAGGAAGAGTTATTGTCGCCTAACCCAAGCCAGATTGAGATGCCAAGAAATCATATTTATTTTCAGTAAAGAAAACTATTGTCTGCAACAAGAATGGGGGCATGGGGGCAGCCGATTCGTAATGTGCTACTGCAGAGAAATCTCACACGAAACTAGTGGTAGGAATATAGTTTAGTGCTTTTCAGCCGCCAAGTCCCACGTTTCGTACCCCCACATCAACGTGGCAAGTCACTCTTTGATACTATCCAATTATTCCCAAGAAAGCGACCATGTAATTGGAGCGCATAATAAAAGCAGGCCACGGTTCGGAAATGTATGGTTCAGTAGTCTCCTAGCAGCGATCCCCTGGTGACCCTGAAGAAACAAAAATGATGTTGAAAGAGCCCCGCCCCCGCGTAAGGATATCAACGAGACGTCTCCGCGACTTCGGCGGAAACCAATGTGTGCAGAGATATTGAGAAGATTCGTAAGGTATAAACGAGGTATTTAGATAGCAGGATCTTGAGATAAAGTGCGTCAGATGGGGCGGATAGCGGGACGTGAGGCAAAGTTGATGTGATTCGACTTTGAATCTAAGCAGAGCAGTCGTGCATGGGAATCGCTTTCGCTGAAATTATTCTAGATAGTAAAAAGAAGGCTTTGTTATTTTCTTTCTTGCCTAGAAACTCAAACGGGATCACACGATGCCTTTCTGATCGATCATTGCCGTGAACAAGAAATGTTCGCATCGCAGAGCTTCATGAAAGAGCTCAGCTGCCTGCCGCCGAGCGGAGAATGCTGTACCAACCTTGTATAGGCAGGTTATAAATGCGACGCTAACTTTCTATGAGCATCTGAGCCATCAATAGCATTGCTGATATGATCTTGCTCTCACTTTCCCCGAAATTTCACGAGAGCTGAAATATTTTGTTAGTAGGCGACTTGTGGTGCAGAAAGGCCACCCAAACTCGGAATGCTTGCGAAAACCAACTGGAAACCAGATTGATCACTTGATCGTAAAGGGATCTGACCGGCATCTATCTGTGCGGTGGCGGGGTTGCATCTTCTTCTGCTGCATGGTACACAACCTGTCAATGGTAACTTGAAACGTTCTGCATATATGTTTCCGACCAGGGACTCGAGTCAAGGCCGGTTCGTCTGATCAAGGATGGCAGCAAGGTTTCCTCACAGGCTTCCTTGTGTTCTTGCCGACTCGAAGGAGAGTGCGCACTTCAAATATGAAGGTTACAGCTGAGTGATAATGACTGGACAAAAGACACGATACTGAGAACCTTGAGAGGCTCGTACAAGGATTAAAGGCTGCCAGATCCGAAGATTTTTGTGTAGAGGTCAACTTGTGTAGCTCCCAGCTCGGATGAATCGTTTCGGCATGATGATGGACCCATGTGGCTGTGCGAAGGCATTCCATAAGTGGAAATCCACACGAGAAGATTGTGACAGCGGTTGCATTTGAAGCCGGTGATCAATGGGCCAGTCTGGACGCGAGGAACGCTTTGTCAGCCTTGTATGGTAAGATATTTTGGGGGTGATGAATAGCGGGTATTACTTTTGAGGTTATTCAAGGTCCACAACCGAGGAGGGGTAAATTGTGGCGTAAGGAGGACAGGAAATATGCGCAGTTTTTGTTTATTACTGATGGAATCCACAGGCCTTGGGTCCCTGCCGGCCGGATTCCCTTGCATGGACCGAGTCGAATGTCGATGCTGCAGACCCTTGCAAGATGCGAATGCAAGATTGCATTGGAAATGACAGGCCTCCTGTCTGGTCATATGCGCAGACTTGTGCTCCGTTCTCTTGCAGCGCAGAAGCTGGATTCGCTGTGTGGGAGTTTCGAGACCTGGGATCTGGGGTCCATGGTGGTGGATCGACCGCTAGGGCGACCACCACCAGCGCCCTCATTCCCCTCATCCACACCTCGTCTTCACGATTGTGCGCGCCTGGCGCAAACGTTGTGGATCGGTCATCTTCGAAGAGGAAAGGGTTTTGGCTCAAACATGACGATTGCCGTACTCGGAGGCTTAGGCTCGGATGCTCCCGAGCCTTGGACGAGTTGCAAGCTGCAGCTGGCTGCTCACGAGCGAGTGTCTGTGCGAGAGTGGATAGTTCTACAAATAGGATAGTATCGTAAAGCATAGGATTGGGCCGGCCCGACGCGATTTCACGCAATTGCTGCTTGATTGAGCGGTGCTCCAGAAGTGGTCTGTGGTTTGCTTAGTTTGTCTGCAAAAACAGGCCGCATGAAGAGGTCGTAGATTTAGGTAAGACCTGGGGAGGGCCATTGGCAGTTGCCTGTGGCGGCGGGAGCTAGAGAACGCGAATGATAAGACGAAAAGATCGCGAGAATGAGGTGCCCCCGCGGTATGCGACGTCGGCGATCTCGAGCAAGTGAGGGTGGAGAGCAGCTGGTCTTGTGATGGCACGCTCTGTGTGAATGGAGGAGAACTCGGTGATGAAGGGCGTCGATCGCTTTTGCGGTTGGCAAGCTTAGCACAGTACTCCGTATGCTCTGGCTCTTAACCTCGAGGTCTGAGTGCAAAGGCCAGGGCAGATGTTGCCTGCAGGAATCAATCTCTGGGTGCTCTGTGAGATCCAGGTACAGGCGCTGTCTGTGCCTACCTACCTCCTGTCTGACATGTCTGTCTAGCTGTCTGTCTGACCTGCGTATGAGACACGCATTGGAGCGGGGGATGGGATGGGTGCAGCTTGGTACCAAGTATTTGCGTGCGAAGCTGTTTGGATTGGTTTGAATTGGATGAAGCTACCTCCTGGTGCTTCCAGCTATTTGGACTGGCCAATAAAGTCGAGGTCACGTGCAAGAAGTCCCGCCCCGTCCCGTCCCCTTCGCTTCCTGCATCTGCACCTCCCATCTCCCTCGAACCCCCCCCCCCCCCTTTCTTCCACAGCACAGCACAACACAATGCATTCAACCTTATCCGCTACAGCGGTCAGCGGCACACCCCTCAGTTGCACAGCAGCACCGCCCAACCCACATTGCTCTTATTCTGTCCAACGAGAACTCTCAATCTGGAATCTGGGAATAACTTCCTTAATCCGTCTGGGATGTCGTCCATCCTGGCGCGCCACAGTTTGCTCCCTCCCGCAGCTGGCCGTTCTCCCGACCCACGACCCACCAACCCGAGCACGCTCCCAATCGCCGTCGCTCGCCATCGTACTTCTCCTCCACTCACAGGGTTCCTGCTGCTTCACTACCGACCGCCAGCCAATATTCAATTCCAGCATTCGATAATAATAATGCCTTCCGTGTGCTGCCCGCTGGCCATGGCGGCCATGGCCCCTTTGGCGTGCCCCGTATCCATTCTTGCCCTCTGGGAGACGGAACGGCTGTTGTCACTATGCCGAGTCTATATTTATCTACCTTGAGGGTTGGGAGTGACCCGGGCATGGTTCCGACATGAAGCTGGCGCAAATCCTCGCTACCTTGGACGCATTCGGCCTGCATGCTCCGCGGATCTACGACCCTGACCGGCGCGCCGGGTCCTGCTGCCAGGCTTGACAAGCTCATGCAGCATCTGGGACTTTCCGGGTCCAAGCTGGCGTCAGGGGGTGTTTGGCCGGATAAGGCACTTCTTACTGCCAAACGAGCCTGTCAGGGCTGGACGATTCACGCGGGTCTTGGCAAGCAGATGGGTGCAAGATCGTGGGGTCTTGAGGGGTCTCGGAATTGACCTCAAAAGGGGTGCCTCCGGCTTGGAACTTGGAAGTTTGGGTCAGAGTCGAGCCCTACAACCTTTCTACGTTCCTCCCATCCTGTATGTGGCCCATCTAAAGGGTTGCAGCAGTCAGCGTGAAGATTGCCACACTTCTACGTCCACATCTGCAGTGACGAGCGAGTGCGAAGTCGAGACTTGAGACACTGCAATTCGTCGGTGGCTGATCCTTCTTCCGAATCTGGAGAACACTGGCGACCTGGGGAAATGCCACCGAATCACAGCGTTGCGAAGCGCTGAGTCAAGCAATTCTATTGTTGCCCCCGTCCGTCTTTTCCTCCGTTTGATCTCGACTATCTTCTTGGGTTTATTTAGCACCCATACTTGAAGCTTACTCGATGACTAATATCGATATCAAGTGAGGAAGCTCAATATTCAGAATCTGTCTTGAAAGCACGACTTTCTGAGCAAAACCCAACTTCTGTGTCGACATGTACTAACATAGGTTGCATTCTTAGCTGCACTAATTTTCGGATGTCTCTCGAACGTTCTTCAACGACTAGGCATTGCGGAGGTATTCGAAACTGGTGCGAAATTCGGTACGGAGAGGAATATATCTCCGGGCTCTAGAGACAACAGGGTGGCCTTGTGGCTACAGCCTCGCTGCCAGCATGCCTGATAGGACGAGTAAGTTAGCACAGAGCTGCCAGTGGCCAATAGCCGTACCAGCTCCACGCGGTCAAGCAAGCCTGCTGGTGGCAACCCCCTCGCTCCCGTTGGCATGCACTTGGAGTCTTGGAGCCAATCGACTGTCCAGGAGCGGGGACTTACGACTCCACAGTCCACACGCATTAAACAGCCCCATGCATTCGGTTTGGCGCGGTTGACGCACGTTGGAGCTTCTTGACTTGGACGAAACGAGCCCCTACTACTGTAATATCTGCAAGTACAAGTTAGGCGCGATATAGGGAGTTTGGCATTCGCGGCGGCGATTTTAACTGCACTCCTGAGTCCTGACGGATTAGCGCAGAGACGGGGGTCGACTCCGCGGAAGCTTTCCTGCCCGTCTCCGCATTCTCAGATTCATTCCGACTCCCGAGAACGATTTCCGTCAAGTTGTCAGCTTTAACGTTCCCGAGAGGCGGGGCCGAACCCGTTCCCAAGTTCCCAACTTTCCCATCCACTTCCACTTCCACATCCAAGCATAAACATAACATTCAACTCTGGCGCGGTGCGCGCTGAAAAACTCTCCGGCCACAAAGTTTATTAATGCCCTCTGCCACTGTGGACAGCTGATTGGACGACGAGCTGTTGGGCTCCAAGGCGGGTCAGGTTCTAGGGCCCCCTCCTCATGGGCGTTTTCATCCCCTCCTTTGGCTGCGCTGGTTTTTGCACTCTATCAGGTGGACAGGGGGGGGGACGGTCCGGCAAGCTCCCAGACTCGAGCCTCGCCGCCGCCCACTCTGACCCAGACCGTGACTGCAACCCTCCCCCCCCACGCAGTCGACAAGCGTCAAGCTTCCCGCACTCGCGCTGGGGGCAGCCCTCCCTACTGCACTTCCCATGGGCCCACGGGCAGCTTGGAGACAGGGGGCCCGCATGCAGCGCTGCTTTCCGCCATCTCAGATCCGTGTTTGGTGCCTCGCAAGATCCTGGATCCATGCCGCCAAATGTCTTTGACCTCTTTTTGGCGGGTACTAGGTGCAAATCACTTTGGCGCAGCACTAGTGCAAACCTCCCCCAATTTTTACCTTTTGTCGTTCATGATCCCTCCCGTCAGGAGCGCGCAAGGCCCCTGCAAGCAGTGTGCCAGGAAGCAGGTTCGATCGATGCGGCCTATTGAGCCAATGCACCTGGATCTACCAAGTCTCGATTTCTGACGTGCGAAAGCATTGCAAGTGCCTCCTGGGAAATGCCACCAACTGGGCGCCGGTCCTCGCCTTATTGGTGTTTCTATCATCTACACTGTCTCTCACCTCGATGCCGTTCTGACAGACCCTGGTCAATACACCCTGGTCGCCTTTGGCAAGTACTGGCACTCAGCACTCTAGTGTCGTTTTCATTGAAAGTCTTCAATATCTACTCTGTACAGTCTGTATGGGAGGGTTTTCACTTTACCAGTATCAATATTGAGAGCAATATACTTTGTCCGGCAGCCTTGTCTGTTTCATTGCCATACCGCACTGCTCATGGCTTGCTATTGGTTCCGTTTCAGCCCGGTCAACGTGGGATGCGGGCCATTGAATCACTTCGACTACGGCAATCATTGCTCCCAGCGGGGTGGGGGCTGAGGTAGGTTAATCTGGTATATGAATACATCTGGGTAGCCTCCTTGTGAGTTCTCGGACCCTAATACCGGACCCCTCCATTTCATCCCAGTTGCACATCAACTCGGCCCAAAACCTCTTATACTAATACAAAACTCACATCTGTTCCTCATCTTAGTAAACATACCACAACTTTGCGGAATCGACTATCATTTGCTACTTGTGGCCATCAACGAGCCTTCTTTCTTCGACGGACATTTTCTCTGATCTTCCGTTTAAGCACTCCTTCCCCGCCGTTCTCCCATCTATCTGGCTCACACGCCCATCTCTAAAAACGACCTTTTGAATCCCATCAACTCGAAAAGTCTTGCGTCTACGCAAGACAATACCGGCACGCTGGCAGTTACAGCACAAGCACCAGGCCAGGCCTGGGGACGTTGGCCCGAGCAGAATACTCATCAGCAACTCGATACATTCTACGCGATGGAAATTTCCGGCCTCGTTCAATCCTATGATTCCAGAGCGGCTTCAACTTCAGCGATGACAAGAGCAGTATTGGCGCCTCACTATATTCCGGTCCATGCATTCAGTGGAGCACCATCAAACAATATGGTAGTGGCCCAACCACAAATGCAGCAAAATAATCCATTCAACTTTGCTCCATACACTGGGGCTGGCCAGAATGGCATCATTCCAGCATTTGCGAACAACTATATCCAACCGCGACCTCTGCCTCGTTTAGCACAACCTGAAATTTCGTACACCCGTAACACTCGGCAAGGCTTCATCGAAGAACATCACAGCCAAAGTCCGCCGATCAAGTCAGAACCGCACTGGAATGGTCCAGTCAACTCGCCAACGTTCTCCTCCGCCAACACCAAAACTATAGCCACAACTACTCCAACCGCTGGCAGCAATGAAGTAAATTTCGGCACGGAAGTTGACACTCTCATGAAGGCCATCCAAGCCAAAACCCAGACCACTGCAACAACCCCAACACCACAGAAACCCTCATCTGCAGATCAGAGTAGACCTGTGGTAGGTGTCTCCCGTACTCCACCTTACGTACAAGCTTCCTCCCAAGCCAGAGCGTATGGTTCTGGAGACCCGAGTCAATACAAGCTCACGCAGAAGGATGTTCAGGAAGAATCTAGCCCTAAGGGTGGCAAGAAACGGTATCAATGTACAATTGAGAATTGTACCAAGAGCTTCTATCAGAAGACACATCTCGATATTCACGAGCGAGCGCATACTGGAGTCAAGCCCTATGTGAGTAACACCCACTTTCTACTACACAATTGGGTCACTGACACTCGAATAGCCATGCAAAGAGCCAGGATGTGGCCGTAGTTTCTCTCAACTTGGGAATCTAAAAGTGAGTGAATATTGCAACTCGTTAGGTATCTCGACTAACACTAAACTCTAGACACATGAGCGGCGGCATACTGGAGAACGTCCATACCACTGCGAAATCTGTGGCAAAAGATTCGCCCAACGCGGCAACGTGCGCGCCCACAAGATCGTCCATGATCAGTCCAAGCCCTATCTCTGTCGACTCGACGACTGCGGCAAGCAATTCACGCAGCTAGGCAATCTCAAAGTAAGCCTCTACTCTATTCTCGAGTCATGTTCTGTTACTTCCCCGAAAAAGCTTGCATGTGGTGTACTACACCAATGTTTCAACCTTTTCTACCCCTGGTTGTCAAAATATACTTGCTTTTCTCCTTCCCGTCTCAACCCCTCAAATCAGCCACAATCTGCCCCCTCGCATGAACCACATATCCTCCTCTCCCCTATCCAAATCCTCTCCACCCAGCCCATTCAGCCCGGATAGGTGTAACTGACTTCGGTTCGCAAACAGTCACACCAGAACAAATTCCACATCTCGACCATTCGCGCACTGACAACCAAGTTCGCCTCCATCAAGGACGGTGACATTGTCCATGCTGCTGACAAGGAGCTGTGGGAGTACTTCGCCAACCTGTACAAGAACAGTAACAAGGGAATCAAGGGTCGCGGCAAGGACCGCAAGGTCGGCTCTAACTCCATGACTTCGTCGTCCGGCATGCGAAACATGCATTCAAGAAATGGAGGTGGATATGGTATGTCTGGTGCGGGTAGAGGTATGATGGCCGCTCCTGGTGGCGGCCACGTTTCTAGAGGCGAGGGTAGTGGAGCACAGTACGAGATGTTCGACGTGGATGATGAGAGCCAATCTGGAAGCGGGGGCGCGAGCTCAGTCGGAACCTGCTATGATGATGCGCCGTCAGATGGCTTCGAAGATACTGGAAGAAATGGAGAATTGGCGTTTGGTGATCGAATGTACTGATTCCACGAACACGAATGGGGTCAGTACGGGCACGGAGAGGAGGGTTGTGGAAAAAACAGAACACACCACAGCACGAGAGTGCGATTTACGACTACTGATGAAGAGATGAGCTACGATGAGGCATAGGCCGGAGTTCACGGAAGGCTTCTAGGCCACCGGATGATTCGAATCAGGTGTATTATTATTTACGAGGACGACGAACAAAGAAGGGCCGTACATAGACCGGTGTTAGTGTTAGAGACTTGGAATATGGGCTGAAAAGGGGGGAGGGAAGGGGATGGGCATCGTCGAGGCATTCGTTTGCGTGGTGGGCTTTCTCATTCCCCAATTTTTCCCTATTCCATTTGCCTTTCCAAGTCATTTTTGCCGAATTTGCAATTTTTTATCACAGCAGCCATTCTCGCTCTTCAGAGATGGACTTAAGTCGACACAAGTCGCATCCTGTATTTTCTTCTCTTCTCTTCGTCTTTCGTTTCTCCCTTTTTGTTTACTCGAGGTGGACTTTTTATATGCGGAAAAAATTTACTTACGGGAGGGAGGAATGGATTTCAAGGATATTTTGTATCAAAGCTTGGGATCGGATGGGAGGAATTTTGTCAAAGACTTTACTCGCGCTTAACCGTCTGCAAAGATGTTGCATTGGAGGTATCTTGCTTTATTTCTGCGTTTTTATCTTCTCCTTACTCTGTTATTTGGGGTTGCGAGGTACAGGGGATTGGAACTTTGCAAGCGAGCGCAGGGCAAATATATTTAGCATCACAGGCCGGGTTATAGGTTTTGTGCAGACATGAATGGATTGAGTACTAGCTCTCCAGAATGCATTTTTAGACCAGAGGGAATATAAATTATCACTCATTGCATTACTCCTTACTGTCTTCTTGCTTGAGGGTTGCTGGTTGACTTGGGTTGTTGATTCATCCCTTGCTTACTGTTGCTTGAAGGCATTACGTTTGTGCGACGGGTGGCAATCCGTGGATAGGGGTTACAGGGGCGGGCATCGCCTAGCGAACGCAGCCTGACAGGGACTGACAGCTCCTTGCATGGCCGCCGTCAGTTTCGTCTCATTGCGCAGATCCAGGGCACAGGAAATCCTACGAACCCCACAATCCACCACCACGTTCCGATGTGGGCCCTTATCTCCCTTTATCCCGGTCGCGTCTGAATTGCGCTGTCATGGAATTTCGATTGCGCTTGCTTGGGCCTTGGTATCTGCTCTATCTTACGGTGTCCCCGACAATCTAGAATGCAGACAGAAGGTGGATGGGAGGGTGAACTCCCCCTCGGATTGACGCCCAACTGCGTGTGCGCTGCATCTTGATCCCTTCACCGCGGCCTGCGGCGCTGTGCCGGTGCCGAGAGGACGTTTATCTCGCGTTCCTAACAGCGGAGAGGGTGTGCTACCCAGCGGGTCGTCCACTGGACCGGACTGGGGCTCGGGGGGGAGGGACATACGCAGGCGATTAGATCACGTACGAAGAACTCGAACTCGGTTCAACCCGTGCGGAGCGCCGCTCTGGGGGAGACGACAGCGTATCCCGCGTTCGCTAAACTGCAGAAAACTTCAAACCGATGCAACATGGCAGCCGAGTTGCCCTTTCCAGGGTGGTCTTTGCAACGCTGGAAAATCGCGCACAAAAATTTCTCTCGCTGCAGGAGCATTGTTGTCCAAGCATTCATGCGGGGTTTTCTGTGCCTGTCCAACTCTTGATAATTGTACTGACGGGATAGGGAGGTACCGGTATTGGCATTGCTGATCGGTATGTAGCGAACGGCCTACACCGCTTGCGGCGGATGGGTCTGAATCAATATCGAATCCTGGAGCCTGCCGATTCTTCATCAGGGCTTCACAGGGCTTCACTGACAGGGCCGGAAGGGGATGCGATTTGATAGACTTGGGACAAGCCCTAACGCAAATGAACGTACAGTGAGGTATTCGGCGTCTGTCCTCAGCCGTGGGTTATGTAAGAACCAGTGTGGGAGCACAGACTTCCGTCTTTCGCCCCGAGCCCCGGGGCGAACCTTTCGTTGGGTTCTTACTTGATAGTGTCAAACACGAGTATTATTCCCCGGTGGCGCAAAGTACGTGCTCATGTCTGCCTGCATGAGGCACTGAGAACTCAATGGAATGGAGGGTGTTTCCCTGCGCGCGCTGCACGCCCAGAGACTGTGCAGGTCGGCGATGTCTTGGTAGTGGTGATGGTGGTGGTGGTGCAGCAGTGGGTGAGGCAGAGTGTGGGGTTTTCGCGGCATATCCCTGCGAAGATCAATGCAAGGTTATTCCCTGCATCACGTGCATGAAGACTCGTGTTTCCTCTCCTTGCGAGCCACACGAGGCTTGTATTAGCTCTCGTGAGTCTCCTCAATTATCGTCGCTTTGCCGTCACCCCCCTGATGACCCGAGTTTGTCGTCGTACAGACCAAGATTTGCGAGATCTGACAGGGGCGAGAGATCGGAAATGGGTGGTGAAGAATGCGCATGAAGAAGTAGCCGCCGTGATACAGGCCTGGCGCGTGCCTTGTGTGGTGTGATCAGTTCACAATAGTGGCTATTCAGCCTCCGTGAAGAGTCGAGACAAAGAGGATGTTATCGTTAGGTTGCAGGGCGTATGAGGCCTCGCCTTCGAGTTCCCAGTCTGCGTCGTTGATGAGGACCAGGATGCCCGGGCGACTAAATGCATGCACGAGTTGTCAGTGACGTTCAGTCTGATGTCTTGCGTTTGCGCATGTTTGAGCTGCAAGCAAATGGTAGGTTTTCGTAGGAAACAGTGAAGCAAGTAATAAGCTGGGGGAGGCTTGGTCGACAGAGGAACTGCCCTGGCAAGCTGATGTGCTGCAGATCGACGCAGGCTGATTGCCAGTGATCATGAAAATGTGGAATGGACTGATTTGACGGTGTAAAAATGTTGAGAAGCGGTGAAGACCAATCTGAAGGCAAGACCTTAAACAGACGCGATGTATGGCTTACACGTGACCGTCCAACACGAACATTTCCTTCCTGTTATCTTTCATGATCTCTTCGCAGAGATAATCGACAAGCCAGCCAACGGTGACAGCGTTTCCCTTGCTATCCTTTGCAGGAACTGCGAGCCTGTGCTTGCGTTCGTCTGAAAAGAGCATCTCCAAGCCTCCGCTAATTTGCTGTATTAGCCTCATGTTTCCCCACGGCGCTTCTGGGTTGTGATTGGGGCTTACGTGAACTCCACGATGATGGGGATAGTCTCCTCGGAGGCCATTATGACGATTCTGATTGCTGGCGGTAGATGCAGCAGTTGATATGAGGGCGGCGGCACCGTTTGAGGCGTTTGAAGACGTTTGAAGAGGATGAAAGAAGGAGGGATGTCGTCGTGGGAAAAGTTTGGTGGAGCTCTCGCTTAGCTCAATGCGGCTGCTACTTGCTTTCTCGCTCAGTATTTATTTTGCTGCAAAATCTGGGGAACTGACATAGAATATGTTTGCTTTGTTTTCAGGCTGCGAGTCTCAAAAGAATTAATATATGGTTTAGAAGTTTAAAAGAAATTGGCTTTAGAATCAACCGTCAGAGAGCATCCAACATGCTAGGATTCAGGGTCACAATACTAAAATTATCGAAAACTTTACTCGCGAACATCAAAACCTACACACAACCCTTAATGACGTTCAATCCCAACCAGTCAATATTTTGATGAAAAATATTACCAAATGCCGGATGAAGGGTTTCCTCGATGACCTTTTCAAGTGTCGACATCTGACCCCGTGTTGAGCCTTGCCTAGAAGTTGAACACGATGCAATCGAAGGGCGAATACCTCGCAGCGGGCGCCAACAGGCATCCATTCACAGCTGATTGGGATACGTCAGGTCTTCTGGCTTATGGAGCTGATAGGAACGTTGCTTTATGGCGGCCACAGGTGCGTTGCCCTTCCTCCATGCCATGAGTCACGGGACTTTCAAACAGGTCACGTTTTCTCAGACTTCAATGCCTGTCGAAACTGATATCATGATCAACTTTATCTGACCTGATTGCAGAGTCATGACTCCAGAGGTGTCTTTTCGCTCCTCGGTGGTCATACGGATACGGTCAACGCTGTCAAATTCGTACCAGAGACTCAGGGCCTACTACTCAGCGGCTCTGTGGATAAGACCCTGAGAATCTGGAGCAAAGATCCATCAACCGAACAATACTCTTGTATTCAGACGCTTTCAGAGCATCAAAGCTCCATCAACTGCATAGCAGTGTCTAATCGGACGTCGAGGATCTTCGCATCAGGCTCAGCTGATGCGACTGTCAAGATTTGGACCCTTGACGAGCAAAATGTAGCCACTTTGAAACAAACTATCACTGTCACCCCCCGGTTTTTCCCTCTGGCATTGGCGTTAAGTCCTCTTGCCGGTGCACCAGAATCTTATGTTCTGGCAGTTGCGGGGACCAAAGATATCATTCAGCTATATGTTCTCGATTCGCAGCACTCCCCAGAATTCAAGCTTCAAGCAACGCTAGCCGGCCACGAAGGATGGATCAGATCTCTGGAGTTCACGCTAGAGAAATCCAGTCCTACCAGCGATCTGATTTTATCATCAGCAAGTCAGGACAAGTACATCAGACTCTGGCGGATTCATCAAGGCAAAGAACTGCCAGCCGCTGCAGCCTCCGCTGATCCTTCGATGGGAGCTTTCATGCCAGGAAAATCTCTCTCGAATAAAGCTCATCGATTTAAAGCCCAGGACCTTGATTTTTCTGCCACATTTGAAGCGTTGCTTCTGGGCCACGAGGACTGGATTTACAGTACGAAATGGAGGACAGATAGAGATAAATTACAACTTCTCTCATCGTCAGCAGACAACTCTCTAGCAATCTGGGAACCCGATGCTTCTACTGGAGTCTGGATTACAGTTACGAGATTGGGAGAAATCAGCGCCGAGAAGGGTTCAACCACCGCCACTGGAAGCACAGGCGGATTTTGGACTGGTCTTTGGTCACCATCCGGGAAGACGGTCATTTCTCTTGGGAGGACCGGAAGCTGGAGATTATGGAATAACAATTTGGACCAAGACAGATGGGTTCAAGGGGTTGGCATCAGCGGGCACACCCTTCCCGTGATGGGTATAGCTTGGTCGAAAGAAGGTGATTATCTTCTTTCCACAAGCTCGGATCAAACAACAAGACTTCATGCAAGATGGAAGCTGGACGGCCTGGTTTCATGGCACGAAATGGCACGACCACAGATCCACGGCTATGATCTCAATTGCATCGACTCTCTTGGCTCTTCCCAATTCGTCTCAGGAGCCGACGAGAAGCTCCTGCGTGTCTTCTCAGAACCGAAAGCAGTCGCCAATCTACTTCACAAGTTGTGTGGTTTTGGTGGCTCACACATCGACTTAATGCCAGACGCAGCAAATATGCCCGTCCTCGGCCTCTCCAACAAAGCCATCCAAGCAGTCGCCGACGACGAAGAACTCCCAGCATCTAACCACAACGACCGCGACGCCATCGATCCCGCCTCCATTGTCCACAAATCTACGCTCAACCTCTCTCATCCACCACTAGAAGACCATCTCTCGCGTCACACTCTCTGGCCTGAGATTGAGAAGTTATACGGACACGGATATGAGATCTCAACTCTGGCAGCAAGTCACGATGGCTCGATGGTAGCCACGGCTTGCAAAGCGAGTTCGATCGACCATGCTGTTATCCGCATCTTTGAGACGAAAGAATGGCATGAGGTTAAGCCGCCGCTCATGGCCCATTCGTTGACTGTTACTCGATTGCGATTTTCTGCTGACGATCAACTTCTGCTTAGTGTGGGGAGGGATAGACAATGGGCTGTGTGTCAGAGAGTCGGGGAAGGGAAAGCGGAATATAAACTTTTGGAGCAGAATCTGAAGGGCCATTCGAGGATGATTCTTGATGGTGCATGGGCTCCAGGTGAGGGAAAGGTGTTTGCTACTGCTGGTAGGGAGAAAACGGTGAAGATATGGGCCAGAGATGAGGCTGGGTTTACTTGCAGGACGACAATCACGGAGGAACATCCTGTGACTGCGGTGGATTTCATGGATGCTTTTATGGGGGATGGAAAGGCGTATCTTGCTGTAGGGACGGAGATTGGAAGATTGAGGATCTATGCTGTGGATTTTAAAGGTGATTTCTCCGCGACTGAGATTGAGGTGGCTTATTCAAGGTATGTTCACCTGCTCTCTCCAAGTTGAACGTACGCTGACAGATGAAGCACTTACCCATTCCCATCGAAAGCCATCACGCAGTTGGCATGGAAGCCTTCGAAAGATGGAGATGGGAGCGAGATGGAGCTTGCAATCGCGAGCGAAGACAGCTCTTTGCGGATCTATTCTTTCGATCCCCCGTCTGTATCTTAAAAGCAAACCCAGTGTATGTTAAATGCTGCGCCCGGCTATGCAACCCATACCAGAGGTGTTGAAGACCTCATGCAAAGCAAATCTAAAATCATTGATAGAAAGGCCCCAAAGCACCATTTCTCCCATCTCTCAAACTAGAATATGTTAAATGCTGCGCCGCGTATGCATCGCATCCAGAGACGTTGAAGGGCTCTGGCGAAACCCAAAGGAAATACCGAATTGAATAAGGAAACCATCAACCCATAATTATCAACTCATGTTCATCATTTCCAACCCTCCAGGCGTATGTTAAATGCTGCGCCGCTAATGCACCGAACCTAGAGTTGTTGAGAGCCTCCCATTGAGACTCCTTGGACCTGTTTATGTTAAAATGAACGCCGGTCCATGCACCCAGAACAATGTTGAAAGCCCTCTCCCCGCAACCTCGAAACCCAAGGGAATTGAAACTAACGGAAACTCAATCAACCCCACACCGCATCTCTCCTACTTGTCTTCCATCTTCGTGATATCTTCTGCCCCATACCCACCCAAACCTGGATTAAAGTACGCCTTCCCCTCACTCCCCACCGCCCCATTCCTCGGACCCCTCTCCTCTAAATCCTCCTTCAACCACCCCAGCACCAACTCCCCCAATTTACTATTCCCACTGCTCCCCTTCCCTTCAATCTCAAACCCCTCCATCGGACCCCACTCCTTAACCTTCCCCAGACTCATATGCACCAAATGGCTCGGCCAACCCGCAAGATTATCCAGAATATGGGTTGCGTAGACAATCGTGCATTGTCTCTCCTCCGTCTCTTTCTTCAAGAAAGCCAGAAAATTACTTCTCGACAAAAGATCCAGATCGACTGTAATCTCATCAAGCAGTAATATCCTCCATGGTCGAATAAGTCCCATAGCAAGCTGGACCCGTCGTCTCTCCCCATCAGAAACAGCATGCATCCGCCAATCGAGATCAATATCCAACACCTGCACCAACTCATCTTTACGATCAGGATAATGATCACCACCGACACTCTTCAACAACTCCTTGACCCCAATATCCGTTCGCACGATTGGATTGAGGACCCATTCTAGACCGAGGTAGGTGACGCCTTCGAGGCCGTCTTTGAAGGGGTCGAGACCGCTGATGGAGATGGTGCCTGAGGGAGCCAGACGTTTTCCGGAGAGTAGGCGGAGGAGAGTGGTTTTGCCGGCGCCGTTGGCGCCGATTAGGAGGGTGCGACTGCGAGGGGGGAGAGAGAGGGAAACTTTGGTGAGGCCGAGGGAGCGGTCGGCGAAGGTGTAGGTTAAGTCTTTGACGTGGATTGAGGGAGCGACTGACTGGTCTGGGGTGGAGGTGGACGCCATTGTCGTCGTGGGAGGGATTGGTAAGCTTGAGAGAGGTCAGGAGGTAGTGGTAGAGAGTTGGGCGTGGGGGAGGTGATAATTGAGAGGTAGAAGGGGAGGAAAGAGATATGGAGAAAGGTGGGATGAAAGTGACTCGACGGCAAAATATTTTGTTTATTTAAAGTCAATGACGAGCGTTCCTTATCGCCTTATCGTAGTGGGGTCTTTTCAGGTACTCCTGGTGCTCGACAGTTAGACCTCAGGGCTCCCTTTTCCAAGCCTCTCCTGAGTTAGAATTCGCTTGGAGAGGGTCTACTTCTTCACGGAGAATACAATTTCTCTTTTTGGGTCTTTTAACCAGAAGATACTAATCGTCTTTTCAAAAATTGACTTTCCATTTGTCGGTCACGTGACACATCTCAAATTCGCTTCCACTTGCCTTTTGAAATCTCAACCTCCCTCCTTAAATCTCCAGTAACCATGTACAAATCCCAATGTCAAAGAAAAGGTTAAATTCAAAGCAAAAAAGAATTCCAAAACAACCTCCCAATAACCTCATAACCCGGCCATGTCCTCACCAAAAGAATCTCTCATCTCAGCTCAGCAACTCCTCCACCTCACCCACCACCGAAACAAAAACCAACACCGCCTCTCAAAATGGTATAAAGCATTCTCTATCCTCCGCCGCCAAATCACAAAATTGGTCACTGAGCTGGAAACTCTTGAGACTGCTGAATTGTACTCGTCTAAAAGGAAGACGGATGAAAAGGAAAGCAAGTATGTGACGGCTGCGAGAGAGAAAGTTGAGAAGAGGGTGAGATTTCTGAGGGAATGGGTTCTGGAGGATTGTTATCTGTAAGTTGTGTGAGGGAATGTGAAAATGGGTGAAAAGAGGACGAGACTAATTGGAGCAGAGCATTCTCGAATCTGGTGGCTGATAACCAGTATTCTGCGTTGGGACTTGTGTTAGTTGGATGTTTGGCGAGGGTGAAGAGTGTGATTAGGCAGTTGGTGAAGGACGAGAAGATAAAGGGTGCGGATTCAGTGGCTGAAGCTGAGGGAGATGTTGTGATGGAGCATGGGACTGGTGAAAATGAGCGTCAGGATGATTTGGGCGAGGTGGTCGATCGAAGGGAAATCTTTGGCAATTTGGAGGGGCTGCTGGATGATGATGAGGTCTCAGGAGATGAGCAAGAGATGCTGGAAGAGCAAATAGCACTGGAAGCTACTGAAGAGACTCAAAGAATCACAATTTCGAAACAGGGGAAAAAGAAACGGACGGGGCCTCTGATGGATAGAGACGAAAGTCTAAGAAAGGCAACAGCAACTCCCACGAAACCTCCGAAGAAGAAGCGGAAAAAGGGAGACGCTTTTGATGATTTGTTTTCTAAGTTGATTTGAGCAATATACCCCTTTTTCTGTGTGCCGATGCCTGCAAACCTTGCAATGCTAGATTCTGATCACAACCTCTAGATACTGGTGTAGAGACATTGCCGGATGTTTCTCATCGAGGAAAACAACCTTAGATATGCAGGAGAGGATCTTTTAATGGATATACTATCTTTTGCTCGATGCTGGGGAGCTTATGGTTCATTTCTGAAGTCTAAAATTAAGACGTAATAAAACCAATCTGAGGATCACAACTTTTCCTCGATTCGAATGCCCCGTGGTGTTTTTCCTGCTAAGAAATCTGTAGTAAACATTAAGCAAAGCTTTTCTCTCTGTCAAGGCCCGATTCCGCCTGAAGTTCTGATATAATCATTTTTGCGTAGTATGAGTAGGTGCTTGATACTTCCTGTAACCTATCGTTCAACACCTGGTCGCTTTTTCTCTTCGAACAGAATCTATGGCTTCTGATAGAAGGCATTAAAAATGTTGGAACCGTCAAACTCTTTTAGATGCAAATCATTTGCCAGTTCGACTTCACAGTGGACACTTCCTGGAACAACTGCGAGGTCCTCACGCTTAGATAACTGTCATAAAACCTGAACTAAAAGACTGGTTTTCCTCGCAAAGATTTCGACTTACCTCAGCTCATTTGGTCTACAGCAAGTTCTCGGATTCAATAGGTCCGTTGCTGCCGCTTTCTGAATATGAAGCAGAATTTGTGAATATAGTTCGGATTGCAACGAACTGTTGATCAAATGAAAATAATCCGACAAGTAAGAAGAGAGGAAAGAATTAATTTCTTATACCAGAGATAGTGTATCGGCCACAATTAACTTAATTAAGTGACTATTCTTGCAACTTCCTGTGAAATTGCAGAACTGCACCCTCTTTCTCGCTTATTCGCCCCCTTATTCAACACCTTTGCATATTCAAAACAAGAGAAGTTTCAGACAGCTTTCCTTAGGCAATAGCTATACCGAAGGTTCATCACTAGAATCATGCTATTTTTTACTCTTGCTGAATAACTGTTCCAAGCTTCACTTCTAAACTCAGTCCTCTGAAACGAGAACGGGGTGCGATGGCTGGGGGCAACGAGTCCCTGGTCCTGACCCTAGAGGATGTGGTTAAGTTTATATCTTAGAATAACAGAACTTTCCTTTAGGGAGATATCCCCCAAGAGTTGTGTCTCTAGTAACTCAGTCAACTTTCCGCAAAGAAGAATGTAAGAATATTTGGGAATCGTGAAAGAGGTCGAGGTCGACCGCGTTATACTTTTTCCATTGAAAAAGTGGTAGTTGGCCATTTTGCTTTTCGGAATTTGAAAATGAGACGGTAACTTTGACCCAGAAGTCCGCTTTGAGAATAAGTAAACGAGATGGGATGTGGAATTAGATGATGGAGAACAATTGCCTTCTGTCAAGAAATTTGGAGGCTCATGAGGTAAATCGATGGGAAGACTACAGAGTGAAGCAAGGCAACGAAAATGACAGTGGGTAGAGAATGCGAGAGAAGGAACCGCATTGCAAGGTCATACATATGTGCAAGTATCTGGATTTTGGCCTCAAGATACTTCCGATAGTCTTGTGTCTATCCTCTTAGGCGAGGGACATAGTACCTCACGTTCTCATACACCAAGAACGTAACCCAAGTCGCCGGCAGCACCCTCACGACATTCGTCCCCAAACCCCGGTAGAAGCCCCTCCACCCCTCCTCCTTCCAAATCGTGGCTGCGACACCCCTTATTCCCTTCCCAAATCTCACCTCGGCTTGGTAAGTCTGGAGTCTGCTCCGAATGACCTGATATGGGTATGTAACCGTCCCAGCAAAAATCTTCGCCGACCCAGATATCACTAACGTCGCGGTGTTCCCCAACTTCTCTATTTCTCCACCCCTGTTCTCCACCCCTTTATGCTGGCTTGCCAAATATCTCCTCCAAGCCTTCTTCAAAGGCTCATAAACTGCAAACTGCACAGCGCCATGACTGTTCCCCACCAAACTGATTCCCGTACCTCGATAAAAGCCCCTCAAACCTTCAGTCCTGAAGACGTGTCTCGCACCATCCCACATACTTTTATAAGCCCCCTCGCTCCCTTTATCCGAGCTCAGCATCCTGGTCTTAATCACCCATATCGGATTGGTAGAGAGCGTGATCAAGGTCCCTGATATGCCTGACGCGAGGAAGTAATCTGCCGGCGAGAGCTCTCTTCGACTTGATATAGTCGAGCCATCTTGGGAAAGGAAAGCACTGGGTTTCATGCGGTTGTGGAACTGCAGGAGTTGGGATTCGATTATGGATTTGAAGTAGAAGAAGATGGCCCAGCTGCTTGCATTGCCCACGAGATTGGGAGTCAGTCCTCGATACAAGCTTTGAATTGGTCGCTCATTCTTGAGAAGGGTGCCGAGAATTCCGAAGGCGTTGACGGGAGTTGAGGAGGTGTTGCGCTGGACTGGGAAGGTTAGTACTGGTGGAGAAGAGAGGGAGGGGAGGTACTTTGAAGCCGGGTTTTGATCACGTCCAGAGGATGGACGACGAGGGTGGATGTTGTGCCAGCTGCGAGGCCGGCAATGGTCTCGACCAGCGCGGGAGAGAGCCGCGCATGGGCGTCGTTCATGAAGGAGTGATTGGCTTTGACATGTTGTGAAGCTTGAAGCTCGGACGACGTTGAAGCTCTAGATAACTATTTCTATGAAGTTTGCCGAGGCTTGGAAATTCCGCAACTTTCCGACTTTAATTCACAACAGAACATACGATTGTGGTACGATCAAGTCTCCTTGATGAGAGATTTTGCAAGTGGTGATTGCGCCTATTCGCGCTGTATATTTGTACAATTATGTTGCTGGGTTCCCAAGTCATCCCTTGATTCCACCCTTGCAAATCCCCAAAGCATTTCACAAAACGCCTTCTATGCTACAATGCTGTCTACCTCCTTCATAACCTTAGAAGTCTTATTTCCTCTCAAACGTGTTCCATATCTGGCTTGTGACCCAACCGTACCGTCCATAATCGAGAGCTTATGCAAGTGGAGAGAAGAGTCTAGCATCACAGTGTTAGCAAAGCTGATCTAGAGAAAACGGTATTAAATAATGGCATACCTGATGAAAGAGGGACGGGGCTCGCTGCGAGTATAGCCTATTTCTGTTAGATACGTCCTTCCGCCGAACTGTAAACCGCCATACCAAGGTAGAGAATCAGGGGAAGGTAGCCACTGCCAGGAGGTTAGCATAAGCTTGATCTAACAGAATAAAGCGCGGAACGTACTAATGGATAGCAACACGAGAGATATCAATGATCTTTCCAATGCGCTCCTACAACAGGGTCAGTAAAGCTCCCTCCTCGAGACGGAAGACTACAGACCTTAGACTCTTCTGAGAGTTGCATCTTGACGTTTGTTGTGAGTTGAAGCTGTACATCTATCAGTAATTGACCGCCATCCCCTGATTCAACTCGTAGGTAATGCTTACAAGCTTGTGGTGATCTTTCGTTGCTGGTTGTCTTGTCCTCGTTATCGACGGGCAAAAAAGTTGCGAGACAATCGTCAATTACCCAATGAAGCCTAGCTCTACAATTTTTAAAAAGAGCTTCACGCGCCTCGCGATGACCTCCTTCCAAGCTCCCCACCACCCAAATTCTCAGATAAAAACCGCCACGATGTCAGGAGCCAGGCATTGGTCAGTTCCCCACATCCTTGAAAAGTCTACAGTTCTAACAATATGATAGGGAGCAAGACAAGGAAGCCACAGTCTACATAGGCAACATCGACGAGCGAGTAACTGACAGCTTAATCTGGGAGCTCATGCTACAAGCTGGCCGGATCGTCAATGTACATCTCCCTAAAGACCGAGTAACGCAGACGCATCAAGGGTATGGATTTGTGGAATTCATCAGCGAAGAAGATGCAGAGTACGCTGCACGGATCATGAACCAGGTGCGGTTATATGGGAAGCCGATTCGAGTTAATAAGGTATACTTTCCCCAATTTTCCCCATCTTCCTCACGACAACCCCCCAAATTCCCAAAAGAACTTGAAGTTAATGCATGAAACAGGCCTCAGCAGACAAGCAAAAACCCGTCGAAGTAGGCGCCGAGCTCTTCATAGGAAACCTCGACCCCCTCGTCGACGAGAAAACCCTCTACGACACCTTCTCCCGCTTCGGTACCCTCCAATCGCCCCCCAAGATCGCAAGAGACGAGTCCGGCCTCAGCAAAGGCTACGGCTTCGTCTCCTACAGCACCTTCGAAGCCTCCGACGACGCGATCGCGAACATGAACGGGCAGTACCTCATGAACAAAGACGTCTCTGTCCAGTATGCCTACAAGAAAGACGGGAAAGGAGAACGTCACGGCGACGAAGCAGAACGCATGCTCGCCTCGCAAGCAAAGAAGCACAACATCCTCCCCGAAGCGCAGCAGATGCCCGCCCAGCTCCTCCTCAACGGCGCCGTCCCCGCCGCCCCAGCAGCAATGCTCGACTTCCCCCCTCAGCCCACAATGGGCATCCCTGGGCCGCCTCCCTCTCTCCCCCCGGGATTCGGCCGTCCAGTAGTCGCACCGCAAACCTACAACGGCGTCCCACCACCGCAACCACGGCTCAACACCCCCTTACCTCCTCCCCCCTCAGGATTACCGCAACGACCGCCGCCGAGTCAGGCTGGCTACGGCGGACCGCAGGATTTCCATCCTCCGGGTTTTGTTGCGCCGCCGCAGGGGTTCCAGCAGCCGGGCATGGCGATGCCGCCTGGGTTTGCAGGGCCGATGCCGCCGGGTGGACAGATGCCACCTCCTGGCTTTGGGGGGATGGGACCTCCTGGGTTTCCGCCGCAACCGCAGGCACCACCGGGATATGGTAGGAGGTGAAGCAGTGGAAGAGAGAAGGAGATTTGTACTAGTCCAGAGGGCAGAGAATGAAGTGAAATTGGGGTTGAATATCTCAAGAGGGGAAGCGAGGAAGAAAGGAAAACGTTTGGCGTACAAGCATTCATGGCGTTCAGGGGCTCTAAAGAGAGTAAGTAGCTTGCTCATCCTGGACCAAAGTCCTCGAAGTAACACCTTCTAGCATGTTTAAAGACGAGGCAAAAAGCATTCTGAAACGAGAATCAGACGGAGAGCCAAATTGGTAATTACTAGGGACTTACGAAACAATATTTGAGTAGAATGTTTTTAAAAGCTTATCGATTATGGAAGACTACGTTCTTATGCCATCTGCCACTATAGCCTTTCCTATCCCCTCCTTACCTTGGTTAACTTACTGGAATCTCGGGTCATGTAGATAGAAGAAAGGATGTTGCTAGGTACGCCGATCGAAATGATTAAAGAACCTCTCGGTAGGTCGCCAACCGAATTCTTGTCGGAAGTCCCTCATGTAAGGAGCCCAGCAGGAGCCAGCGCCAGTGAGTACTCCTGGGTTGCGCGAGCCATGTATACGCTCGCGGGCTCCGCGCCTCAGGGAGCACAATGCCTCTAGGGTTGCGGCCTCCTGAAGAGTCAAACGTCGCATCTGGCGACCTTCCGGTGCAGGCATGTTTTAATGAACTTCTTACCCACTTGTTTCTAAGATATGACCTCAGAAATATCTGAAAGTTTTTTCTCTTGGTAAAGTAAGGTCTCGGGAAGAGGAAGCAGAAACAAGGAAATCTGCGACATTTTAGGTCATAACCAGAGTGTATACGATTCTCCCATATTCCAAGCAAAGGAAATATAATTAACGTTCCTTAATCACCTTATCTAATCCAAAAGGTCATCAAGTTTAACGACTATCTCTATCCCTCAAAGAATCCCCTTAACACCTCACACATAGTCTCTTCAAAGTTCTTGACTTAATCACAATAGAAAAGAAACTACCTATATGAAGGGAATTAAAAAATGCTTTTATGAGTGCAGTCATATTGCCTAGTAAGATTACTGTCATGACAAGATACATACGATTTGAGTTATATTCCAAATGAAGGAAATGTGATTCACACTCATTAACTATATTATATCCAAATCCAAAAGGTTATTAAGCTTAATGATTATCTCTAGCCCTTAAAGAATATTCCTGATTACATTCATACCGCAAAATAATATAAAAGGCTCGCGAGCATATTTCAAGCAAAGAACTATAATGAACACTCCTTCCTTACCTACATCCAATCCAAAAGTTCATCAAGCTTAATAACTATCTCCATCCCTCAAAGAATCCCCTTAACACCTCACACATAATCTCTCCAGCGTTCTTTCCTTCACTAAATCACAATAGAAAAGAATCCATATAAAGGAACTAGAATTCAGAAAACGCTTTCATAAGTATAACCATATCGTATCGCCTAGTACTATCACAACAAGAGAGTATACAATTCTCCCATATTCCGCGCGAAGAAATGTGATTAACCCTCCTTCCTTAAATATATTATATCCAAAAGGTTAAAGCTTAATAACTATCTCTAGCCCTCAAAGATACCGATATTCATGATTACATTAATTACATATAGTCTCTTCAGAGTTCTTTCCTTAATCACAAGAAAAGAAGCCATGTGAAGGGAATCAGAAAATGCTTTTATAAGTGCAGCCATATCATATCGCCCGTACTATACAGCTTGCCGCAGAATAATACAAAGCGCCGCTCCGCTGCATCTCTATGACTCCCCTCCTCTCCCCTATCAAAGACTCTACTCCGCCATCTCCACACTCTCACCTCCATTCGCCTCCGCCTCCGCTGCCACAACATCCTCAACCTTCTCCTTCGCAACCTCCAAACTCCACGCCTCCTCAACCGCAAACTTCCTCCTGAAAACCCTGATCCACCGCTCCCCCCATTGCCTAATCATCTTATTCAGACCGCTGTCCCCATCACCAGTCTGCATCTCGTTCTTTGCCCCACTCGCCCAGCCCACGAGTAGATCCTCCATGAGACGGAACAGTTCCCTCATAATGCTTCTCTCCCTCTCCGCCGTTTCCTCGAAGACTTTTCTCTGATCGGCCGTTAAGCTCGGTGCCTTGGTAGCCTTCACCACTTGTCGGAATCTGCCGGTGACTTTGCCTACAGTCGCGGAAACCATCTCATACACAAACGCCTCGCCTAGTCTCTTGCCCTGCTGGCCCAATGCCCACTCGACCACACTCGCCGGGCTCAAGATCGTGTAATTGAGCAGCTTGTCAACGATGTTGACGCCGATTCCAGGCTGGTCTTTCCAGTACTCCATTACAGACTCAATGATCTGTTTTCGTGCAGCAGGGGACTGGGGGCCGATGTTTAGTAGACGCTCTTTGCAGCGCTCGATGCAGGACAGGACATGGGAGAGGGACTTGGAGCCGATGTAGCAGATGCTCGTCACGTAGACGTCGGTTGATGGGACCAGGGGGTCTGGAATAGAGAGGTCGAGGGCTTGGGCGTGGATGCGGTCAATGATGGGTTGGACGGCGTCTTCTGGTGACTTTTTGCGGAGTAGGGCAAGGACTTCCTGGCCTTCTTTGGAGAAAGGGGTATCTGCCTTGTCAGTACATCTCATGTAAAAGAGTGAAATCAGACTCACCATCATTATTATACTTGAAATCAGGAGTATCTTTCTCCTTCTCTTCCGTAATAAGCTGCTGATACGGCGCCGGCAGAGTGCCCTTGATTCGCTGCGCAAAACTCAAACGAATCTCCTTATCCAATGCACCCTGAATAAAAGCCTTCTTAGGATCAAGAGCCGGAAGCTCCACATCATCAATCCATTCCGTCCACTTCCAGGTGAAGCCAAAGTTACTCAAATGGTGAGCGAACCAATCCATGAATCTGTAGCTCAGCTCTAGATCCATGGAATCGACGCTTCGGTAGAGGTATCGAATTGCTCTTCCGAGACTGGGCGCGATGGCTGCTGGAGCAATCTTACAAGCTTCAGTGAGGACAGAGTGGTAATATACCAATTTGTGCTCGGGCGATGGGAGCTGGAAGAGCTGCGAGAAGACAGCATCAACAGCAACATCTTCGGGCTTCCAAGTCGACCTATCACCCTCGATGTCCCGCAACCTATCGAAAGGAGTAGCTCTCTTGACAAAAGTACCAGGCGAGAAATAACAATCGATATCAATCAGAAACCTCGCGGTAGCCATCCTGTTGAAGTCAAGGATGTTGATCGTATCAATAACCGCATCTCTCAACAGACAAGACGCAATATCCGAAGTTGAGGGCACAGTCTCCACATCCTGTTGCGCATAAACCGAAAAGTAAAGCTCAGGGAACAGCGGTCTCGGGCCAGCATTGACAACTTCCGGGATGACGATAGCGGGAAGAGCATGCTTTGGGCCCAAATTCGGTGGTTCGTCTCCAAATCCCTCAAGCAGGAGCCTCCAGGGTCTGGGAAGGCAAGCAAGTTCCCATCCCGTAGCAGCCTCATTCTGCAACTGCTTCTGCAGCAAACTGAGAACTCCATTCGGCGTCGTAGCATCCTCCTTTCCATTGCCCGGGTAGGGATCAACCAGCGCTTGCAAGACGTGCGGCTCACTGGCAATGATATCCGTGTTCTCGACCATGCCCGCGGCCCTCTCCTCGTTGTCGGTAGCAGACGAAGCCATGATATATGGAATCGTAAACAGGATGATCTTGACCAGCTCCGGACCAATCGTCTATTCCCATCAGCGTGGCCCCCTCTTCACGCAAGAAACAGAACTCACCTCCTCATTATTCTCTGTCTGCAGATCTACGGCCTTAGTCAAAAGATCCTGCAGCACAATCCACACCCCCTCCCCCTCAAGCACCCCCTGCAGGCCCCCAAGAAACTTCAACGTAAGCTTAACGTCCCTCCACTCCCCCGCATCAATGCTCCGATTACACTTCTCCGCCATTCTGCTCACGACCTCGCCCGTGACCTTCCCACCCGCCTCCCCCATCCCATTAATCGCCAGCACAACCGCCGCGACAAACGGAACCTTGAAGCTCTGCTCCCCCACCATGCGCTCCACCAGCTCGAAGAACACGCCCTGGACCTCCGCATCCTCCCAATGGTCCACGATCGTCTTGGCCAGGAAGTGGATCTCGTCTTCCACGCGCTTGAGCGGGGATTCGGCCAGGGAGAGGAACTGCTTGCGGATTTTGGAGGAGAGCGGTTCTTCGTAGCGGCGCCGCTGGGGACGGCGGTCGTAGTCATCTTCATCTGTTTTACAATTCCCATCAGTTTTGTTCTAAGTTAATTTTCATCCATTGAATTCATGCATCCATCTCAGCCTTCCGGCAACATTCAAGCAGAAGTTGAAGCTAAAGATTGAAAGCAAACAAAAAAAGCATACCTCGATACCGCCGCTTCCTATTATTCCCATATCCGCCTCTACCTCCCCTTGGTCTGTTATCATAGTCCGCCATTGTCAAGTTCAGTCGTGGAGATGGAGGCCTGGGAGCGAGAGTTCCAAAGCAAAGTAGGATAAAGTTACCGAAGGTATTGATGCGCGTCTTGACGCCCGAAAGATGAGGCTGCGATTTGAACAAGGGGTTGGATGATGTAAGCGGCTGCACGTGGGGAAAGGAATGCAGAACTTGAAGATTTCTATTTCAGGAATTGAGCTTATGTTAACGTCCAGTAATGTCTTTTAAGCGGAGAGGAATTGAGGGGAGATTCAATTATTGGGGGAAATCAGGAGAAATAGGTGTAGAGTGTTGTGGTGGGATGTGGCCAAGTTTCTTATTAGGGTATTCATGGTGACCTAATTGTCAAGTCCCAGCTTCCTTTCACCTTCACTTTACTTGGTATAAACCAAAGACTCATCTCAATGAGGGGAGTGTCAATTTTTGAGTCTCAATCTCATATGGAAAGTCTTTCTGTTGATCCCAAAACCAGCCAACCCCTTTTAATAGCCACGGATGGCACCGGTTTCAATTGCACCATAAACTCAGGAAAGGAAAAGAAAAGGAATCTTTTGTCCGCGCCCCATTTGCCCAGGCGATTGCATTTGATGATCCCAGCCCCCAATCCCATTCGACGGAATATTAACCCATTCCATGATGCAATCATTTAACGCAAGCGCGTCGTCAAATGTAGAAGTACGCCTGAGTCTTTGGGATGTAGAGAGAAAGAAGGAAGTCCAGCCACCCAGTCTGCTCGCTATTCGAAAAGAGGCAGGCCAAATAGTGGGACAAGAAGAATAGAAAGCAAAAGGCCATTCCGTCATGCAAAAAATCTAAAACAAGGTCCGGTTGAAGGGAAGAGTGCTCTCGAAACCCGCAATCCATGGCGACGTCGATCGAGTTTTATCCACAGATTATTCTCCTGCCATGAGAGACCGAGGAATGGTGTTGCTGAAATGAAAAGTCGCCTGAAACGAAAATTCCATCTCGCGGGTATTCTTCCAAGCAGTAACGCATAACCATTCGTATCCCGTATTTCTCGCCGTTATCGTTCCGTACTTCCACAATCAATTCCGGTCAGCAAATCTGTAGACCAGGGCCATGTATATGATGAGGTGGTTTCCGACACGAGAAGCTCGAAAACAACAAACTCCTCATAGAGTCATTCGTCGAGCGACAGGAAAGCATTTATTCGTCATTCATCGTCCATAAACCACTTCAGTCTAAACGTGCCATCATCTCATCTTTCGTCATTGGCGTGAAGTTGTCGATCTCTAGACCTCTAGCCGCCAGCGAGGCTCGCATGTGTTGTGGAACCAAGCGGTGGTTGAGGTGGGGGGCGATTGAGAGTTCTAGAATTGTTAGCAAGGCGAACATAATCTTTGAGAGCAAACCTACCATGGCGGGAGAAATCGAAGAGGGTGGGCAAATCCTTGACTGGACCATTTGGATGACGCGAATCAGGGAATCTGGTTGAGGGTTCTCGAAGTTCATCGAAGAACGGGTGAACCATAGCATCAATGGCCGACAATCTCTCCGTGGGTGTGTACTCGAGGAGGCGCGAAATCAACTCGATAGCGTTCGCGTCAGCCTTGCGGAAGACTTTGTTGAAGGGGTGAGGCTTGATCTGCGGGAATTTGTGCTCCATGTAGTTCGGGTTCATTGTACGAATCTGATCTCTGGTGGGCGTACCCAGAACCTTGATGATTTCTACCAACTGATCGATACCAGACTCTCCAGGGAACAACGGTTGACCAAGCATCAACTCCGCCATGACGCAGCCAGTTGACCAGACATCTATTCAAGTTTAGTTACGTGCAGGGACGTTTTAGAAAGCGGGGAAGCTCACCGATCTTTGTTGTATAATTGGTTGCGCCAAATATCAACTCGGGGGCTCGGTAGTAACGAGAGCAGATATACGAGACGTTTGGCTCATTCTCTACTAAGATCTTTGCACTACCGAAATCACAGAGCTTAAGCACACCCGTGCTGGGATCCAACAGAAGATTTTGTGGCTTGATGTCGCGATGGCAGATGCCTTGGGAGTGAATATATGCGAGGGCACGGAAGAGTTGGTAGATGTAGAGCTTGACTTCAAGAATTGGCATGGTTGTCTTCATCTTGTTGAAATATCTGGATGCCCGGTAGACGGTCTCTGGGACATATTCTTGTACGAGATTGAGATAGACTTCGTCCTTCTGCCAGAGTCTGATTAATGAATGTTCCTGATGAGTTGATATGGGGTACGCACTCGTTCACCATTCGAGTAGTAGAAAGCCTTCAGCTCAACGATATTTGGGTGCCGAACGATGCGCATAATCTGCAGCTCACGGTTCTAAATCAAACGAGTCAGTAAAGAACAATCTACGAATCTGGATCGATGGCGCACCTTGAATCTCTTGTCTTGCAGAACGCGCTTGATGGCCGCATCCTCGCCCGAAGGTGAGAGCTTTGTCTGAAAGACAACACCAAAGCTTCCGTTGCCAACGATCTTACATTGTGTGTATTGCATATCTCGTGTCTCGCCAGTAACACCATCTTGAACCTTCTCGCGAATTACCTCTGGGAAGAATTAGCATGTGCTCCGGGTGCGCAGAAAGTGATAGGGTGCCTTGCCTCCCATCCTCAGACTCGAGAAGGCTGCAGGCCGATTTTGCGACATCCTGAGTTCCAAAACACCTTGGGTTATCACGATTGTGGAGGGCTAGGAACCAGGGGGATTGTAAGGGGAGGTGTCGTTGTGTTTGTGACGTCCGTGGTGGGCAATTGAGTTGAAGGTGGAAGAGAGGACGAGGAATCCAGGCTCAGTCGTGAATAACTGCAGTAACGTGACGGCAAATCCCACCAAGATCGGATTCACCTGCTGATTGCTTTTGGGGGGACCGGTGAGACGGAGGCTGAGGGGTCACCGGCTGAGTGGTCGCGGCTGTCGAGGGGTCTGCGGGAGCGCTGGAATGATGACTGTCGAGGCGAACGAGCGGGTCAATTCGATGATAATTGTTTAGAGGTGAGGTCGAAGTGTGGAGGTGTTGTTTGACGAAGTAAGGTCAGCGCAACGAGAGGTCTAGTTAGGTAAGGTGTAAGTTTCCTTGGCCCGAAAGACTGGCTATGCTCACGCGCTCGAATTTTGAGATGAGCAGAGTTGGGGACTAGACAAGACTGGGGGCAATGGGGGATGGTGGTTGGACAACCGGTCGACCGTTTGGCCCTGGGCTACTGGCCTCAAGCGTACCGAGAAAGCCTGGGTTTAGCTGTAGTGGGCTGCAGAGGCGGCTTCGACGGTCGAGAGAGGCAGAACGGCAGTGGATGGCTGTATTTGCAGGGTGTGCAGGGAAGCTGTGTATGTGTAGCGTTTCGAAGCGGGAGAGCAGCTGGATGGGATGTCTAGGAAGTTTGTTGGCAGGGAAGGCAGGGAAGGCAGGGAGGCAGAGCGGTAGGCAGGCGTAAAAGCTGTAGGGACTCGGGCGGTTGAACAGGTAGATAGGTTGTTAGGTAGAGATGGGCAACGGGGCATTTGCAGGCGTGTGCGTGCGTGTAGGCAGTTGAGTATTTTCGATCGGTTTCAACGAGCCCACGAGATGGGGTCCTGCAAATTGATGGGCAGTGGGCAGTGGGCAGTTGAGCAGTGGGCACTACTGGCTTGCGGGCGGGCTGTACGCGAGTGGAGTTAGCGTTGGAGGACTGACGTTGCGCTGCTCATCCTGCAGCAAAAGGCAAGACAGGGGGATCATGAGCGAGGAAAAGATCCTCCTGGGGGGGTGCAGGCGCAGACAGGGGTGCGGCAAAAGCGCACCCTCGAGTATGCTGTCCCCGGCTTGTCCTTGTGGCAAAGGCAACGAGAGCAGAGCAGAGCAGAGCAGAGCAGAGCAGAGCAGAGCAGAGCAGAGCAGAGCAGAGCAGAGCAGAGCAGACGGAGTGGAAGAGAGAGTAGAGTAGAGTAGAGCTGAGCAGCGTAGAGGCAACTCGTAAAGGAGAGAGGAGAGCCAGTCAGAGCGGTTGGGCAGAGGTGCGGGAGTGAGAGACAAGAGAGTGAGTGGTGGTGGTGGTGATTGATTGGGATTGACAAAGCAGTGAATCGTGTATCTTTATTTACCTTCAATTCGCAACCAGGGACTCTTTTTACGTTGCTGCCGGTGATTGTTCCTTCCCCGAATAAAGTAGTGGAATTGAATTGAATTGGCTGCAGACGGCTGGGGCTGGCAGCGGGTTGGCTGGCTTCTTAACAAGGAGCACGCTGGCCTGGAGGAGGGGCAGCAGGGTTGGACGAGTCGTGCGTTTCGGAAGACGGAGACGGAGACGACGGCAGGATTAGATATTATTCTGGAAAGGAAGACATGCAAGAGGACGAACGAGAAATAAATTTACAGAAATTCTTCTACTGGTAGTTTGGTACAGCCAGCTAGCTGCCTACCTACCCAATTCCGCAGCTCTTTGTTTCACAGATGACATGCCATGCTATGCAAGACTACTACTACTCTAGTCAATGACAGCAGCTTTTGGCCTTTGCCTTCAGCAGAAATGTAAACGTAGTCGCGATCATGAGACCACTCCGATGCTGGCCAGCACGCGCCATGGAGAGGTATGGCAGTCTAGACATGCCAACACTGCATCATACATGTCCTAATGCAGTTACAAATGCATAAGCGTATCGCGGCTGCTGCTGCAATGCCGGATCGCCCTGGAAACAGCTTCTCTTTAATTAGAATTACGGGAGAGCTACAGCTGCAAGAGCTGAAGCTGATTTCCGCATCTAGGAGCTCTTGTCTTTGAAGCAACCAGCAGAAGAGACTCAGGTACTCGTACGGGACAATTGGGCAATGCGAGTGCTAGCGAGCTCTTGAGCACAACATATGTATCAACACATTAAAGCTTGTTTACCATTGCAGCAGTGTACAGAAGGATCGAGATGTTGCTGGTACGAGATCACAAAGCAGCTGCTACTCGGATATTGCACATGGTACTCAGAACAGCCAGGCAGGGAGCTTTGTATCCTCATGTTCTGCAGTTGAGGCGGCCCTGCAGCTAGATATCACTCCCAGCTTCAGAGCTGTAGCCTGTGTGAGCTTGTCCAGCAAGTTTCGATGACATCAGGTACGAGTACGCCCTATTGCGGCCCACTCGTCGATATTGATGCAAGACCTCAACGGTTGCGGTTCCTGTGGAAGTGTGGATATTGTTACACGCGCGCCGTGCAATCAAAAGGTGCTATACAGTATCGCGAGCTGCTGTGCCTCTTTTCCAACCCGGTGGTTGGCAGACGCCAGAGCCCTTCTGCTCGTGAGTCCCGATAGCTCGAGGCATCGTTCCGAGACATCGAGATCTCTCCCGCGAGCCACGACGTTAGAAGAGGCTCACGATGGCTCCCTAACCAAGCACAGGCCAAGTCGTTGCCGCCGCAGCCTTGCCCCTCGTTCGTTCTCAATTTTGAAGGTCCGGGTTCGAGGAATGGCCTTGCCTCTTGGTGCCTCGCGGATTGCCTGTCATCGACTCACCACTCGGGTTGAAATCTTTGACATCCTCGTGGCTGGTGGATCACTCTAGCCTCCTGGCCCCGGCACAGACCAACTTCGAGGGTTCCCCTGCCTGGGCCACTCAGACGGCCTCTGATGCAGGCCATATTGGCAATTCGAGTTTGTCGGATACGAATCAAAAGCCGAGTTATTAATAATACTGGAGTACTGCGATTTGTGTTCACACAAAGACTTACCTAACAAACCTAACTCTCCTGTTGCGGCGATGACTACCCTGTTCGCCAAGCGCCGCTGAAGTGCATCTGCTTGTCTCATCTGTCAGGGTCTGCTCTGCTGATCACAGCACAGACGCTCCAAAGCCGTCGATTCCCAGCCGGAAGAAAAGCACTCGAGCTTCGCGGGCGGAAGGGAAGGGGGAACAGAAACAGAACACGAACACGGCCACCGGCCAATGGGCTCGCATACCACCAGCGTGGAAATCTCCATCTCCCACTCAAGGGCTAACGTTCCTGTCCTATCTGGGAGGCTGGAAGCTGCTGGGAAGATTGCTTGCGTCTGGAAACCTGGCGAGCCTGGCCAACCACGCGCCCCGCTTTGCTGCTCTGGTCACGGGGGTAGGTTGCTGCTGTGCGACCTGGCGCCCGACGACGACATGGATTTCTTGAGATCCCTTCAAACGCTGACATGATGGGTTCAGCCACGAGCAAGCCATGACGCAGGGATGAATAAACGCAGGTGCTGGGCGTACCTTCGTAGGAGAATCGGAGACGGTGGCCACGGGCAAGCCAACACCAAATGGACTGCGTCCCCTCCTCGCAGATCCATTTTGATCCACTCTCCAAACACATTTAGCGCTTCAGAATGAGCTCGTGACTGTTCCCCTTGTCGGGAGCCCGAAATGCCCTCAACCAACACGAGTCTCCACGAATCGATGCAGACGTCGGGGCCGAGAATGGCCAACAGGGCAAGCACTTTTGCCCGAGAGAAACTCTAAACGGCGAAGCACCAAAAGCCACACACCCACTTGGACCGCATCTCAGGCCATTTCCTCCGTGCCGGTAGCACCAACTGCACGTCGAGATCCCCAAATATCAATCTGAAGATCCAGCCAGATCCAGCCAGACACCTTAGGAAAGAGCCGCTGAACACCAAGAGGAGCCAGCAGTTGGGATGTGAGACGCTTTCTCCGATCGGACACAATATCTGCTCGGCCCAAGCAAAAGCTCATCGTTCGTCACGCCTCGACAGAAGCAGATAGCCGTGGCCTGGTGTCGCAGCTGCAGGAAGCCTCCATCTCGTGCTGACTGGCGAACTGCAGTGGAACGCTGTGAAGCCGCTTCCAGCCACTGATGGCCGCCGAGAATCTGGAAATCTGGCAAGCGAGCACGAGCACTACAGCTACCTAGTGCTCGCAGACAAACTACAGAAACATACATCAAGCGGCAGTTCAAGCTCATCAGCTCATCAGCCCACGTTACGGGGCCCTGCAGCATACTGCATCTGAGGCAAAAAGCTCATTAGAACAGCTCCTGCCATCATTCCTGTTCACAACCTCTCGTGACACAGCAGCTGGGAAGCAGCCTCACCTCATGTCCGTCATTCAGCTCTCATCTCGATCTCATCTGAGACTGCTTCCTCAACCACCAGGCGTACGCACTTCGTACCTTACGTACAACTGATTCAAGCTCCCAGCCAATCCGGATTCCCAGACCAGCTATTCCAGCTCCCTTTTGCCCTTTTGGCCATCATCATATCACCTATGCGCGCGATTAGTAGCAGAGTGACGACACGCCTGCAGCGGTTTGCCTCCTATTCGCACCCAAGCTTCTGGCAAAGGCGCTGGCGCTTTCCAAATCCCAATCCAAACCGCAAGTGTGGGACATCAAATGAGGGGTAAAAATGGCTCCAGGCTTTCTCTGGCAAGGTGCCAAAACTACCCCACCACCTCCCCAGTCAGGAATCAACAACACCAAGCCCTGCACCCTCGTCATTCTACAATTCCACTCGCCTTTCTGTCAGATCTCAGATATATAATTTGCGGCATCAGGCAAATTACATGAGATTGTACATGCAACATATATGCAGTCCTCTATATTCGCAATCCACCTTAGCCGGATGATACGCCTCAACGGCATCATCACCCGTCGCCACTCACACACCCTCTCCCCTCTGATGCCTCGTCAATCCCCTACCCAATTCCAGCCCCTTTCCCCTATTACCAATCAGCATCTCACAAACGTGTCGCAGCCCTGCGTTCGCCTCCTCCCGGCTGAATCTCTCTCTTTCCAGCGACCTGGATCCAACCATACGGATCGCACAGCCAGATCTAAAGCCTATCCAACCCTTCCCACGATTGACATCTCATCTCAACCTTGTCTCGTTCCAAACACACAAAACTTTTTAAACGAAACATCTCTCCTCCCCCTTATTCATCCCAAACAATCAAATCATAATATATTCCCTATCGGATCTACCCTTCCGGCCGTCCCAAACCAATCTCCATCTCATTTTCCAGACGAGATAGGGAGGTAGTGACCTCGGAAAAACATGACAGCTCCGACAAGCACGAAATGTGGCTGGTGTTCATGCTCATTGCTTTTCCCTCCCATCTCCCCCTCGCTTCTCAAGATCCAAAGAGTACAGGATGTCCCGGCTTCGTGCAGCTTACCACCGATACTTGCGGAGGTACGTGCTTGTCGAATACAATTCGCCGACACGTGCAAATTCCCCTCCTCAACGGAATTCCAAATCCCATGATATCACTCATATACATAACATAAGCATTAGTAATTACCCAAAACATCCGTACCTACCCAGAAAGCATCTGATAGTCACGTGCATACAAAATGCAAATGCCCCAATTCGCTATATCTTGCATGAAAATAAAAGACCTGATTGCTCGAAGTTATCCTCGCTGCAACATAGCAACCGCGAATCAGAAAACTCGAAAAAAGAGAAATGGGATTATCCGGCATAAGGCCTTAGCTCACGTCACGTCCCATCCCAATGGACTCCAGCTCATCACAAACATCCACATGCACCATCGGTCCGTCCATATACAGTAGATATCTTCCAGGAACCCGCGCCCCCACGTCTACTTGCCCATAATTTCTCCTTCCTACATCCCATTCTTCATTTCATTCGTCCTAAACTCTCTCTCTCGTACCAGTAACAAGTCCATCCTGCACGCCCTCCTGCCTTGATCTTCTTTCGTCACCACATCCTTCCAATACATGAACGAATATGTAGGGGCTCGACCCCGAACCAATACAGGCAGTGGGCATGCAGTGTGAGCACGCACAAGCGTCAGGTACGGACACGTAGTGGGTGCGCTATGGCTCGTTCCGCCGGGGATAAAGAAAGGGACGACGGCAGTGCGGTGCGGTGCGGGTGTCTGTGCGGTTGGATGTGGATTATGGGAGAGGATGGGGGGAGGGAGGCGGGGGGGACGGGTGATGGACTGGAGGGTTGTGGGGAATGGTGGGGATGTGGAGGAGCTGAGTTCCAGGAAGGATGGGGTTTTTGGGATGTTTTGAGAGAGGGAGAGGGAGAGAGAGAAAGTTGGGGATATCCGAGTGTCTTTAGTAGTGAAGGAGAGGGTGTAGGTAAAAGAGCGAGGTAGGTCTGTTCATCTCATTTGTGGGTTTTGGGAAGTGAGGAGGAAGGTGTTTGGCATGACTGAAGGACACTTGTTCTTCGATCTCGGTGCTTTTTTTTTTTACTCTTCTCCCCCCTCGCTCCTCCCGTTTAGAATAAGATACTTAAGTGGGTATGTAAGAAGGAGTTTTCGAATTCTGTCAAGCGTTCCTGGTAAGGAACAGAACAAGTGATATCTTCCAACTATTGTAAGATATTTATCCTTTTGTAGTTCACAACTTTGCACATTCGTCCAAGTTCACAGTTCAAGTTCAAGTCATAAGGTGAAGTCGCTCAATGAAACAAAAGAACAAGTGCTAGCCGTGAGGGAAAAAACAATGTGGTTGTGGTCAAGCTGCCGAAGATAAGGAAAAGAACTCACAGGTGGTTCTTAACTCCTTCGATGTAGGAGATCTGGAAATAACGTATATGCTGGTCGAATGATGAACACGCTGTTAGACGTATGGAAGCTTGCGCCCTGTATTAGGCTGAGCGGGGTGACTTGAGGTGAATGAATTGGAATGAAGCCCCTGAGGAGCTCCCAGCGGTCGAGCTGATGAGAGTGAATTAAATAGATGTGAAATGACCAGGAAGCCCTAAGGAGCTCCCGAATGACTGCCTAGAAATTATCGATCTGTGGTGTGTGAAGCGTTGGTCTGGGAGATGTTAATGATATGCGCTTTGGAAAGAAATTCGATGTTGGCAGCTTGACCACGGAAGTAAGGTTAAACAAATGCGTTTGTTTTGGAAGTAATGAAGCACACGGATTGAGGCGACGTGATATGGTAAAGACACGCAGGTGGAAATGAGTGCACTCAACTTCTGCAACGAAATAATCAGGATAGAGATTGCAGTCCAACTTCAGCACCAGAATCCAAAGTAAAATCGGCTGTGCAAATTTGACTTCATACACCCTGACGAACGTGAGGGTCAATTCCAGACTGAGAATAATCTCTTGTCATACTAGTGAAGTTCCAAAGTACCTCAACATTTCAAAACACTGTACCTTGCCAATTCTGTTAAAGTTGAACGAATGGACACGATGCTATGTCAATCTACGTTCAGGCTTTAAGAAATACACAGCAAAGTTATTTTCCTGAATTGGGGTCTTCACGGTAAAACAGATACGAAATGAATTCGATAAGGAAATACGGTTTTTATCTGGCAAGACGAGGTAGACTTAGAGGCAATTATTCGGACTGTGATGAAATCACCTGAGCCATAACGGTCTCAACTAGCAGACCATTCCTATCAAGAACTGGCGGTAGTCAAGCCGAGAATTGGCTTCTGAAAAGCTAAGAGAGCGTTCTTCAGGGATCAAGTTTGAGCAACTGTAAGAAGTAGTTGTGAGGAATCACTTCGAGAGAGGGCAGAGTGATATTCAAGACAATTCAAAAGGTGGTAGGTGATGGCCCAAGTCGGCGCTATGCAGAATCCTAGCACATTCAAGAAGTAAATTCAAATTCCCCTATTTCGAATGTTGTTAAATTCTGTGGTGTACTCGATGATTAGAAAATATGGGGGTTTTACCCATTCGTCGACGATACTGGCGAAGAACAACGTGTAAGGGAATAGCAAAAAACGAAATCAAAATCTTCGATGTCTGTCATCCTTCCTGCCTTTCCCTCAACTTACATAGTCTCCAAGTCTCCTTCGGCATAAAGCAAAACCTCGGCAACAACAAGGTTCCCCCACAGCCTCGTCATCCGAACTTTCTGAGTGATAGTTATATATCAAAATAAGCAATTTGTGCAGTGTCAACAAGTGGTCGTAAGACCGCCCTGACACGTCTTCTTCTGCAGACACTAAAAACTGATACCATACCTAGCGTCCTTCCTGGCAAGACGAAAAACTGGCCCGTTCTCATCCAGTAACGTTAAATTGGTTCGTCCAACCCACTGCGTGACGTAAAACAGTGATGAATCCGAAAGGATAGAACCCCCGTCGTTGCACTGAGACGTAAAATTGAGCATTAAATAATAGAATGAAACCAGCCTGCAAAGGTGTCCAGGAAGGGTTAAATGGTTCCTTCTCCCCGCGAAAGCGGGTTGTTGTTTTGTAAAATTTTGCAAGCCGAAGCGATGATCGCGCTAAGAGCGATGTCGTACTTGACCATTGTAGTATTTTCATAGCAAGCTCGAGGCTATAAACTTTTGCTATTCTGGCTCGGGGCTGGGTCTGGAGTATACGAAGGCTAGTGAATGCTTTCGCGTAACAATAGGTAGGCAACTATGCCAGGATATTTGATAGGAGACCTCTGGGATAGTATCATAGCCGCCCCAGCCATACCAAAGCTTTAAGCCATATTTCTTCATGCAAAAAGTAGGTATTGAGGTTAGCAAAGAAGGGCGACGCCAGGAGAAGCTTTCCTAACAGAGCATTTTAAGTAGAGCGAGAAGCAAGGCGAAGTGAGCAGTGCTTGAGAAGAGCACAACAACCACAATAGGTAAGCATGCATGGAACATATCCTTTCTTTTGTACACCGTCAGGTATCTACTGCAGCATTTCATGCCTAACCTGCCTACCCGCACAAAAGCCACTATAGTACAGATCATCCCCAATTGACATCGCTCTGGGCCAATACACTTGCCTTCCTCCCAGAGATGCTCGCAACACCGCACCGAAAAAAAAAAAAAAATCTATGATCGTCACATCCTCCCGCCGTCATCAAATATGCAGAAGACTCATTCAGAATGAATAGGAAGATTGGACGAAAGAGCACATGTAATACCCGGCGAGGCTGTAGTATGGTGTATCCGAGCGTGATGGTAGTAAGACAGTGTAGGTCGAAGAAGAGGGGTTTTGTAGTATTCGATATCTTTGAGGCGGCCGAGTACTGGCGCTCAAGATCAAGGCATTATGTATCGATTAAGTAGAGCGGAGGGGTGGGGTTTTGGTGGCGAGCCGATTAGAAGGGGATCTGAGCCGGAGCTGCGCCGCCTCCCAATTCTTGTTGCTCTTGGAGTTCTTCAGAGCCGGCTTCGATGGATACAGCGAGTCCGATCTTTGCTTGTTGCTGGGATAATGTTAGCGTCTCCTCCACAATGTTGAGAGGAAGGTACAAACCTTGAAGTGGTCCATATCAGCGGCAAAAGTCAACTGGACTGGGGGAGCCACTCTCTTCTCAAGCAAGCAACTTAATTTGCCTGTCGAATCCACCTGTGCTCTGAAAGTAGACATTCGGAAGTCATACTTGGCACCAACGGTCGTAACACCTTCTTTTCTTACAGGTCCTCCCATCAGTCCGCCAGATCCTGATAATCCAGCAAATTGCAAGTTCAGATCGACCCCAGCTTCCACCTTGTCTGTCAATCTTCGCCAGTATGATGTGCTGATTGCTCCGCCTGCAGCCAATTGAGCACTGGCAATCCAGTCACTTCCCTTGTATTTTGCACAGTATGAAATAGCAGTCTCTGGGCCCTGGTTCAAGGCTGCGCGCTGCCAGATAGCTTCCAGACCGAGTGCCAAACTTGGAGTAACGGATTGTAAGTAGCTGCCAATGAAGATACCAGTGAGACCACCATCAATCAAAGAGGGGTTGAGTGTCTTCAATGAGGCTGTAAAATCATTTCCAGTATATTCATTGTCAAATTGCACCATTGCCTGGTTGGGACCTGGGGCGATTTGAATCTGGGTCTTTGTGACAAGAGAGGGGGTCCATCTGTAGTTGAATCTGGTGGAGAGTTGGCCTTCATTGTCAATATTTCCTTGCATGAAAATCTAAGTACGGTACGTTAGGACAGCTGCGGGTTGAAGGCTTCGCAGGATGATCGGGGGAGCCTGGGCTAGCGCAACTGACCTTGTTTGTGCCAAACAGTGCAGCAAAGGTGTAAGGCGGAAGCCCTTGTGATCCCATGGCGAATGCATGAGAGACCTGGAACAATGGGGAGATGCTGAAAGCCTTGGTGAGGTCCGCCCTCAGGCCTTGGAAGGTGTAATTATTCAGGAATACATCGCGCTGAACCTCCCGCGCAATGTTCTCAACTGTCCCTGGATTTGACAGTCCTAAAGCTGCCCTCCGTTCCGAGAAAGATGTGTATGTATCCGCCAATGCCGCAGCGACTGAGTTGCTGAACAGGAACCCCAAGGGCGAATCCTTCTCCAGCGCTGGTGACGACATGTTGCTGGAGGCTCCTTGTAAAGAGCAGGAATTGGAGGATCGATATTGTCTGATGATGAGCAAGAATATGCAAGACCAGGTGAAAAGAGTCGTGGATGGGTGAAAGCAGACACGCAGATGCACCTGAACTCAATGCGCCTTGGTCTTGTGAACTTTTTTCTAAAAGGAGCTCGGTTCGTGAGGCAGGAACTTCTTTACGCCAGGCTGCCACTCAAAACGCTGTCTCGACGCTCATTGGTTCGGATGACAACCAAGTAGACTAATCCTTGCTATCAAAAGAAACTCAGATGTGGATGTGATCTTCATCCCTAAACATCTCCAAAATATCAGAATCCAAATCCACGACGATAAAGTGTTATGTCTTGGAACTCTCTGAGGAATCTCACCTAGCACCACAGAGTCTTGAACAATCGCAATTTGAGAAGAAGAGCAGGTGCTCAGGTCCTCCAGCCCCTGCCTTGTCCTCTGCCTCGGCACTTGGACATCTCTTTGGTTCTCACAACGGCGGTTACTGTATATTGTTTGAGGAATAATAAACTTAATTTTGGGGGAAAGAGTTCCTAGCGGATCGTCTTGGGTTGGACTAGTGTCGAAGTTGCCGCACCGGTCTGTTTTGCGGTCGCCATACAAATTTTGTTACTATGGATACTCTCCTGTGAGTAGTACCCAATTTCTCCTCTCCAACACGCAAACTTCATCACATCCTTCCCGGCAAAAATTACGCACCCAATGAGCTTTTCAATTTCTACGTTGTTTTTAGTGCTTGCGGTGCTTTTAGTAGCTTTCATTATCTATTTGGTGCTCGTGTACTTCGGCGTTGACTTCACTTGCTGTTTCCGCCAGTTCCGCACCCATGGCAGTTCTGAGGATCCGCCCAGAGCTGAACGATGGATTTGATGAGCATTTTAATGATATGAAGGTTGAGAATAGGCGTAATGCTGACCTTGTGCGACATAGCACCGCTGAGATCGCAGCAAACTCTCCGCGATACCGTAGGAGATCCTCAACCTTCATTGATGGAGTTCACGATGTCCCTGACGAGAGGGCATCTCCTATGGCTCCAGCACAGCTCTACAGTACTATGTCAGGTCGCCTCTTCCACTCTGGACGGATCGCTATCGTTCTCGTTGGTCTTCCAGCTCGCGGAAAGACGTGAGTCAGACAGATCGCTAGCATTGCGCGAAGTACTAATCTGATCTTGTAGTCATATCTCTGTATCTCTGTCTCGATATCTTCAATGGTACAAGAATCCCTCCAAAGTCCCCTTGGGCGTGCTAATATTCTCAGGTTGGGAGTCAAGACTAGGGTTTTCCACCTAGGTGATTACCGCCGTGCCACTATGGGACCTGATAAGGAAGTGCCAGAGGATTACTTCTTCATAAACGCGTCAGCCACATCTGTAATGCTTAGGCAAAAGATCTTGAAGAAGTGCAGAGAGGACATCTACGCTTGGCTGAACCACGAGAATGGACAAGTTGCTATCTACGATGCAGTCAATCCTCTTGCCAGCGGACGTAGGTCTCTCGCCAAGGAATTCCAGAAGCACGATGTTCAGGTAAGTTGTGATCAGTCCAAGCTCGTGGTTCTGCAACTGCTGACAACAATTCAGACGCTCTTTCTTGAGTCCTATGTAACTGATCAGAACATCCTCGAGGAAAATGCACGTAGTGTTAAGATATCGTCGCCAGACGTAAGGAGCACAAATGGATTTGCCCGGGATACGACTAACTGGTCACAGTTCGTCGGAATGGATCCAGACGAAGCTGCAAAATTGTATCTCAAGAGAATCGATATGAAGATTCCCCATTTTGAAACGATGAACGAGCCCGACCTTAATTACGTCAAGATGATCAACGCGGGTGAGAGAATTGACTACAACAATGTCTCATTTGGTTATCTCTCAACTCGTATCGTCTTCTACCTCATGAACCTTCATATCAAGTCTCGTGTGACCTTCTTTGCTCGCGCTGGAACTTCTAGTCAACAAGACTCTTTCAAGGCAGACGCTCCGCTCGGCGACGAAGGGAGAGCTTATGCGAAGAAGATGGCCGATACTCTGCTTGCACACCGTGAGGCAGAGAGAGCTGCTATCATTGCCGCTGGTGGCTCTCCTGCACCTCTCAAACCACTCACCATCTGGACTTCGACCAGAAAGCGCACTGTTGAGACCGCTGATTATCTCAAAAATCTTGGTTACCGTGTTCGTCAACGATCTCAGATGAGCCAACTCAACCCCGGTGTCTGCGAGAAGCTGTCCGAAACAGCGATGCGTCGTCTCTACTCTGATGAGGTCGACAAGCATGAATTGGACCCGTATCATCACCGCTACCCACGAGCTGAGGTAAGAACTCTCAACATATTTTGAGTTATCGAGCCAGACGGCTGATTGTTCTCTAGTCATACCATGATCTCGCTGTCCGTCTTGAGCCGATTATCCTAGAGCTCGAACGCGAGCACAATGATCTCCTGATCATTGCTCACGAGTCGGTGCTCCGGGTTCTCTACGGTTACTTGATGGCTTGTGATGCTATGAACATTCCCAAGCTCAAGTTTCCCCGCAACGAAATCATCGAGGTTAGTTGAGCACCCTACCCTTAAACCTCAACCACCAGACTCTAAGATGTTGTTAGATCATTCCTGCTTCTTACCAAAACGAGGCCAAGCGTATTAAGATTCCAGATGTGCATATCGACATGATCCCAGGCTCTCCCGAGGATATCCGCATTCCTGTTCCTCCAAGTGGATTCATCAGCCCGTTGTCAGGACTTGGGACTCCCGCTGAGCCGAATGTTGCCTTGTCTAAGGTCGTCACGCCTTCAATCATGACACTATCTGGCGAGAAGCAGGAGAACCCTCTTTCCAGGGACTGATGCAACAACGAATCGTCGAAGTAGGTCATTTGATTATTAGGACACACGAAAACGCCACATCTGCTGGTACTTTCCATATGCTCCTACGACATTTTGACCCTTTCATTTGATTGCATTATATGCGAGAAAGCAATGCTATCACCCAAGTTTTCCCCAAGTCGTCTCCGACGAGATCTTACGTTGTATGAGTCTATTTTCCGTTTGTTTTGTTACATTACGAGATTACGAACACGAAATCATGATGCCTAAACGGATGGATGCATGGGATAGAAGTGGAATCCTGGAGTCTACAAAACGGTATTGCATCACCGCGGATGGGCATAAATCGAGCGACTGGTTTTACGAATGAATTTCCTGTCTGTAGACTAGTCACCTCTGCATGAATGAATATGTCTTTGAAAAGCGCCTCGTTGAGGTGTTGCCCCTTGAAACGTGAGGCTCACGAGGATACCTATTGTAAGAACATTGGGGATCGTCAGCAGGCAAGGCAATACTTTTCCTTCCCACTTCCTTCTTCTTACAAGGATGGGGAAAATCTCGTCACTGTAGCAGTACAACCGCTTCTGAGCCCCAAGATTTCCACTTAGAATGCACAAATCTCAGCTGGCTGTGCTCTCAAGACTCGCTGTTTCCGATTCTTGCTCTCCAATCAGTTTCATTCTTTTTATCACTTGTCAGCTGGCTCACCGAGATAGTGTCCGATGATTGGCTTCTGTGTTCGGGGGGGCAGTTTTCGGGAGCCTGCTGTACAACGATGAAACGAGCAAATGCTGCCTGGCGTACAGTATGTGGAATTCCTGCAGGAAGGTTGGCGCCTCTTCATGCGAATGTTGCCCGTGAAGCAAACATGCACCGCCTCGTCACCCTTCTTGCCCAACTCCAAATCATTTGTGTGTTTTTAATGTTGAGTGATCACTTTTCTCGAGTCTGTCTCTCTTTCCCACCATACCTGGCCTGAAATGGAGGCTATGGGAACAGTAGCATGCTTTGCCCAGCTCATCATCTGCGCCCAAACAATCAACTCGTTCATTCAGCAAGTCAAAAATGCTCCTAAATATGTCGCTGCATTGGTCGCGGATATCGAATCTACCTCTATTTTGCTTCAGCAACTAGCCGAAAACGATGATGGGGATGAAGTGACATTGCAGAGCCTGAAGCTTGCGACGGAGATCCTTAAGGATTTGCAAGACTTGCTGAAAGAGCTAGAGATTGGGATGAGGAGGAATGGCTGGAAGGGAAAAGTAAAATGGGCAAGTATAATGGCTCTTGGGAAGGATCAGTTGGTCACCGAGATGGTACAGAGACTTGAAAGAGCGAAGTCGAGTTTGAATGGAGCCTTGCTGCATCAATTGTTGTGAGTTAATCTCTTGTTTAACCCGGCTTTGGGTTCCCCACTGATTTGAGGTTGACAGGACAGTGCAGAGACACCATACTGCTGTGCTGCACCAGCAGACTTCCATGGTCATGTCAATGGTTAATGCTGATATTCGGGACGTGATGCGTACAGATGAGGCCAACGAGAACGGAATTTCGAAGTCGGTAGTGGAGTCCACGATCGCAATCGAAGCCAGATATTCCAAAGGATCGAAACTCACCAAGAGGAGACGGGACTTCAACATAACAAGAAGGTGGTATGGGATCGGTTGGTTAGAACGGACTCACTCCAGCTACACGACAGAGGCAAAGGAGTGCAGCACCTCTGAAATGGTCAATATCAACACACAGTTTCTTCCAGCATCATGGCTTTACCTGCCAGGGATATCCATCTTTCAGACTCGGTCGCACTCATACGGAAAGTGGTCCTATACACCCACTCCAATTTACGTGGCAGCAAGTGACTCTCCGATCTTCGCCGCCTGTGAAGCAGGAAATATAGAGGAAGTTGAGCACTTGTTCGCTACTAGACAAGCCACTATATATGACACAAATGAAAATGGCTGGACACTATTGCACGTAAGTATACCACTGTCTTAGAAGGTGAGATTTTGGCGGAAGGCTGAATTTAGGACTTAGATTGCCGCGGCTCACACGCGCTCAAAACTATGTCAGAAGCTGATCACTCTAGGTGTGAGAACAGAAGGAACGGAATCGATGGTAGGATTGTGAGTCAACGTTGAACATCGGCTGAGCCGTCTTGTCCGTAGAGCTAAGCTATTTCTTTTCTCAGCACAGCCCTGCATATCGCTGCATTTTTTAGTGGCCAACAAGGAGATCTCAAACATGCCCCAAACATTGCGCGATGGAGCCTCAGACGATCTTTTGACAACTTGGATCGACCCGAAGATTGTTTGGAAACTTTCAGGATCCTCATTGAACAAGGACAGTGTGATCCCATGGCAAAAACTCGGCGAGGACTTGATAATGCCTGGAGCAATGCCTCCGTTTTGCACGTGTTTACTGGTACACCAGAGACATTCGATTATCTACTCAACAAGCAAGATCATTTCTTGTTTGATCTTAATGACCGTAACTCGTTGGGCATGAGTGTTGAGAACACCCAACTCAATCTTTATCTTTCATGGCCACACTCAGCAGCCAATGCGCGACTCACCCTGCACGCCGTGGCTGATATTCAGAAAACTGCCAGGGACAAGAACATTTTCCGGTCTGACGGATCGACTTACCTCCACCATGCTGTCTCCAGAATACAACTATACCAGGTTTTGGGAGAGGACTATGGCACATATCTGTCAGATTTGGATAAACGAAGCCATCACCAGAACAGGAAGTCTTCTGAGCTTCTCATTGTCGATTTACTGAAAGCAGGAGCAGACATACATGCCTCTAATGATGCAGGAGAAACACCTCTTTGCATCATAGCAGAAAATTGGTGGGACCGCACAAACGACTTTGCTAAATACTTTATTGAAAGGATGCTTATCTGGTTTCGATTGTTGAGAGATACTGGCTACGAATTACAGGGATACATTGAAACGGAAGCCGAGATGCACCCTGAAATGTTACCTTCGAAGAAGAACAAAATATTTCCATCTGACTATTTCCCGCTCGAATGTTACCCAGGTTGCCAAGCCGTTCATAGGGCAGTTCTTGATAGGAGCAACTTATTCATGATTGTTGAGCAGCAGGAAAACACAGGCAGCTTCCTGGTTAATTTCAAAATGACTTACACTCAAGTAGAAGATGAAGGACATCATTCGGAATGGGTACCAGGGTCTTGGAGCTCCTCCATCGAGACTAAAAGAACAGAAAAGGTGGTGCATTTGTCAGAAGCCACGTTTTTTATTAGACGGCTAGTGAATGGTGCCCAAGACTTTGGAGTTTGGAAGGAGCCGACGACGCTGAAACTACCAACTGATGACCAGAGGGTTGACCTTCAACGAATTCAAGGAGAAGACGGGGAAATCTATGAATAGTTTTGATTTCTTAAAAAATGTTGAACTATTGGAGAGTCAGCTACTTGTTATGAATCCTACAGCACAACGTTCTTGTCCTCGAGCTCTACTACTGCTCAGATCATCCAAATAGGAAGCACTACCATCGATGACTGTCCAGACATTTTCTCTGAACGAAAAGTGAGTATGCTACCTGTACACTGGAAACCGGTTGATCTATTAATAAGCAATTGTTCATAACTCAGTCGCTCCTGTACGACTCGAAATTGACCTCTACACTCATCTCAGGAGGCTCCATCTCGCAGCCTCATTCCACGTCCTGAGTATCTTAGTCACACCCATCTTGTACAATCTTCATTTGGGGGCATAAATTCTATGCCAGATCTCAAAAGCAACACGAAATTTTGTCCAAAACCCAAAAAGCACGGCAGAACTCTTCTAGATAACGGCAGCTGCTACCTAACTAGTAAGCCAAGGCCTCGGATAGCAGTTAAGATCCAAGCATTTCGAAACAAAGATGAAAGAGGCGCCTCAACAGAAAATGAACTTCTGAACCACCTAGTTACATTTGCCAAGGTGGTTGAAACCTTAGAGAAAGTAGAAGCAGATGCTCAAACTGGGACACATGTGAGAAGCAAGATTTGCCAGATTTTCAGGTTAGCGATGACTGAGTCGGATGGACTGTTGGGCGAGTTAGGTTAAAGATTGGATAAGAGGAAGTGCTTGAAGGGGAAGTTTTCAATTGTTGCTGTTGGCTTCAGAAGGGAAAAGCTGGGTGTGGTTACTGAAAGGCTGGAAAGAGCGAGCCACATCCTTCAACTTGAGCTAACTGGGCATTTGACCCAAGTTGATATTATTTTGTTTTGGCAAACCTAAGCTCCAGGAGGTCCTTCAAGTTTAATTCTCGCTGTCTTATAGGCATAGAATGTTGCTTCTCGACACCAATATCGTAACCACTAGAACAATAGAAACCCAGACCAATTGTGGACTACACGTACGACCCAAGTCGAAACGGACAGACTTCGCTATATTTGGGTTGCTTTGAAACCCTAGTCTAACACTCAAAATCCTCTGTCCTTGATACGGGAGGCTTCTCATACTCGTAGCTCGGATATATAGTAGTGATTGGTGGCATCAATGCATCATAGGGTGAAGGCCCGAACAGCCCCGCTAATCATGTCGCCCGGGCTGGTGTGGTTCGTCAACTCGATTTCTCTTCCTTCAAACTTCAAAGATAGCGCTCTATGCTGTAACTTGGCAAATTTTCCACGCTAATCATTACTAGGCAGTTGATGGAGGCTGAGGAACGCCATCAGTAGCGCTAGCGTCCAGATATGTGATCTCTTATGCTTCCAAAGCATTTGTCGATGGAAGTGTGCAGCAAAAACAGGAAATTCTAAGTCGAATCCGAGACACGAAACTACGAAGGACAAGGCGGAAGTATGTCTACTTGGATAGCTTCGTCTTCCCGCCCCTTATCAAGTATGTGGTCTTGACTTTCGAATTAGTCTGGCTTGAATTTCAGTATGATGAAGGGAGCAGAACAATGAGTTCGTCCAATGTCTTGTGCATTGCAATTCAACTAAAGCCATATCAGGTCTCATTGACCCCAGACCGAATTATCTCACGCCCTTGGTCCAACCCTAAGCTTGCCAGCTCTGAAACACCCAGAAGCATAATCTACAAGTCCTCTACTCAACGCCGCCAATGACCTTCTTTATCATGCTATGCCAGGTGATGCCCATACCCATGCGGATGCTGGCTCTTCCCATACTAATACAAAAATCCCAAGAACGCCGCTCTACATGAGACCACACTCTCTGTCAGGAACATCTTTCCCTCTCCCCTTCCCCTTATGCATATGATGGTGATGTTCAGAATGCTCCATACTCTCGCTCGGGCCCTGGCTCTTATCCCGCTTCTTTTTCTCCTTCTTGCTCTTCGAACGATCAATCCCACCCTCGTGAGGCCGGAGTGTTCCTTCATCAATGGTAATCGAGGTGCGAGGTTCAGCGACGCCATCAGTAGCAGGTAAACGATCTTTCGAGCTGTCAGACGACTTGTTCAATGAGTCCTTACTCCGCATTAAATTTAGTCGTGAGAAAGCACCACTCATTCTGCCTTCACCAGATTGGCTAGTTGGTCGACTTTTCGTAGTAGATTTGAGGACTTTCGAAGCAGCTCGCGACATCCTCTGTGCAGCGGTTTCCTCACTTGGAGTCGCTGGTGCTGAAGTCGCCGTGACCGATGGACCATGAATGCTACTCCCCGCGCTTGTCAGGCCAGGTTCAGTAAAGGCTAAGCTGCCCCGACGGTCCTCCGGCAGGGTTATACTCTGCCTGGTGGTCGGAGGACGTTCGACTTCAGTGGATAGCCGAATGGCTGGCATCGATGCGTCTTGCGCGCCATCAAAATAGCTTGTTTGGTCTACTGTACTATCCGTACCTTCAGCGTGATGGCTTTGAATCTCGATGGTAGAATGAGCGTAGGATGGTGGATTCGAAGTCGCAATACTTGCTGAAGACATTTCATAGATCGGTTCGACCCGATAAAAGAGGAGGTATGGCATCTCCTTCTTCAGCAGTTCCTTGATATCAACTTCCTGTACTCTGGGAGTCGCAAGATCATCAAATCGCAACCATTTTTCCTCCGAGTAACGAGGCGGATTGGTGTTGTCACTTTGTCGCCGAGAAGATTGGTAGTCGCCATCGGGTACTGGAGTAGCTTCGCGAACAAATGCTATATAGTGTCCAGCATTGAGAGACTCTCCGCGATGGCACAAGCCAGATTGAAGAGAAAGTTTGAACCTCCTGATCATGGGCCCTTCCTCGGGCATCCTGTCGTCTTCGATAAAGTGCGGTAATCGAATATCCAGTGGGATGTCAACGAGGGTATTTTTGCGAATGGGCTTTCCGTCTGCCGACATCCCGTATCGTTTTAGCGAAATTGTAACAGATGGGCACAACCTGAGATTATCTGGGATGCGACCATCTGCAGGGTGCAAGTTCTTTCCTATCACCCACGCTACATTTGCTATCAGTACAGGACAATCAGGGGGAGGGGTTAATAAATGTGGCTCAAGATGTGAATAAATAGGTAACGGACGTATTAGATTGAAGAATTGCCAGGCTTTCATGGACACCTCCCTCCGTGTCGTCTTCCCTTTTCGAACTGAGTTGCTGTGTCTGCTCTGGGTATCAGTTGGGTCTGACGTTGCATCTCTCTCAATGCCTTCTACAACAATATTTCTGATAATGCTTTGAGAACGGTGTCGGCCGCCAGGTGATAATGGCGATGCTGGGGAGAGGGGCGATGTTGGGGTAGCTGTTTGTGGTTGAGAAAGCTCTCCTAGCTCCAATTCCTTCTCCGGAAGAGGTAAATCTTCAGAGCGGATTGATGACATTGTATTAGTGCGCTCGAGAACGTTCATATAACGGCGCACATCGACTTGGTTGTTGAAGTAACTCTCGAGGCAGTCCTCGAGTGAGACAGAACCGCCATCTGCAGGTGGATCTGGTACAGCAACTTCGAGAAGACGCTCGTGTATGTATTTGTGGTCGTCTGGATCATCCTCGGTACCAGTATGGTATAGATCCATTCTCAATGTTAGAAGTGGTAGTTTGAGGGCTTCGGTAATGAAACTGTACGCTTCTGAGCTATCCTGTTGTTCAAGTTTTGCAGCTTCCTGCCAACCGCATGCAGCAAGGGCTTCCTGCAAATGCTGTGTCTGTATTTCTAATCAGCTTGTGAAGCATACTCACATGATGGAATCCTACAATATCAGTCGGGATGAGCTTTCCCGTTCTCAGCATATTCACCCAAAGGCGTATCAATGTCGACAATCGACGCTTTGGCTCATCCTCATCCTCGAAATTAGTGCACAAGATTGGTTCGAAATTGTCCATGCGTGCAAACATTGCAAAGAGGAGTGCATCCAGATAGCAAGTAACGTTGCCTCGGTTGATAGCGCCAAGCATTAGCACAGAAAGGTCATATGGTTTGATGATGCCTTCCACTGCTTCGTGGAGCAGGACCAATAGTTCGACAGCCTTGTCAACGTCTCCATCCGCAAAATTAGAACTCAAGGCATAGTTTATTTGCTCATCTTCAATACCGGAATAGCCATGATGTGGTAGTCGTTGTCTTACCAACTGTTCCTTGAGTCTATTAGCCTACGTACTTTCGAAGTTTTATGAAGGAGGTATACCTTGCTGCTCTCTCGATCCTTCTCACTCTGTTTCTGGGCATCGTTTCTGAACAAGGCCGCTATACCATCACCAGAAAGTCGTCGAGTCTGTAGAAAGAAACCAGGCCGAGAATTAGCAGTTGTTGCATGTATAAGGCGTTTGGTGAGTTGAATAAGCGGCGAGCTCTTGCCATTCTGATCCGGAAAGGCTGCGCAAAGAGACGTTACAGATGGAGAAGAAAAAGGGAGCTTGGCCGGCATGAGTAAGGCCCAGGGAATAGGAAACTTTCCGGCACTTTACCTTCTTCTCCGCCGATTTGTCTCTTGACTTGGTCCGCCTGTGAGCTCCCCCGTCCTTTTCTCGCCTGGACAGAAGTCGATTCATGTTCGCGGCACGCTTCGAGAATATCTCGCCGATAGAGGATTGCGAAGTAGGGGCTGAACCTTCTTGCGCATTTGCAGTTTGGTTTGGCATTGTAGTTGATCACCACAAACCGCGGGGCTTTGGTGGGGTCATGAAGCTCCAGCGTCCATTTAACGTTGCCTGGAATGACTGACGTAGCCCATTGTCATGCGGCACGGTGTTTGATGTTATGTAGAGGTTGAGGCTTGTATTCCCCAAGACCGGCGAAAGCGAGAGCCGTTCTTTGGGAGGATTTTGGGGTTCAGTGTTATTGTTAACGACATCGAGTGTGCAGCCTCTCGCTGTCTGTTATCTCCATCGTTGGGCATCCCAGTCTCGGCGGCCCCGCCTGGAGTTGCTAGCCCGAACAGTGAAGGCACTGTCCAATCAACGCTGGAAGTCCCACTTTTAATTGGTGCCTTACATTTTGATGCCTGCAAGAGACAGTAAGGAGAATTTTGGTTGATCATCAGCGGTCCGACAACTCACAATGGCTTTACGAGAGCTGCCATCTTCTCTCCGACGGATGGCATTGCGAGATGCACGACCAACGGCAGCAATAGCAAGTAAATGCTTGCGCAGATATGCCTCGGGTGAAGCAGTGGCAGCAGCCCCAGCACGGGGTGAGGTGCCGGAAGACTTTCGAGATCTTGAATCCGAATCATCTCTGTTCACAGCATTCTCTCCGGACGAAAAGATCAAGGCATATGATCCAATCAAGAGGACTCAGGCGCGAAAGAGAGAGCTTCCTCCTAGTCGGTATGCGCTAATGGGAAAGCAATGGCCAGAACCAGTAGCTAACGTCCTCCAGATATCAATACCGGTCTCCCAGATACTATCGTGGACCTCTGCATCCCCATCAACCTCCTCCAAAATCCGATCCTTCCTCTAGAGAGTTCATACCTGGTCCATTCTCCTATACACGACTCGAACAAACCTATCAATCCACCATTGCTCCAGATCTGATGACCTTGGCCTATGTCCATAAACCACCTGGAACGGTCACTATACCGAAATCAGATCGTTTACGGACTTGGGATGATAGTTCTCCATATCATAAGGGCAGACCAAAGCGTGGGCCCAGAGGACCAGGAGAGACCCTCCGATTGATCGAACAAGATATCAACTGGCGAAACATCCCAAAAATTGAGGAGGTTACTGTGCACAGCTATATCAAGGGAGCACTTGAAGATTCGGCGTATCTCCATGTTGCGGGCATGCTGTTACTCTCGGTCACTGGCGTACGGCCGACAGTCCACAAAGCTAGGCACAGCGAAGGGAGATTTGGATTGCGCAAAGGGACGCCAGTCTCGCTCACCTGCAATATGCGAGGCGAGCAGGCGTATGATTTCGTGGATAAATGTATCAATTTAGTGTTTCCAAGGATCAAAGATTGGCCGGGTATTGCAGGTAAGAAATAATCACCTACTAGGGGAACCAAATGCTAACTGAGCCAGGAACAACGGGTGACAGCAGTGGAAACATCAGTTTTGGTTTCACGAGAGAAGGAGCTATTCTCTTCCCAGAAGTGGAAATCAATTACGATGTGAGTGGTATTAAAGTTTATGATGCTCAAAAGTGCTTACAGGCCTTTAGATGTACCCTCCAAAGATGATCCCAGGATTTCACGTGACGATTAAGACCACTGCAACCTCTGACAGGCATGCACGAATGCTTCTGACCGCTCTGGGTGTTCCTTTTTACGGGAAATTGATAGATTAAAAGGCATTGGTCGGAGTTGACGAGATTCCCATAGATTTGTACATTTGTATATTTAGTGTAATGCATCCTTGTACAACTAATCTACTTCTCATGTCGTGTAGAAGGCATAGGAAGGAATTCAAATGTATCACATAAGAGTGGAGGTATAGCAACTGAATGCTGAAATAGGTGTCTGCAACGTCTGTCTTTTACATTCGTCCATCCGGTATCCGCAAGTGATTCGATCCTTGAACCACAGCCTGCGGCATTTTGTCTTGATACCTCTATCTCCATTGTCAAACTCCCATAACTCCATTGCAATGCAAAATATCTCTCCCTTTTCTATGCTGCCTTTGATGCCTCCTCCCTCAAACCCCCAATCAACACATCAACAGCATCCATATCACTCGCATCAATCTTCTCCCCACTCCTTCCCAGCTTCCCCAATTCCTCCGTCAAAACATCCATCGAGGGCTGGTAATTCCTCGCCGCACTACTCAACGCATAGACCGCCTTCCTCCTAACCTTCTGCCCCTCAGCCTCCCCAGTAGCCAACTTCACCAACGGCAGAATCCCATTCATAGCCAGCAGCCTCTCCTGACTCTTCTCATTATTCTGCACCGCAGTACCCACACACCACGCAGCCATCATCCTGATCTCCGCCTCCTCATGTGCCAAGCACTCCAGCAGCGGCGTCCATAACGCCAACGGTTGTAGATTATTCGCATTGTCCAGGTTCTCGATGAGCTGCTCGAAGTTGTCGAAGGCTACGAGCTTGTCTTCGAGGGTTATTTCGGGGTCGGAGGATTTTATGGCTTGCATCGAGGCGATCATTAGGTCTGCGTCTGAGGGGCCTCCGAAAAGCGCATTGAGTGCTTCCGGGTTGAGGTGACGGTTTGTGGGAGGGGCGGCGGAGGGGTCATTGGCTGTTGTAGAGGAGTTTTCGACGCTCCATTTTAGGAGCTCGCTCATGCCTGGATCCATTATGGGAGATTTGGAATGAGGTTGTGTATGTTGGTTATTTGGTGCTCTGTGGTGGGGTAAATTGAAGATTCGGATTTGAGGCGGGGTTTTTTTGGCACAAAGTGCGAATTCTGGAAAAGTATCCAAATAAATGTGGGTTCCAAATCGATCTCGAAGAGAGGATTAAAGGGCTGGCTCTTAAGGAAGTCTAAGAAATGAGCGTAGCTAGTATTGGTAAGTTGTTGTCTAAATCACAGCTGGTTGCTTCTCGAAGCCTCCAGATTTATTTTGCGCCCATGTCCATGTCGGTATCTACGGTAGGCCAAAGGATGTCCGACTTTACTAACGCTACGGCAAATTTAATAATAACACATCATCCCAGCAAATACTTGTCTAAATTCACTCTGCAAACCAATGGATGCTCCCAACCTCCAATTTACTCCACGCTACAAGCTCATGACACCATCTGATTCTGGCTTAATCAAGTCATTGCAAAACGAGACTTGCACTCTGAAGTCAAAGCGTAGAACTTCTCTCGCTTAATAAGGGGCTCCGCTTAACTGTGTCGAATTTTGGGACTTAATTCGAAGAAGAGTTATAGTTAACTCTGAACGGCCAGTAAGGTCGCTTCGTTCGTTCAAATTTCGCAGTACATTTACTGGCGTTTTGAGATTGGACTCTGAGGTTATTCCATTGTTTTTTTTTTTTTTTTTTTGAGTTGCATAGAGATCTAAGCATTCAATGGACGCGGCTTTTTGGGAGATATCGGGACTGGGGAGAAATACCAGCTTCAACTTGTAAAGGACTGGTTCATTGCTGCTGCAATTTATTAATGCAAGGCTCAATCGAAATTTGTTGCTAAGTTTTCAACTTCTCGGAAATGAATAATATTATATACAATTATTAAAATCTCTTCTAACCCCTACAAAGCCCTCACCCTTTTCATCCCCGGCCAACAACCCCTCCATCTAAGGAGCAACCTCAGCAACCCAACTATCCGCCAAATCCGTAAAAAAGCTCGCACCCTTCAACACCGTCGGACTCGCCGCATTCGTCACATTACACCTCGTCCTCAGATCACCCCCCGCTGCGACCTTCTTCTCAACCAGAGCGACGTAGTCACTCATTAAGCACGAGCGACCGGGACCGTTTTGGCACGACGGGACAACGTAGACGGCATCGTTGAGTAGGATGCGGATGTATGTTTGGTTTGTGGAACCTGGGGTGGGGGTACTGGTGGGGAGGGAGGAGGAGGAGGTATTGCTGTATGTAAGTGTTGAGGTTGAGGGGGATGAGGTGGTGTTGTATCTCCCTGTTGCTGAGGATGTGGGAATTGTGTATCCGGTGCCTGAGGATGCCCAGCCGGAGATGCTCTTTGATGGTCTAGATCCTGATCCCGACCCTGATCCGAATGGCTTGCTTGTTGATGCCACGCCGGTCTCGGTGGCTGTGACAGGGCACCAAGTGACAGTTTCGTAAATCGTTGAAGTCAGCTCTCCAACTGAGCATCCAGTCACTGTGGGTGCGCAAGATGTAACGGTGTAAGACGAGGTCACAAGGGTAGTAGAGGTGGTCCACGATTGCCATGCAGTCGAAGTTGAAGTCCCTTCGACAGGAACAACTGTCTCCGAGGTGACCGCCGTAGAGGTCTTCTTGCCAACAGGGCAGTTGGTGATATCAGCCGCACAGGAAGTAATAGTGTACACCTTGGTCTCGGTGATGGTGGATGTTGATGATGACTGAGCAGGCTTGGTGTAGGTAGCAAAAACACCAGTCTGAGTAGGGCAGATGGTGATCGTGATCGTCTCTTCCTCAGTTTTGACCTCTCCTCTGGGTTTGAAAGCTTGGTCTCTAACCTTGACGGAAGGAGATACAGCACAGTTGAGACGCTCGAAAGCCACTGTCCCGCGCATGCTGACAAAGTGGCTAGCAATATATTCGTAACCCTCTGGAATCTCGGTTCCACTGAGGACGGTGGCGTTGTCCCAAACCCCAATTGCAGCTCCCAACTCAGTTATCTGGCCATCATTCATGAATGCAGTGATGATCTTTGGCAAAGTGTAGCTGGTGCCATTGGCATAGGTACCGTTGATTCCTGGTCCATGAGCGAGGATTCCGACGAGACTGCTGAGGTATGACAACATCATCTTGGATGGAAGATCTGTACCAGGACCCATGCCGTAATAGTATCGAAGATCCTGGGAGTACTCGTATTGCTTGAGCTCGGCATCGGTAAAGACTCCACACCAAGGCGACAGCGTGCCAGTGATCTGGGATTCGAATCCACAAAGATATGGCATGATGCTGACATCGGTGGTAGTAAAGTTTAAGTCCCCGGTAATCATGGTGTTAATTCGCTCAAGGATGGGCGGGAGATAGATATTGTTCCATGACACCTCTACTCAAGTCAGCAAAGCTCATCACAAAGATTGGAATCAACCGACGCTCAGTTCCACCATTGCCATCAACAAAAAGTGGGCACAGATCACTGGGCGAGAGTGAGTCAAACAGCGCTTGAGGAGATCCGGTAGAGTTGACTGTAATAACCGTTCCCAAGGCCGTAGCAGTTTGACCCAGGAAACCTCGAACAAAGTTTTGGGCAGTCTGAACGACACGAGGATAGAGATTCGCCCAACTTAAGAATGGTGTGTCATAAGCATAGAGATTGGGGTATCTGAAAATATGTTAGCGTTGCTTCTTGTAAGAGTTCTTCCAGATTTGGGTACTGACCTTGTTCTCACTTGATATCCCAAATCATAGGCCTCCTTGTATCCCGTGGTACTTTCCTGTGACATCTGCGCAGCAGGGTTCGTAAGAACAGGCTCCCAATCCTCCAAGAAGGCCATGCTGCCAGTCGCTTTGAAGGCAGCTGCTTGGATCTGTCAAATATCAGTATCATATCTTCCCATAGGGGTTTCAATGAAGTCTACCTTCGCATACAAAGTTGTCCATTGTGCATAAGCACCAGAATCCGGGTACCGACTTCCATGTCTGACATTGTACGCCACCTGCTCAACAATACAATTATCTGGCACCACATTGCTGATGCCGTATATGTTGGGTCCTATTTTCATCAGTTTGCATCCCTCCCGGTCTCAGATAGAGCACCCACCGGCAAAATATGGACTATTAGCGCCCAACCACTCCAACGGCTCACTTGCTGAGCCACTTGCAGGCAACACAATATCCTGTTCCGGACTCAAAAAGGTCGTCGTTTGCACGCCATTAAGCCGAGTCAAAATCACAATCGCACTTGCGAGGCTGATTGAACGAAAGACTGCCATTGCAACTGCTCTTCTCTGCTATTAAAAGAATAAATTAAGTATATAAAAATGAGCGTTTCGACCGTGGTATCCTTTAAAACCATCTTCCTAAGAGCAGCTGGCTCACTTAATATAAACCTTCTTTCCCCTCGGCTGCATCCCCATGAATCTTCGGCTCATCACGCAGATTGGGACCTCTCGCCCACGGATCAACATGTCACTCCAGCTTGCCATTCCCAGTGAATACCAGCAAGTTAACCCACGTGGGGAACACGAAACTTCGCGACGGGGAGAGCAACCTGGACCAGCCCTGCGCAGGATAAAAGTCGGAGATGAGAACCTCAAAACGACTCGCTTGCCTGGCACCCCTGACCTGGACTAGGCTCCATCAACCCCCATCATGTTAACTCATGCAGATTTATGGAGATGATATTGCCCCACGTTTTTGCATCTCAATCTTCGATACGTCAAATAAGATCTTGTCGTGGGGCCTCTTGATGAACTACTGTATCGAGAATGCCAAGTGCCGCAGTAGGGAACGCACTTGATATCTTGCATTAAGAAGGGGCAAGGGGGCACAGCAGAAAACCACACGCAAAGACAATAGTAGAGTGAGTTCAGTGACAACCTTTTCAATTCTTTAGAAGAAACATCCTCACGCTATGAATGAAAAGGAAACCACCTCGAAACAACATAGAGCCTGGAAAGAAGAAACTTTGTATGATAGACGACCGAATAATTGATCGATAGACACAATGTGTTGACCAATCCTTCAAGCAACAGCCAGATATCTGTTCTCTGAAAGAGACCACCCATCGCTCAATCGCTACCAGAACTTTTCGGAATGTAAACACGTCGTGGGACAGCAAAACAGGGGGGACACATGCTTTGCTCGAGTCTTCGTCTTGATCATATTCGTTAAGTTCGTGATGTACGCACAAAAGGTTTTGGCAACGCTGTGAAAAGATTGTCAGCTCAGAAATTCAAACGAGGAGAGAAGAGTTCAGCATACCTTAGAAGCACTTGCGGTGAACAATAGAAGGTCCGCTCTCATCGTATTCTTGCTTGGAGATCCACATCTGTTGGAAGGTAGACAAAGATGCCAAGATGGAACCACCGATCCAGACGGAGTACTTTCGCTCGGGTGGGGCAATGATCTTGACCTTCATGGATGATGGCGCAAGAGCTGTGATTTCCTTTTGCATACGGTCGGAGATACCTGGGTACATGGTCGTTCCACCGGACTGTGTTGCTCTGTTAGACACATTCAGAATTCAGTAGTAGATCAGAAAACTTACCATGACAATGTTGCCATAAAGATCCTTACGGACATCGACATCGCACTTCATGATTGAGTTGAAAGTGGTAACGTGAATACCGCCGCTTTCAAGACCCAAGACAGATGGTTGGAAGAGCGCCTCAGGAGCACGGAATCGCTCGTTACCAATGGTGATAACTTGTCCATCAGGAAGCTCATAAGACTTCTCCAAGCTGGAAGATTGGCTGGCAGTTTGAATTTCTTGCTCGAAGTCGAGAGCGACGTAGCAGAGTTTCTCCTTGATATCACGGACGATTTCTCGCTCGGCAGTGGTGGAGAAAGTGTAACCGCGCTCAGCCAAGATCTTCATGAGGTAGTCGGTCAAATCACGACCAGCCATATCCACACGAGCAATAGCATGGGGAAGAGAGAAACCTTCGTAGATGGGGACAACGTGGGTAACTCCGTCACCAGAATCGAGAACGATACCAGTGGTACGACCGGACGCGTAAAGGGATAGAACGGCTTGGATAGAGACATAGAAGGCGGGGGCGTTGAAGGTCTCGAAAACGATCTGGGTCATCTTCTCTCTGTTCGACTTGGGGTTGATGGGAGCCTCGGTGAGCAGGACTGGGTGCTCCTCGGGGGCAACACGAAGCTCATTGTAGAAAGTGTGATGCCAGATCTTCTCCATGTCATCCCAGTTGGTGACGACACCGTGCTCAATGGGATATCTCAGGGTGAGGATACCACGCTTGGATTGTGCCTCATCACCGACATAGGAATCCTTTTGGCCCATACCAATCATAATACTACAATTCCTTATCAGTTGACACTCTTTGTGCGCCGCAGGGTGGGATGGGTGAATATTCGGGGTTAGAAGCCGCTGGGAGCAACTTACCCATGGTGGCGAGGACGACCAACAATGGATGCTAGATGGAGTGTCAGTAATTGTGCTCTTTGAGACCACTGTGTCGCATTTTGATATAGCTGGCAAGATTGCGACAAAGGTTGTTGTGGCGGGGTAAGACTTACGGAAAACCGCTCGAGGAGCATCATCACCGGCGAAACCGGCCTTGCACATACCCGATCTATACATTCCGTCAGTCACATCCTTATTAAGACCTTGTATTCGAGTCTGAAGGTTATCGGTGGTTGTTGTTTGATCTGAATGGCCTCAAACAGCTACCCCACAACCAATTTCGAAGCCAGGCCGGGGAATGTGGAAGCTTACCCATTGTCGATGACGAGAGCTGCGACTTCTTCTGTAGATAGCCAAGAGCATTAGCAGATATTCTCAAGTCTCGCTTCCATGTTCAGATGTTGCCCAGCGAAGGGTGGAGCGCAGGAGGTTCAGCTTACCTTCCATGGCTGCTGATTACGATGAGGGCTCAAATAAAAGTGTTGATGTGGAGGATATGGCGGTGTGAGGTTCTCGCGACGATAAGATCGAGAGAACAAATACGACGATGAGATAGATCACGAAGGCTCGTGGTCAAAAGGAGTTCGTGGAAGGAGGTGTGGAAATTTCTGGCTGTAGTGAAGTGGAAGGAGGACGGGCTGGGGACGATGTCACGGATGAAGTTGTGGGCCGCAACTGCTGATTCGGAGGGCGAAGCGACGAATAGCGTCTTGCTGCTTTAGGGCGGAGGCCTAAGGGCAGGCGAGGAGTTGACGACTTAGCTGAGGCGGTGTTGAGGGCGGCGATGTCCTAGAATAGAAAGGCGGGCAAGGGTGAAAGAAGTGATTCCAGAGAACAGAGACGTGAACAGTGAAAGACTAGGCGTATGCTTGTTCTAAATAATGAGGTTGCCGACTTTATGATGGCGGACTGTGGACAGCTCAACACCCTCCTAATGCAGACCAGGTCTCATATAATCACACCGCCAACCAAGCACAGAATCCTCATCAATGACTTCACTTCACTTTTTATACTGAAGCCTCCAAGGCAGCCACCAACAAGCTTCCTGCTGTGTATCCTGTCTCGCCCCAGCCGCGCGTCAAAGGAGAATACCCGCCTCTGGGAGCTTAATTTATACCTGCCAAGCAGGCTCTCGACTCTCCCATGAACCATTCCTTCACCTACCTGTGCTGATTGTACATGGCTTGCGAGTGCTTGCGTATGCAAGGGCAGCGCTCGGAACCAGACCTAGCGGTTGCGTCGAAGTATTCCAGCCCTAGCCACCGACGGAGAAGTCAACTCGATTTTCTCGGACAGCAAGTGTCTCTACGGTGCCTCAGACCGCGGTTTGGTGCAATTATTGAGGGGCAATGCCATAGTGGGGTAAATGGAATCACTTGATTCGAGTATAGGAAAAACTATGCATGAATCCGTCCCATCCGTGAAACTACAGATAACGGAGTTGTCATTTTCGAGGTTCAATTAAGGCTCTTGAGCAGGATGCCGATGAAGATCAATGAATGATCTTGGCTTTAGTTGGTTTATCACGTGATCATGCGTCCCTTTTTGGGTTCGGTGAGAGTCGGTCACTGAATTTAGACTTTCGGACGCTTTTTGAGAGTCGATGTACGTTTTCGGATTCCGAATGACTCGGGGTGCCATTCATATTTAGGTGACAAGTCTGAGCTCTGTTTTTACAGCAGCATCCCTCCGTTCATCTTCTCAGGCAGCCTCCAAGCTGCAGTCTGTCCGCCGTTCCTTTCTCTAGCGCAGGCAAGGGGTATGTATTGTCTGATAGTTGCTGCAAGTCTGTCCGCTAGGTACATCACTTCCAGTCTGTAGGTAAATGTTATAGTATCCAGACGTTGTAGAATTGCATGCCAAAAAGTTCAATTCTGTTCTACCCATCAACTTTGAAGCTCTCTCTGCCCAGCAACGAATGGACTTACGTCTCCCATAAGAGCTTGCTGTCGTAGTAATTATAGTATCTCCCTCCATGCACCAAGCTGTCGTATTCGAAGTTTTATCCAAACTCAATGGCAAGCAGCTCTTCCCAGTACTCGGCCCAATTGTGAGAAACAATGATGAGTTTTGCGATTGAATAGTAGAGCCGATGTTAAAGTATTCGCTGGATGCTGGGGCCCGTTACTGGAGTACCCTTGGCAGTTGGAAGTGATTGTAGGTAGAGATGGAAAATTGGTGATTGTACGCCACGCAGTTGGTACGGCTTGGTGGTGGCCTCAGAGACGGTCGCGGTGGGAAGAGCTGAGACGAGGTTAAGGAGAGGGAGAAGTAGAAGGGACAACATGATGAATGGAGGACATATACGCACTGAAGAGAAAATGAGCGAAACAGAGAGAAATCACGAACAGCGGAACAAAGTTTACTTATCATTGAAAAGGAAACAGGTACGAGGATGTCTTGTCAGATAACGAAATTGATCATGGGGACTCGAAATCTGGGTAGCGATAGTTGCGAATAGAGGCTGAATTAAATTAGGAACAGCGTGCCGTGGTAAGTAAAGATGAGGTAAAAATGAGGGGGGGGGAAAGTTAAATTTGTTAATTGAAATAATATGGAACACTGAAGGTAGCGAGCCGCGGATAGAGCCCTCCGCAAGTTAAATTAAACCAGGCAGGAATTATGAATTCTTCCACGAACCCTACTGACGTACCTCCGAGAAGCCCAGCCAGCTTCAATAATGCAAATTATGCACACTGCTGTGATAGTTGAATGTTGACCAGAAAGATATGGACCACCATATCTACGCCCGAAGGACAAGATATCGCGGTGAGTAATCGGACGAGATCAGTCTTCTCCCTCCAAAAATAGGCCTATACCACAGGTTGAACCGATCCACGAGGGAAAGGGGGTAAGGGCCAGAGTGTTTGGGGAGTGTGTATGCGTTCCAAATAGGAACAGGAAAGAAAATACAGGCGCCAGGATAAGCAAAGAATAAATGCTACCGGCTTTAGCATACCTACCACTCTACTCTGTGTTGTCTAGGTCTAATTATCTTAACCTCTTTCCACAACCACAACAAAGATATTAGTCGAATAACAAACCAGGAATCGCTATGTGGGGAATGGAAACAAGCTTAGAACTCCAGCAATAAAAATGAAACATATAGAGAACATGACGAAGGAAAACATTCAAGGTCCGGAAAATATGTAGTACAGCCTTGTACTGAGCGCAGGAATGCTGAATCCAGGCGCTGCAGCTTCTTCCGCCTCGAGAGCTCTCATAACATGAGACCGCACCTCTTGCGACATGTTCTCTTCAACCTTGTTTGCCCAATCTAACAACACGACCATGTTTCCATTTGAGATGGAGAAACCAGTGGTGGTCGAGAAGAGAGAGGGCAATTTTGGGCCAACAAGGCACAGCTGGATCTCTTTTGGAGTACCGAGATGACGCAGGCAGCTGACGAAGGCTCCAAATCGCTCTTGACTTCTAGTGCTGCGTTGTATTGTCATTGCAATGGTGTGGAACTTGCTTAGAGGCTGTCCATGGATAGCATGGAACTTTGGACGCGGATGCGTGAGATCTGCATTCAGCCACGAGATATAAAGCAGGTCGAGCTTTGGATGAACGTATGTATTCGCGAAAGACACGTACTGCTCAAGGCAGACCTCTCGAGATTCAACGTTGACAGCAAAGAGCACAGGAAGTTGTCGACGGTCTTTGCTTGGTTTGGACGGGCTCAATAAACAGCCCCACTGTTCATCTGGGTCAAGATCAGTCGAGATTAAGGAAGAAAGCGATGTTAAATACCTTGGAAATCTAGCGAAGCTTCAATGAGTCTTGTAGGCAGAGCATGATGCCAGATCTTTCGTCGTAGCTCTGGGGGCAGAGAAGAAAAGCAAGAGAACGAAGTCAATTCTGACCCCTTCAACTCAGAATCCCTCTGAGAGGACTCCCTCACACCCATCTTGGTCGAGATGTAATTGAAAATGCCGAGCATTGTCCTTTTAAAAATTTGTGTTGTTTGTGGGAGAAAAAGGTTGCCTTGAGAAAGCTCTGAGATTTTAAATACAAACTACCGGCAAGATCCGGCGCTAGGCAAGGTAAACCACCGTGACAGCATCTCGCGTCTCAGGAACATAGCATACAGATCGTCAGCTTTTGAGAACTGTGAATGGCACTAAGATCTCGAGAACGACAACCCAGTTGCGAATGATAAGCCATGTCCCGGAACCGTTATGGTGGGTTCGGGGAGGACTCTTACACCACTGTGAATGGCAATGGAGGATATGGTTCACCCATCAGAGAGACAGACGACTATGATCCGTATGGCAACGACTATGGCGACCGATATGGCACTCCTCCAATTCCCACAAACTCCGCTCCTGCAACCAGAAACCAATACTCTCGTTCTAGAAGAGCGCCCGAGAGCAAGGCGGAGAAGGAGATAGGCGTGGTGCTGGAACACATTAAGTCGGATTGGCCTGCTATGTGCGAGAATGATTGTTTGCCTGTCCATGTTGCGCTACAGCTTCTAGACACAAGTTCAGTTGGAAGGGCACATGAGTACCGCCAATTTGAGAAGACACACAGATATTTGCAGGAGTCCCTAAAAGCCATTGTTCATGAACACCATCAGGGTTTCAACAGCTCAATTGGTACCTTTCACAAAATTCAGTCGAGCATACACGCATCCCAAAAACGGGTGCGAACATTGAAAGAGTCTTTAGGCCAATCCAAAGCAAGTCTGGCTACAACAGATCCCGAGCTTAAGAAGTTAGCTACCGCATCACAATCTTACGATGACTTAATACACACCCTTTCCGAGATCGAGGATTTGCGACTGGTACCAGATCAGCTTGAGGCACGGATATCGGAGAAGAGATTCTTGACGGCAGTGGACATATTGCAGACTGCCCTCCGAAGAATTAGGGTTCCGGCGCTGGATAAGATTGGAGCTTTGAACGATTTAAGAAGCTATCTGACAAACCAGGAGACTGCGTTGACAGATATCTTGATTGAAGAGCTCCATGATCATCTCTACCTGAAATCACCATATTGTCAGGAAAGATGGCAGGCTCTTGCCAAAGAGCAAGGCGCATTAGGCAGGGACAAGTCAGACAAAGCGGTCGTACGCCCATTTTATGAGGTGCTAGATACAATGGATCTCACGGAGCAGATAGTGGAAGAACCATCTCGGAATCCAGAGGCAGACACCTTTTATTACATCGAGTTAGTGGTGGAGTCACTGAATAAGCTCGGTCGACTCGAATCAGCTGTGAATACCATCAAGCAACGGCTCCCGGTTGAGCTTTTTGGTATTGTTAATGAAACCAACACTGAGGTTGATCAGAAGCATCCGAGCTCTTTACGTGGTGGAATAGCCAATTCTCAAGGCAACCAAGCATTTGGCGCTCGCGAGAACAGCGTTCGTGCAGATGTTATTTACGACCTTTTGTGGACGCTATATGCCAAATTCGAAGCCATTGCGGAAAGCCACCGAGTCTTCCACGATGTTGTGAAGGCTATTATACGAAGAGAGGGCGTAACAAACTCGTCGGCGCTTCTTGGAGGTTTCCGAGAACTTTGGAATTTGTACCAGAATGAGATTCGGTCGCTACTGCACAACTATGTCACCACCGATGCGGATGTGTACCAATTCAACTCGTCACCGAAGCTTGGAGGCTCGAAACAAGTCTCGAAGCGAGAAACTCTGTTCCAGTTTGCCGACGCAGACTCTAAATCCATCCAAATGACCACTGAATATCAAGAATTGGAGGGGATCATAAGAGCCGCAGTTCCAGGCCTCATGTCAGGTCGAAAACCAGGCGCAGATGGCAGAAAGCTTCCGGGCAGAATGGATAGCACTGTTGAGCGGCATGGATCACGACGGATTGCTAGTACTGCATTCGATAGCAAAAACGGTGTTATCGGAGCACACAAGTCCTTGGTAGAGCCCAGTGTTTTCAACATGAGCTTGCTCTTGCCCCCGACTCTCGGCTTTTTACAGAGGCTAAAGATCATTGTGCCACCAGGTTCTGATCTTGTCACGAGCACTTTGACCTCCTTTCTTGACAACTTCCTCCTCAATGTGTTTCTTCCTCAACTCGATGAGACCTTAGGGAAGCTCAGTGATTCAGTCTTCGAGGAGTCTGACTCTTTCCAACAAGATCCTCATTGGTCGAAAGTTGCTCGGAGGCCGGTTTTTAAAGGAACTTCAGCATTCTTTGCCCTCATCACGGCGTTTTGTCGCATGCTGGATACCATACCTCATGATCAAGCTCTGAGCCAGCTTATTATCACTCAGATGATGCGATACTACGATCGTTGTTACGATTGGTTCAGATCACTAGTATCACGAGTTCGCGATTCAGACGGTACAACACTCAAGCTCTCGGCATCATTAGCCCAAGGACCAGGCGACATCCACGACACCTTGCAGAAGCTTTGGACCTCGGAGGAGGCCGATCGACAGCTACTGGAAAAGGAGACCGGTCTACTTATTCTACAGACGAACGAGACTCCAATGACTTTAGACAACATTATTCAAGACCGCGAGACTATCTCTTCACTGTGTGTTTTGTACACTAGTATGAAATGGCTCGCTATCAAGATCGATCAACTTCGTCACATTACACGTAACGATGCTGACTCTACACGCACCAGCGCAAAGCCAACAACTAAACGATGGACGCTTTTGAACGACGCTACTAGAGCTCAAGATGACCAGGCTCCTGTTTACTTGCCGATGACACAGGAAACTGTTGTGTAAGTTATCCTGTACCGTTGTTGGTTAACTCACTAACCTATTCAAGTGCTTTTGACTCTATCGTCTCTTCTTACCAAGAGCTTGCAGGCACCGTGCTTCTGACCCTCCACATGGAGGCAAGATGCCAGATAATCCATTCGTTGGCTATTGCTCTATCCCCAGAATCTGCACCTTACGTGCTGGAGCAAGAAGTGAAAGATCCAGATCCCAAAATATTGAGTCTCAATGCCGACCTAGTCGCCTACGATGAGACAATTGTGCAATTCCTCCGCGAGAAAGAGATATCATTTATTCGCACCGGTCTTGGCCTGCTCATCGATAGCTACCTCGTCACTAACGCGGGTATGGTACAAGCTATGAATGCTAACGGTTGTGGAAGGATGCAGCTCAACATCTTCGTTTTGCAGCAGAATATCAAGAACATCGAGTCGGACGTTGAATTAGAGCGAGCTGCCAGGTTCTTCGACCTCTTCATGTTAGGGCCAGATGCCGTAGTACAGCAGGCCAAGGAGGATAAAGAGAGCGGCCACGGCGGAAAGGAGCTCTTCAGTTACGATGAATTGAAGACTCTCGTAGAGCTGTGTTACAGTGAGAAGCTTGCCAGTCCTGAAAGAGGCATTAGCAGCGTGGCGAAGAGAGGTATGGGCGAGCATCTGCTTCAGTTGAGCGAGTACATGTGGCAAAGTTAGAGAGTTTTGTCTGATAGTTGATCTCGTGCATTTGGCGTGGAGTCAAGGGTGGGGGGCATCTAATTGGTACAACTTGGAACCTTTAAATAGGTGCCAATGGCTGGCTGTACCAACAGAACGTTTTGAAGTTAATCCAACCGGATTGCATTGACCCTGGCGTAATTTTGAATGCTCCCACTTCTCCGGTGATAATATTGACATTCCCATGGGAGATATCGATGGCCTCGATTGCCTTTCTCCAAAGATCTACATTCTGGTGGCGAACCTCCTCTTCTTGTAATGCGAGGTTGACGATGCCCACAATGCTGCGCCTTGAGATCGTCGGATATTCTGTCCACCACCCAGCAGTGTCTAAATCGTCTAAATATATCCTGTACAGGTGACCCGAATAACGGAATTTTATATCCCATCTCTTGAAGAGGCGAATCAGCTCAACTACCGATACGTTCTCGCCTCTCTGGCCTTCTTCAGCCCTCAAACAAGCGAGTTCACTCAGGGGCTATGGCGTCCACTCCAGATGCAGCATGACGCCTAACGAGTTAAGGGGGGATGGCTGCCGCCAACCAGAAAGCTCCTCAGCCACTCTCTTTGAACACAAAGCTTGAAGTGCTGCACGAGGGCGCCGCCCGGGACCTGCAGAAATTCATGGACCGAGGCGCTCATGGTCTACATGAAACAGGCCATCGCTTTGTGGCCGTGAATCATATAGAAACAAAATGACTTACCTGCGGCGCAATTATGTTTGCGCCTCTACAAAGCCAGATTCTATATCATCTGGCTCTCTGCTTTGCTTTGCATCTGGAACTTCCTGGCTCTTGCACTCTTGCACTCTTGCACTCTTGCACTCTTGCACTCTTGCACTCTTGCACTCTTGCACTCTTTCATTGATGGTGTATGTATGCCAAGTCGCCGCTCTGCAGGCAAATACCATTGTCCAACCCACGCTTAGGAGAAGATTTAGCATTGGCGGGCAAAGTGACGTATCCCGAACAGGACCCCAGGCAAAGCTAGAAACCCAGTTGAAGCGGCCACCCAAACGGGGTTTTAAAGCGAGATTGATTGACAACGACGTCAAGGTTCATAATAATCTGCCTATTGTCTTGTTGTGCAGTGGCTAACAGGGCCTTCGATTCACTAAAGAAGCAGCTTCTGCCAGTTGAGAGCGGCAGCCACACACACTCCTTAACTCTGGGCAAAGGCGAAAATAGCAATGTGGATCTGATTGTGGCTGCTCTGAAATACGACCCTGCTCCACTTCACTTCGCAATTCCAGACACGCATCTGCTTCTCCTATCAAGAGGCCCAGTTATCAGAAAAAAATAAAAATAAAGGCTTGGTGGTTGCCGGACCCCTTCTCTTCTTCGGCGTATTTCACTTCGCTGAGCCGTTCCCCCCCTGGCCAACCAGACGCGCTAAATTTACAGTAACGATTTCTGATCTCAAAGCCACTCCACCTCTTCAAGGAGGTCCCTCTTGGCACAACACTACCGACAAACCCCCAACGTCTTTCTTCTCACCACGTTCGTTTTGTTGATGTGCACTGGTGTCCATCTCGTTCTCTGCATCACCGCCAACCCGGCAGACGTCGCTAGCAACACTTCAAGGTGTCTGCAAACACTGATCCATCGCCAGACATGGCGTCGTAAGTCATCCCCTTTATTTGCGCACCCCCAAGCAATTCCCTTCAGGGTCCAAAATGAACGCGCCGTCACTGACAATGATTCTGCTATCAGGTTCGGCTCTGCCATACGATCATTCTGGCATACCATGACCAGCTATGACCGACGTATGTTTTGTTTACCTGCTTCGAAGGGGCCGATCTAACGATGTAAACAGATTCCTCCTACGACTCTCCTTACCGAACAGGTCAACACGTTCCCCTCGCACAAAGCCGACACGATCCTTTGACATCAGTGGCCACTGCTGCGTCCGAATCGCGTGCCGATATCAATTCCCCCTATTATGAAGATGCTGGAGGCAGACACTCGATGTCCGCGTTGAATGGGAGCGCTTACCAAGGATCGCCTGTCGGACAACCGCAAAGCCCCACTCATAATTCGCCATATTCTCCCGGCATGAGATCCAATGCTGCCCTTCAAAGAACCAACAGTGCGAACGAGAACTTCGAGAATGTTACCCCTGGCGAGATTCAACTACAAGCATTTCAAGAAGGATTGCCTCCGCCACCTCCTGTGGGACACTCGTGGAAGAGAATCGATCGCTGGGCGGAGGAGAATTACCCCGAGCTTTTTGACCAGCTTGGTGAGGGATGCACTAACAATGATCTCAACGAACTAGAACACCAATTAGACTGCTCTCTTCCCATGGAAGTACGCGAGTCACTGCAAGCTCATGATGGCCAAGAGCGCGGCGGCATGCCTACAGGTATCATATTCGGCTGCATGCTGCTGGACTGCGAGGAAATTGTGCAGGAATGGGAGAATTGGAAGAAAGTTAACATGGAGTATCTGACTGAGCCTGTCAATTTCAAGCCAGCTACGCCCGTCAAGGCACTCGGTGGCAGCTCCTCCTCGTCTTCCAAAGCAGCTCCTCAGCAAGGTGGACAAAATCCTCACTGGAGACAGGATCTACTTGCCCGACAAGATTCTCAACCGTCTAATGCCATTCAAAAGGTCTACGCACATCCGGCCTGGATTCCCTTGGTTCGTGATTGGGGTGGAAACAATTTGGCGGTTGATTTGGCTCCAGGTCCAGCTGGCAAATGGGGTCAGGTTATTCTGTTCGGCCGTGATTACGACTGCAAATATGTTGTTGCCCGATCGTGGTCTGCTTTCTTAGCTACAGTTGCAGATGACCTGAACAGCGGCAAATGGTTTGTTGATGAGGAGACCAATGAGCTAAAGTTGAGAGAGTTCAAGTCGAGAAACGTTGAGCCTGGATATCTGGATATCTTGAGATGGAGAACCGATCAAAAGTATGGCCGCAAAGGAGGTCGACGCCGACCACAGGGGCCAAATGGTCAAGCAGCTGGATCTCCGTCAGGATCACCTTACGCTAGTCCAACAGCTGAGACCGGAGAACCTCGAGGACGTTCAATGCAGCGGTTCAGTGGTGCTTCACCTGTTCCCAGTCCAAACCGCCCGAACTACGGCAAATCGAGTCCACTGGCCAGGGTGACAGAAGAGAGCTCGGCGCCCATCAAAGTCCACACAAACGGCATTAAGCCAGCAAAACTTGTCGATGTCGAGACACCACGACCGAGCGAAGACCAAAAGTCAAACAAGAACCTGGAATCTTTGCTCGAGCCGGTTTCGTTGGAGGATGACAAGGAGAACACTAAGACGAGTGACTCGAATACCAAGAAGGCGCTGCCGAACGGCAAATCGAAGATGGCTACAGTTGAGGACGATACTACGATGAATACGGTTGAGATCTAAGGATCCGCGCTCCATTCCCTAAATCTTTGAATCGACATGGAAGGCGTTTGAGGCGCGTGTAATAGAGGGTTTCTCTTGCTATCCGGAGAACACCTGTCATAATGGAATGGCATGCATTGGGAGGTTTTTCCTTCTCATTTCGGCAACGAGAGAAGGAAATCCTTTGTGGTTTATGAGGCGTAATTGAAAGCAAATCGCATATACGAAGTGGACGTCCCGGACCGAGTTCTTCCCCCTTCATTTCTCGGATCCCGCAGGCCAGGCTTTGCAGTGCTGGATACTTGATTCTTTCTCTGCTGACTGGCTGACTGGCTGGGATGGAAAGCTTTGTTTGTACAATTAAATGGGGGAGGCTTTTTTTGTTTGAGTTTATTGATTGCTGAGGAGGAGCGAACGACCTATGGATTGGTGGGGGATGAGAGCGAAGGGGGAAACGAGAGGCGCGTTTGTATGTACATGAAGGAAGCGTGATAAGAAGGGAGTGATTGCTTTTCTGCTGATCACTTTCTTGATCATTGGGAGAATGGCGCAATTACATGGGTGGGGTTGAATGGTAGCTTGAGTGTAGGATTGCTCCTGAATACAAGGCATGCATTAGTTTCTAGTGTCTCACATTATGGTACGTGAAATTGAACTCAAAGGCTCAACTCGAGGTCTTCAGACAACCTTGGCATTCCATCGAGGGGCTTGGTGAGCACGTGACCAATGCGCTAAGCCTACTGCTTGCGCGGCTGACGATGAGGCTCTCTCCAACCTCCACTTCTCCAACGAACTCACAAGATCCATCCTACCCACAGACCCACGCGGGCTTGAATTCAAACTAGACCGCTCTCTGCGAATTGCAGACAGTACAAATCACCGGATACCAAGACACAGCGGAACAGAACGATAAGCACGATGTCCGAAGAGCGGCTCTGGAAGTTCAGGAAGCCGGAATGGATGAATAGTGCGTCGGCCAGGAGCGCAGGCGTTTACTCGGCTGGAGCGCTGGTATGTCTGTTTTCGCATGTTGCTCAGTTTTCCAAAATAATGAGGAGAGAAAAAGGGACGAGGCTATTTCATGCAAGCCTGTCCGCCTCCTCCAACATCCCTCGGCTTCAACCTCATCTCCAGATCTAGAGAGCCAGTTATTTTCGAACAGGATAAATACTAAAACGATATATAGTTCTCCCTCGCCTTCTTCATAATGGTCGACGCAGCCGTGTGGTCGCACTCCGCAAAGAACGGCTCCGACCCCCCAATCCACATCACGTTCATCGACTGGCTGCCCCTCATCTTCTCCTCGCTCGGCATGCTGATCATCAACTCGATTGAGAAGACTCGGCTATCCGCAGACTCGTTTTCATATAGTGGGAACAGCGTGGCGTGGAAGGCAAGGGTGGTGCTGTTTTTGGGCTTTGCGTCCTTGGCTGGAGGCATGGCGGGCGGTGTTACGGTGATCGTGCTGAAGTATATTGTGCCCGGGACGGTGTGGCCGACGTTGAGTATGGGGGTTAGTAATGTGGCGGCTAATGCGTTGGTTATGTTGAGGTGAGTGATCTGTGAGAAGTAGAATGGGTCGGATACTGACTGGAACAGCTCGGTGGTGCTTTGGATTAGCCAGAATATGGAGGATGAGTATTCTTATAACTTGGCTCTATGAGAGGCTTAAGTGGGTGGAGGTAGGAATATGGCGGGGCAAAGGCTTGGAAGGAGAGAGGGGAAAGTTTGAACTATGGTGGTATGGGTAGGAGACTATGGATGCATACAGCAAGGGAACGGGCAAGCTATTCAGGCGTCTTCTTGTAGTTATAAGTCTGATGTATACGGGAGCGATTAAGGCGTTTATCTTCCAACACCAATAACTTCTGAGCTCTCTTTGCGTCATGCCTCAAGTTCTCTCAGTGTCAAGCTTCATTGGCAAGAAAGCCACATTCACAACACTCAATTCATAGTTGGTAAATACCAAAGCCTTCTATCATTTCACAGATAACCCCCAATTTGGAAAAGGTTGCCAAAGCTCGCATGTACAAAGTACCCAATCGCATGATTCTGACAGGCAACCACCATTGAAGTGGAGCTCCTTGGACCCTCGCGTCCGTCCACCAAAAAGTCGCGAACCTCAGAACACAATTCACACGTCAATTACACCACGACAACCACACTCCTCATGGCCACCAAACCAACATCTCTCCGATAACCCCGTCCCAATCCTAATTCCCTCTGCCAAAAACTTTAATCATTGCATTCAGTATAAAAAAAAATGGCCGACCCTCCGCCGCGAGCTCCGGAATCGAAAAAAGTCTACGAGCCAGTGATCCCGAAAGCTGCGCCGGGGAACTATAATTCTATAGCAGCGCAGTACGCGCGCGCGAAGGCGGCGAAGGAGAAGGAGGAGAGGGAACGGGAGGAGAGGAATGTTGGGGGGATATTGACGGGTTTTGGACTCGGTGGTGGGGACGGGAAGGGGAGAGGGGGGAATGGGAAAGGGGACGGGAAGGGAACGTTTGAGAGGTTGAATGAGGTTAAGGAATTGAGATTTAAGGGGGAGTGGGGGTGGGTTGTGGGGTTTTGGGTTTGGTTGCTGTGAGTTTATGTTCACTGCGTGAGGGAGAGGAGGAGAGGGAACGGGGGACAGTGGGCTAATATGAACAGATGTATTCATGCTGCCGGGCTCTACTTCTTCACCAAAGGCTTCCTGCTCACGCGCCTCGTGCTCGAAGAGAAATCCTCTTGTACTGAGCCACCAATTTCTCTCAGCACACAGTATCAGGGAGCAGGAACACCAGAAGCAGGGTGTTGGCACCCGAAGACTTTCGAAAAAGCGGTGGTTATTATCATCGATGCTCTACGCTATGATTTCACAGTCCCGTTCAAGAACTCCACGGATACGCCGAGTCAGGCATTCCATAATGCCCTGCCTTTTTTGTACGAGACGGCGGAGAAGCAGCCAGGGAATGCGTTTCTGCTGCCGTTTATTGCGGATCCGCCTACGACGACTTTGCAGAGACTGAAAGGGTTGACGACAGGGACTCTGCCCACGTTTATTGATGCGGGCTCAAACTTTGCTGGAACGGCTATTGAGGAGGATAATCTGCTCATGCAGATGAAAGATGCGGGGAGGAGGCTCGTGCATTTGGGCGATGATACCTGGACTGCGCTGTTTCCGGGGTATTTCGAAGAGGAGATTAGTAGGGCGTATGATAGTTTCAACGTGTGGGATCTACACACCGTGGATAATGGTGTTGTGGAACATATCATGCCGCTGCTTTCTCCTGCCAGAAGAGGGGAGTGGGATGTCATGTTTGCGCATTTTTTGGGCGTTGATCATGCGGGGCATAGGTATGGGCCTAACCACCCTGCTATGACTGCCAAGTTGGAGCAGATGGACGCCGTGTTGACAGAGGTGGTGGATGCACTTGATGACCAGACGTTGTTGGTTGTTATGGGGGATCATGGTATGGACGGGAAGGGTGACCATGGTGGGGAGAGCGATGACGAGGTTCAGGCTGCGTTGTGGATGTATTCGAAGAAAGACGTATTTGGGAGGACGAAACTCGACTACAGGATTCCTCCTGCGACGGCGAAGGAGAGGCCTGTTAATCAAATTGATTTGGTACCTACGTTGGCTTTGTTACTGGGACTACCTATTCCGTTCAATAACTTGGGAAGACCAATCGAAGAGGCGTTTGCGGGTGTGAAAGGAAATACGTGGGAGAACCTCGGAGCTGTAGCAAGGATGACTGCTGCGGGTATCAAGAGGTATCAAGCTGCGTACTACGTTGCAAGAGGCGTGGATGAGAGTACTGTCGATGGCTCGCCGAAGGCTCTATGGGAAACGGCAGTGACGACTCTTGCTGGGACTGGGAAACAACAGAACTGGCAAGATGGATATGCGACCTTTTTGGCATTCCAGGAAGAGACGCTCAGGATCTGCAGAAGCCTGTGGGCGAGATTTGATGTCCCGTGTATGATTCTGGGCATTAGCATCTTGGCTGGTGGCGTCCTGGCATTGATGATGTATGCCAGTGGAAATAGTGATGATGGGGATGCAATTGATGATCCTGAATTGGATCGGGCTGAGCTGCAACTTGAGTTGGACAATTTTGCGAAAGGGAACGCCTCAGCTCTTGAAGATGAGACTACAACCAGAACACTATTCCGGGGAGCATTGATGGGCAGTTTCTTGGGCGCTCTTCTTTGCCCAACGATCTGGGTCATGAACCGTAGTGAGAATGTCCTGGATTTCGGCCTGGCTGTTGGTGCTATTTCGAGTCTCGTGGGAGTTTTGTACCAGGATATGAGACGCAGAATGAGCTTTGGAAACCCTCTCCCTACCACAATCTGGGGCTGGCTCGCTGTCATCTTTACTGTAAGCCAGTCGATTGGCTTTGCGTCGAACTCTTATACCATCTGGGAAGATTCTATTCTCTTGTTTTTCCTCGGTACATTTGGAGTCGCTTCAGCATTCTCGTCGCTCAGACTTGAGAATGCTGCTGATAGAGCGCTGGGCATCTACCATTCAGTGGCCTTCATTGCATTGGGATGGCTAGCATCATTCTCGAAACTTTGCAGAGAAGAGCAAATGCCTTATTGTCGATCAACCTACTACGCTTCTGCGACTTCATCGACGTCAGCTCCATGGCAACTGTTAATCCCATTCGTTGTTGCAGCTGTTCTCCCTGCTATCATCAAGTCTTTCTATACTGGTAGTAGATCCTATGAAGGATTAGCACCAGCATGGATCTCATGGGCTTTCCGCTTTGGACTTGTCCTCAGTGCTGTCTTCTGGACACTAGACGCTGCAGACGATGGTGAATGGTTCCCCAATCTCCCTTCAACCTTGCTGAAGAACATCCGTGTTCCAATCGCGCAGACAGGCTTCGCCCTAGCCCTTGTAGCAGGCTCAATCGCCTTTGGCTATGCTCCTCCTTGTATCTCTATCAGCACGACCGCTGCCCCAACACCAGGATCCCAAATCACCAATAGCTCCGGTGCCCTAGTAACTATCCTCGGATATGCCAACGCCCACGGCTCACGATATCTCCTCCTCGTGATAAATATCCTCCTCTGCGTCCTCATGGTTCAAAAGCCGATGGGCGCCGGAGCCATCTCCATCATGGCCTGGCAAATCCTCACTCTCCTCGAAATTCTTGACCTCCTTTCCCTAGCCTCGTCCCCCATCGGGCCCATCATCCTCGGCCTCCTCGGCTCCTTCCACTTCTTCAAAACCGGCCACCAAGCAACGTTAGCCAGCATCCAATGGGAATCGGCGTTCATTCCCCTGCACACAATACGCTACCCTTGGTCACCTATTCTCGTTGCGCTCAACTCGTTCGGTGCTCAGATGCTCGCTGCTTCAGCTGTTCCGCTCCTCGTGCTGTGGAAGCAGAAACCGAGGAGAAAAGGACTATTGAGGAGTGTGGTTACGGCGCTGAGTTGGCACGTTGCTTATTATGCGGTTGTGTCTCTGGCAACAACGATGTGGGCGGGCCATCTGAGGAGGCATCTGATGCTTTATCGGATTTTTAGCCCTAAGTTTATGATGGCGGCACTTGTACTTGTAGTTGTAGACTTTATTGGGATTGCTGTCGCGCTAGTAGGGTTGAGGTTTAATAGTTTGAGCGTCGGTGAGGTTTTTGGCTGGGGGTGAAAAAGGCTCGATGTAAGCGAGGTAAATAGGGGGTTCATCGGGCAACTGGCTTGTACAACTTTTTCCTTGGGTTCTTGAGCATATGGGAGGATTGTATCATAGATTGATTGCATAGCGAAAGGTTTGGGAAATCGGAGCATTTGTTTCTTCACTTGAGTGAGTGAGTTCTCACTCCATTTTCGGTTTTTAATGGTGCTATCGAGCTTGATTAGCGCAACACAGTGCTTCATATCGTCTTTTTAATACTCGATTGTACTGGAGACACTTGCGGATTTTAGCGATTCAGGGGCATGAAATGTTCTATCTAATGAAGTACATTGGCAATGGGATTTCTGAAATTGTGCCTATCTAATGAGGTACTTTGGCGTTTGGCAAATCGAGCTTCTAATTACTCCCATCAAAGAAGTACATTACTTGAACTACTTGCATTGCGAAACCAGCGAGAGCAGCAATAGATGGTGCAGCGTTATCGAGTGCTTGTACCATGTCTTGCCGAGCTTGGGCGGAGTTCGTTGTCTGGGAATCCATCTTGGAGGCACCCAGCCAGAGGCTTAAAACTAGGGGCACAGCGCCTCGAGAAATGCATCCGATAAATCTCGCTACAGTATCTTTGAGTGTGACCAAGTGAATATGCCGATAGCGATAACAGCCTCGTCGTCCGGACTTTTTTTTGAGTGTCATATAATAGAATAAGCGAATTTCCGACCATCCAACAAAGGATACTTTAAGGGTTGTATATAATACTATATACAACTAGCCGCGCAAAAGTGGTAAAACTAACGTCAACCCCTTAGAGACGTAAAACTTCAGGAGAATGAAAAGAATATCAACCGGCCCAGTAAATGGGTAACAGGTTGTTCTTTCCCAGGCGAAAGCCTGGGTTCTTGTTTTGCTTTTTTTTTGTAATTTTTGAAGTTATAGTTCCATGTATCTTTTAGTTAGTTGTTTTTTTTTAGAGGATATACAGTCAAATAAAATCTTGGGCCAAATGAGTTATTTCGACGCCCACGGCCATCTACCACAAATGTCAGGTGTTCCATAGGAGGGCAAGTGCACTAAAGCTCCAATCCTTGCCTTTTCGGCCTTGATTGGCCCTGGTGTGTGTGTGTGTGTGTGTGTGTCGGTATTTAACGTCCGGCGGAGCAGAGGATCAAGTCCTCTATCCTGGGGGAGCCCATAGGACTATAGGACGCCAGGGGAATAGTCCCCTGGGCAGTTGAGGCCTGTAGGCTATATACAAAAAAACCCTATTACTAGGGAAAAAATACAGCCGTGCCAAACATTTAAACGCCCCTGTGTTTCTCCAGTTCCACAGAGAACTTCCGTTAGTCCCTTTTACAGGTAGTTTTTGGTGCCCCCATTGCACTGTCTCCCCTTTCCTTTTGACCCTTTGCCCCACGTCCACAACATCCACCCGTAAGCAATAACCAAAGTATTCTAGTCGTTTTCCCTCTCATCCATTCATCCCTTCATAACAATCCAACCCAATTCTCTACATATAAAGACTTATAACCGGTTGTAGTCCAGGAACGTCCTCGGGCTTGCAGCTGCAAAAGGATCATACGAGCGCAGTCGTCCCCTTTATTCCCTCTGCCCCTTCATAGTTTCCTACTATATGCCCGTATATATTTCGAATTGTGTTGTGCTGCCCTGTCGTTCGGTGAGAGTCTTGCGGGACGTTGAAAAGCGCCAGGTCCCTAACTGGACTTATCTCTCCTAACGTGAAAATCCTAGAAGGTACTCCAGAGGAGTCAATCGTTTATGCTAATAGTTGTCCGGGTCACTAAGCCGTACTCCTAACTAAAGCGATTGATAGTTGTGTTGCTACTTGTCGTTGTCGCAGAGATCCTCTGTTTTGGCCGATATCGATATCCGTGAAAAAATTTTCGCCCGCCCAAAAGACGAAAAATCCACCTCCGTCGATCGCTCCAACTTCTGCTGTTGCGTTCTCTCTTCAGCTCAGGTAGATACTCAAGAGTACTGCCAGTTCGTAGCCAGCACCGCGTACAGGTAGAGAGATCCGTCTTCGCTGGCCGGCCCTGGTGTGTGTGTGTGTGTATATTTAACGTCCGGTGGACAGCGGCACGTGGCCCCTGCCCTAGGGAAGCCCATAGGACTATAGGACGCTATGGGCCGTAAGGGCCACATAGTCAGTTCTAGCTACTTTTAACTATTACAATTTGTTTTACACGCAACTGTATTTCTACAGTTCTACAGCTGTCTGCGGTCGGTCCCTGTTACGGGTGTGTTTTGCTGCCCCCGTTGCAGTCGGCCCCCCTGCCTGTGACCCGCTACCCCCGTTGATTGGCCTTGGTCTTTCTGTGGCTTGCGTTGGGGGCCTCCAACTGTCACGTGTTTGGTTGCACCAGATGGAACACTGCGGGGTGCCTCCAACAATCCAGTCTTACCATTCTTGTATAACTTTCAAATCCATTTCATTTCCCGTGGCTCCTTTGGTAGCTGGAATCATGTTCTGCGGGTATCTTCTAGTATCAATCCTTTCTTCCCATGATCCCTAATCGAAGGAACCTCAGTGCAAAATGCTCACTCCTTCAAAGTCCCATTGGTGCTCCTTCTGGGCCGTTCTTTCCATCGTTGCTATCTCGAATTGTGATAATGATTCTGTCGTATGGTTCAACTATGGCGACAATTCTTTGGAATTGATCAATGTGTAAGCTAGGCCATGCATTCTCTAGATATTGCAAGTCATTCTTGCTGATTTTTACAGCCCAATAATTGGGGAAGCGGTCTCGCCGGTCACTGATTTAATGCCCTTCCCAGTCGACCCTAGTCTTGACCCCAATACTATCCTGCAAGACTCACTTCCTCCGCCATGCCCACCGTTCCCTACATTCGCAGATGCCGAATTTCTGGACGACCAGGAGTTTCCTGCAAGTCTTGGTATCTTGGATCCTGCTTCCCCGATAGACACCTTAGATATGACAAATTGGCTCTCGGAAGTGGGAGACCCCTACAACGTTTCTGAAACTGATATCTTATCATCATCACTGAGCCTTTTGCCACCGCTGCAGCATTACGAATACGCCGCTGGAATTGACAATGTCGATTCAGCTCCCGTTTCAGAGGAGGATACCGCGCCGCAAGCTACAGATGGGCAAGATTGTGTTCCCGAGATACCACTCATCCGACAAGAATCCAAAAATGTCGTGCCGCCAGATCGAGATGTCGAAGAGGAGCCGAGCAATTCCAGACCGAATGAGGAACTAGATTCTTGGCTGCGAGACCAGCTACGTGATATATCGGTGAATTCGATTCTATATAATAGATCTCACGATCCAGTCCAGATCCAGAACAATTCTCAGTCAAGGACGCCACTCTGGACGCCAGACGGTGAGCGGTCTCAAGATGATTCGAGGGCATGGCTTACAGTTGGTGGAACTGCTTTCGTGGCTGCTCTTCTTGCTGAACTCGAGAGGAGAAGAAAACGCGTAAGCTCTAATGATGTTGATGAAGAAGCTCCTCCTAATAAGAAGCCCTGCCGGACAATTGTATCCCAAGAAGATGCCACAGAATCTCCGCAGGACATTACTCGCTGTCCATCTCCTTACGCCGGATCTGTTGATTGCTTCAACGGGTCCGAGTTCAGCCAAGATTTCCACCATCTGTGGGTCACCGAATGCCTTTCAAAACTTGGAGACGCTGATATCATCCGCGAACGGTTGGACTTGCATGCCGATGAGAAATCAGCTTTAGAGAAAGTAAAGGAGCATAGGGCGCGAGTTGGGATGAAAATTGAGGAAGCATACCAAATTTGGCTCGATGGGTGCGAGAGAGAAACTGCTTTAAACAAGGAGCTCAAGGAGGCAGAAGATGAAGCAGAGAACTTGCGGATGAAGTGCTTTGCTGATAGGCTCGTTGACGAGGAAGGGCTCCCTATCAACTTTGAGAAACAAGAACACCAAGACGAGCTTTCGGATGAAGAAGATACAAGAAGCCAGAAGTCTGATGAACTACCAAATCCGGCAGCAGATTCAAGTATACGCTTCAATAACCGAGGCAATACTCATGAATGGCAACTTTGGCAAGAACCCAAGCACTGCTTCAATGACCCTTATGACGATGAGGATTCAATCTCATTGCATGGAGCACGGTTCACTGGTGCTTCCATGTTAATTAATAAGCCGGAAGTCAAGAAGCACAATCATACCTCGGGTGCTTTATACGAGACACCATGGATACCATCTCCAGAGAAACGTTTCCGGGACTGCAATATCCTCCTGCCTTCAGAAAGGGAGCCGATCAGGAATGCAAAACACCAAGATCTCCCATTCTCAAGTTTCAATGAATTCACTGACGACATACTTCGAAGAATTGCAGAGTTCCTCTCGTATGAGGACGTGGTCCAGCTCAGTCTAACTTGCCATAAATTGCGCTCGGCATACAAGCCAATCTTAGCAGAAACTCTCAGAGTAAGTCTCGTCTCTTATGCTCAGAGTACTTCTTAGCATCTGTCGAATCTACCAATTAGTTCCAGGAATTCCTGGATTATAATTAGATTTTGATATTCAAGTGGCTGTGGTCGTGACAACACGTCTTTTTACAGATTTAACATCATGCAGCTCGGGGCAGAACGCAGGGCTGCAGTGCTGCTGAACCAATGGACAACTCAAGCAACCTTAGCCTTTCCCCTTGATGCAGACGAGCTTCTGAATAATATGGGGAATAGTTTGGTAAGGACCTCGTCCTATCTCGCTAACTCTGCTCCTTCAACAGTGATGAAACCGTCGGAGATAATAGACGATTGGCTGTTTTCATTTAGAGACTTCGACCTCGAATTAGCAGACGAGGAATCCAGCACGCACGAAGCCTTTCTGCCACTCCCCGAAGAACAACCACACTCCAAACATCCGTTGCCCCCAGGACTTGTCTACACTTCGAATCACTTAACGGTCATGATGTCAGAAGAAGACAAAAATCGAGAAACAGAGCACGATAGCGACGAACACATGTATGATGATGTGGAAATGGGCAGTGACGAGGAAGAGGATACCGAATGCTTCGATGAAGCCGAGAACAAGTCAAGGTGCGAGAACGAGGTTAACAGACAAACTCCTTGCACCAAAAAATATGAGAACAAGGCATTCGAAATCTCAACTACATCAATGAGTGGTGGCCCCACGACAGTCAAATCCTCTCCAGTTTCGATGACTTCTCCAGCCACTCCAAGCCTTCAAACACCACCAAGAATGGGAACAAACATCTACACTTGTCCCCAATGTCATTATTCATGTCCACGGAAGTGCGAATTGAAGTAAGTCACTCGCTACCCAATTTCTACCCTTGCCAGGGATACAAGAGCCAGAAAACTGATTCAAGATCATGAGCCCATTAGGAAACACGTCAAATACCATACGAAAGAACACCACTGCCGTATGCCGAATTGCAAGGAATCTTTCAGCAGGGAGCAAGACCTTGTACGTCATGAGAAGAGCCGGATACATCGTGAGGAAAGTGAGCAGCATTATTGTCCGCATTCCGAATGCCAGGCAAAATATACTCGTAAGGATAACTTAATGAGACATTACAGAAACAAGCACAGTCAAAACAAAAGTGGGAAAGACAAGCAGGGGGACGGAAGCGAACATGTGGAGGAGGACGGGCATGAAGGGGAAGACGAGGATGAATGAAACTTTCCACCTTGGCCGGATATTTGGTGCGATCTTGAGTGGGGTGTTGATGAGCTGTTCCCGTAATTACTGTTCTCCAACCGTGCTAAATACAAATGTACTGTGATTTCTAAGGAGCAATCCGGGTATTATTTCGACCAGATCTTGTGCTTGGATCTCGGCTCTCCATGTCCAGTAAATCAGAGCATTAGCTCGGATAGAATGACGCATGTGAACAATCCCTTCATCTTATTTCATAATCCACCATCTCATAGGCCCTCCTTAAAGGTCTCAAAGCTCCTCCGCCGCGGAGGAACTCATTTAAATAAGGCGTACTCACGCGGTCATAGTCAGAATCTACCGTTTCATACGATCTCTTTAGGGGACCCCGCATTGCTTCCCCGTGCATGATACCATGAACATAACACTCTCCTACGAGCTCGTAGTGTGATTCAACCGCACGCAAAACCAAGGGGCTAGCACAGCCAAGAATAATTACAACCTTATCACCAGGTTGGCAAGTATTTGGGCCCTGGCCAGCATACCCGTTCATTGTGGTGAAGAACCGCCAGGATCGAAAATGGGAAGCCAGTTCAAAATCGAAGAAATCAAAGTCATCAGCAAATGAGACTGAATCAAGCTTAGGAAGTGAGGGGTCGTTGACCCATTCTTTGATGGTCCGGCCGGCAACGATGAGACCTTGGTTATTGTGATACCAAGTTCTGAACGTAAGAGCTTCGGAGAGAGAGTTTGGAGTCAGAGAGATATTCTCCTTGGATAATCTGCGACATTAATGGAGGAACAACTCCAAACGGTATGGATTTCGAGTTCCTGGCTCTGCGTGATGAAGTGGTGCTGGGTTGCGGTTTGCAAGGAGAGATCGCCAGATGGCGTCGATGACACCAAGCCCAGCATGCATGCCCTCTCGTGATTGCGATTGGTGTAGTTGTGGATTTGAGGTAGGTTGTTCGACTTCAGTCGAGCACATTGCCAGTCCATCAACAATGTCGACTATGAATCCTTTGGCGGTCAACGTGTTGTTGTCATTTGAGAAAGTAGCAACAGCTCTAGATCCCTTATCCGCCCAAACTGGTGTAACGGTAGCAATGCGAGAGTTGACGGTGCTCGTGACTCTTTGGGTCCAGTCGGGTACCCATGTAGGGATTTGCATTTCTAACCTTTGAGGATAAACGGGTAGATTGCCGAGACTGAGGATATCAAGACGCCCAGTGTCTTTGACTATGGATACGACAAGTTGCTTGTATATTTCTGCAACTGATAAAGAGTAGTCAGGATTGGGAACCATTTTGGCCCCGTCATGAGCCAAGTTTAAAATTGCAAAGATCTTGTCTCTTGGGTCCGTGGACAGAGCCATTCCGGTTCTGTAGAGGGCTTGAAGAAGAGATATGGATCCCCATGTTGTTGGTCGAAGATATGCTCGGGCCAGAGAAAATGTACCGTAGTCTAAGACGATTCCCTCGGTTTGATAAAGGAAAGGCAGATACATAACCGCATGTGCCGCGAGGATATCAAGAAATTGAGACAGGTCTTGTAGGTCCAAAGTTTGTGGCCCACAGAAGAAGACTATTCGTTTCGCAGGGATGGTTTCCTGTATAATCCACATTCTCTTCCACCAGGCACGCTGGAGAAGTTTGTGTAATGCCTGCCAATCCTGCGAGTGCTTTCTGGAAATCAAATGATCTCTCAGATACTTCGAGAACATTGAAGAATCCTTTGCCCAAACCTCACCGCGAGGTGCCTTCACCCAACCTTCAAGATCCTTCGATGCCTGGCAGATGGTGCGGATGAAGTCCAAAGCTCGAGCACTCTCATCGCGCTCCGGTCCAAGCCAGACCGTGACCAGTGAAGCTTCCGCATAGATTTCGCGCATTCGCAAGATCTGGGCATTTCGTTCCGCGGTGTCATCCTGGTTGATACATATTGCGTCTACCCACAATGGTACATTGCAGAATTCATGGGACCGCCGGGCCTTCAGGGCGGCAACTAGATTTCGTCCAACAATCATGCCGCAATTATTGACCAATATTTCCTCTCCTTCATCATTCTTATCGATGGCAATGTCTTTCCAAGCGTATGAGAGTCCATGGTATTCCAATCGGTGGTTCAATGGCTGATGTTTCAGCGAGCAAAGCAATGTTCCTGAAGGGTTCAGTTCAAGGACCGTGAGAAGTCGGATCTCGTTCTTGTTGGCATCAAGTGGCATGTATTGGAAAGAAATCGCCGGCCTAGTAGAGGAAGAAATGCATCTTTTCAAAGAGATGCATTTGCTGTATGCGCGCGGCCGAATAAGAAGAAGCATGACCTCCAAGGAAGCGACATTGGAATAATAGCTTCCTGTCTCTCTATACTTTAGGCCTCAATACACTCAAATGCAATCATTCTAGCTGATATGGAACACAGTTTCGCATTGCCGGAACACAGGTATGCATTTAAATGATTGTTGATAAGAAGATGACCAAAATGTGAGATTAAATTGGATGAGGTTGAGGAAAGAGGGGGCTTCCGAGCCTCGCGAGCAGAGAAGGCTGTGATCCCGCACGGACAGATTTCTCAAGATTCAAACGTCGTATCTACAGACTTACTGTATCTACCACAAAGAAATGAGAGGATTCCGACGGCGACGGATCTGGACCAGATGACACGACATCCCCTGAAATAGTCGCTTCGCCCACGATCCTGACCCCGGTCTATCTACTCGTCGTCGATGTCCACCTTCACAACCCATTAAATTGCCATCATGGCAGCGAGCAAGAATCTCGACCCCAGTACTTGTACTACCGCTGCAGAAGCATTCAAGTATCCTTTACCCCAAGTTCGACAGTTTCACCGAAGCTTGACTGTTGAGCTCGACGAGAAAAATGCTCGTTTGCGAACACTGGTGGGCGGGAGCTATCGGCAATTGCTGGGGACAGCGGAGATGATTCTGCAGATGAGAGAGGATATTGGTGATGTTGAGGACAAACTTGGGAGAGTTGGGAAAGGCTGTGGGAGGGGTGTCATTGGGGGCATGGCAACTGGTCTGGGGAAGCTACAAGACAAGACGATGGGAAGCAAGGCTGCGATTGAAATGGGGTGGACGGCCAGAATGAAGGTTCTCGACATGTGTGCGGTTGTGGCTGGGAGGCTTTTGAGGAAAAATGCGTCAGGTCATGCCGAATCGACTGACGGGAGCGGAGACAATCTTGTGCTGGTTGCGAAGGTCCTCGTACTTAGTCGATTATTGACCAAAAGTGTTGTTGAATCGGCGTCACAAAGAAGCCCAGACGAAAGATCCTCGGTGGAGGACGTCAAGAGAAAGTTGGACTCCTTACGAAGAAAGCTTTCCTCGGCGATCAGAAGGACGCTTGAGAAAACTGTTACAGACAGTAGGAGGGACGACCTTATTCAGGCACTTTCTGCACATAGTCTGGCCAATAGTGCGGGAGCGAAAGATGTATTGCGATACTTCTTGCGCGTGAGGGGGGATGCATTGGCTCTGACACTGGAAGCTACTTCAGACCCAAAACAAGACAGTCGAGCAGTTTTGAGATCTTTGGAACTGTATACCCAGACATTGCTAGATGTGCAAGCATTCGTCCCTCGGCGGCTTTCGGAAACTCTTGCAGGCCTGAAGGTAAAGCCTTTGCTTAAGGATGAAGCTCTCCGAGCTTTGGAGGGTCTGCGGTTAGGTATCTGCGAGAAATGGTTTGGGGATGAAATCTTGTTCTTTATTCCGTACATCAGACACGACGATATAGAGGGAGAATACGCCGTTTCCATGCTCAAAGGGTGGGCCAAAAAGGCCTCGGAGGTTGTCTTAGACGGTCTCACAAAAATGCTAGAAAGAATGGCCGAGTTCAAGATGGTTGTCGATCTACGGACGGAAATCCTTAAGATTTGGATCAAAGAAGGAGGCAAGGCAAAGGGATTTGATCCTTCAGTCTTTCTAGAAGGTTTAAGAAAAGTGATCAATGGTCGAATGGTCCAGTTGCTAGAATCGAGGGTCAGCAAGTTACACCTTGTAGCAACAGAAATCGAGGCGACATTGGGCTCATGGACGAAAGGCGTTACCGACAAACACGAGAGTTTATGGGACGATACCATGCTGGAAACAGAAATTGGAAATGGAGCGGCCCTCTTCAAAGAAGGTGTACTGGCTCGCACTCATGGCACAAATGATGCTGTATCCAGAGCATTTCGTGGGTATCAAACATGGCGACATCTCGTGGACGAAATCATTGTTGTCCTAGATCAACTAAAGAAACAACGATGGGACGATGATCTGGAGGATATCGAAGATGACCTCAGCTTGGAATCAAGAAACACTTTGCTCAGCACCGATGATCCACAAATGCTGCAGGACCATTTGGATGAGAGCTTAAGCAAGGCTTATAAGACGCTTCACGAGAAGATAGCCTCTTTGGTGACAGCCTACGAAGATAGCGAGTATATCGGGCATATGTCTTTTTACGTGCTTCGCACCATTCGAGACATTCGATCGGCGCTTCCCAAAAATCTTTCGTCACAATCTTTCGGCCTTTCGCTGGTTCCCAACCTCCACGAAAGGCTTGCGAAATCTGTCTCGGGAGCATCGCTCGAAGAATTTGGGGGCAGGATGACTAGGAACAAAGTAGCTGGAAGAGCATTATGGGAAGGCGATCCAGAGCTCCCGGTGCAGCCATCTCCTAGCACTTTCGGATTTCTTCACAGTCTTCTTTTAGATATGGGAAGAGCTGGTGCGGATCTGTGGAGTCCAACAGCCGTCCGAGTATTGAAGCGGCATCTACGTACCGAGTTAGGTCGACGTTGGGCGGTAGCCCTGGAAAAACAAGAAGAGAAATATTCGAATCAGGTCAATGGAAATGCAACAAACGGGGAAGTTGATGCCGAGCATGAGGAGAGTACTAAGATTATTCAGCATGGTGACACCAGTGAGGGATTGACACAGTCATTATTCGATGTCCTTGTTTTACAATCTGCATTAGACTCGTCTGAATTGGCTTCTGAGGATGAACTAAAAGCTTTAGAAGGGACCTTACATTCAACTTTAGACTCTAGGCCAGGGTTAAGGAAGCGGCTTGAGCAAGCTGCAAAAGAATATTGGAAAAGGACAAGTCTGTTATTTGGACTCCTATCATAGACATCACATATACATCAAGCTCTATACCGATCCAGAAAATTGCTCATTCATGTTATTTATGTTTGGTTGCTCAGCCTTCAATACAAGGCTAGGTCCGGGGTCCCCTTGGCACGGTGTCTGCACGTGGCAAAGCCAAGATTTCTATCAAATTCCCGATAACCAGGACTAAGAACTTTTCCCCAGCACTCTCCAACAACGCTGAAGCCATGTCAACGACAAGGCTTACTTTCCTGTATCCGCATCTATTTCGCTCAATTCGAGTCGGTGAGTCAGCAACAAATACTGTACGATTACGCGCACGGCGTCCTCAACAGCAATGCTTGAAAACGAGAGGTTTTGCGACAACAGGGAGGAAAGAGCAACGATTTGTCCAGCGGCATGGCAAAGCCGTCGAGCCGTTCCTTAAAGACGGAGGAACTGCAGATAGCTTGAAAGTTTTCACACCAGAGGAGGATGGGAAAGACGCCGACAAAGGAAGAGACTCAGTCAATAGATCACAGAACACGAAGGCCGAGGAGGAAGAGAGCGAAGACTTGAAGCAAGAACCTTCATCATCTGCGCCATTATCACAGGAGACACAAGCTGCTGCTAGATTGCCCGGAGATGGCGGTATGCCTGTCGAGGAGAAGCTCGGTGTGGACGGGCCGACGCCTCTACAAACAGCTGCCAAGAATACGAAGGATGTTTTGGCACCACTCGAAACCATACTACAAATGCCCCCACCTGAGACTGCAGAGGAGAGAAATGCAGCGAAGCCACCACATCTGCAAACGCCGCCATATGTTCACCATTTCGATACATATACGTTAGTGCAACAGGTGGAAGCAGGAGGATTCACCGAGGAGCAAAGTATCACGGCTATGAAGGCCGTAAGAGGCTTATTGGCACTGAACCTGGACGTGGCAAAGGCAGGGCTGGTTAGCAAGAGTGATGTTGAAAATGTGAGATGTCCCACAAATGAGTTGCAGGGACAGTAGCTAATGAAGCCAGGAAACATATCTCTTCCGTGCAGCTTGTTCAGAGTTGAAGACAGAAATATCGAATAGTCGCAAGAAGAGTGAAGAGACAATGCGTCGAGAGCGCACGCTCTTGCAACATGAAGTCGATATTTTGAATCAGAAGATGACACAGGAGCTCCTTACTCTTAAAGACGAACTGAAAGGGATGTTTGACGATCGAAAGATGGATGTGAGGATGGAGCAGAGGGCAATGGAAAGCAAGGTTCGTGGTTTTCCCTTTGACGTTAATTCTACTCACTCTGCTATAGATTCAAGAGTTGAATTACAAAATCACTGTTATGCTCAACAGCGACAGTAAATCTGAGGTCGAGGGTCTTAGATGGGTGCTGACTAGAAGATCCGTAATGGGCATTCTGTTCATGGCTTTCATGGTCTTGACATCGCTGCGTTATGCCAGCTACAAATCCCATGAGGATGAAGTCAAGAAGAAGAGAGAAGCAGTAATGAAGACTGATGAAAGGGTCGAAGACCTCCCAGCTCAGGGTGCTGCAGAAATATTAGCTGCAAACTGATCACTCGCGCTGTCTTTCCAGCCAATCCCTAGGGAGACATAGTGATGGCCCCGGTGAGAAGTTTTACATTCAGAGATTATCAGGATGTGCCACAAGTTCTGGTACAGCTGAAGGTGTGGCCTAGTACAATACTGTATATGAAGATCTTGCGGAACCTGAATATACCCATCGGCAAGCCATTAGGGCAATTCACAGATATAAACTGAAAATCAATTTGATAAAGCCATCTCAAACAACCTCGAGATCACGTGGCAGGAAGCTTACCCCAATTAGGGAATTTAATTCCTCAGCTTATATTGCTTCGTCAAGCGGCCTTCTCACACATCTTACATGGCCAGACATAGCAACGACCATATGAAATACTTGGAATGGAACTTCCTGATTCGATGCACCTCGCTGTTTGATACGGGAGGGGCACACTCCGTTTCTTGTGGCTGATCATTTGCTTCGTGTTGTTTCACACAACCACTCGCAACTATTCCGTCAGCCTGGGCCCGCCGTCTAGGAATGGCAGGTGTCTTTTTCAAACAAAACCTTTGGAATCAATTTGGAATTCCCGATAGCAAGCGCCACCATGAGTGAGGAAAATTCGGGCTCCTTCGGCTCCTTCGGCTCCTTCTGGCAGCGCTCAATCGACAAAGTATCAACGAAGACAGTCAAGTTTATGCCAAATGTGACGAAGCCTGAAAATGGTAATTGAGCTGCTTCATTCTTATTAAATTGTACAGAAACATTTATGTACATTTCATTTGTCCTATGGTTCTTCGAACTCCTGCAGGGCATCTAAATAAGTCTGTCTAGGCTCAAATTGGCTCAGCCCGCACATATTGGTGTTTTGCCTCTTACTGACACACATGACAGGAAAATCTGTAGATGAAGGAGATTCATCTACCTTGACACAAAAGCAACGCCGAAGAGCTCAAGTCCGAAAAGCGCAAATGTCAGTATCATGTCTCAGCAAAAGTTTTGGTCTTCGTGCTTCGAGAAGCAGTATTGTTGACAACACATAGAGAACACCGACAACGCAAAGAGAACTACGTCAAGCATCTAGAGCAAGACGTGATCAATCTTCGCGAGATGATAGCACGAGAAGAAACCCAGGCAGTGCTTTTCAAACACGAAAATGAAGCCATCAAATCCGCTCTTTTGAGTTCAAGCATTCCAGTCCCAACCATAGCACCTGTCACCAGCAGTGTTTCTGGACAGCACTTTGATATGACCATACCAACAAACCTTCCAGAGCAATATCCTCAAAGCGACTTCAAAGTTTCAGGCTCCCCACCAAACTCACAATGGCAGTCCAGTACTTTGTCTGGCGGAAGTGTTGTGAGCATGACATTCGACGAGATGATCGACGCTAGCTGCCTTCATATCACTTCCCCCAGTAACTTCATCCTCGACAACGAAATAAGTATGACTTCACCCGATATTTTCAACCTCCCACCAAATCCTTACGCGGCACCGACACCACCATCTAGCTTCCTGCTCAACCCTCAACCCTCAAAAGCTCTTCCTAAACTTCCAGATGAAGCCACTGCACCCGTATCTCAAGCAGTCCTCAAGGACCTCTCAACAATAGCAATAAATTTTATTCTAGCGTGCGTCTTCCTTTCTTTAATCATCTATTTCTCCTCGACTTTGAGCCTACTGACTCTTTCCATAGACTCGAGCACCCCTGCAGAACTCACTTCCACGCCCACGACTCAACCTTTGACCCTAAAGGTTCTCCCTCAGGCCACGAACTGATGGCTTCCACACTACTCTACTCTCACGCTCCACCTTCAGTATTCTCCTCGTTCTCCGATCCTGCTCCAACATCTACCACTCCGCTTTCCCAGAAAATCGAATGGACAACCCCAAGTCCAGAGCTAAAGCAACTATACGCCATGTCGCAAAGCCTGCCTAAAGGAGACTGGGAAATTACGCCCGTGCAAGCGTGGTTCTTGCTTATGGGAAGACTTGGCATCTATGCGTTGATCGAAGAGGGTAGTCAAGGTGGAGAGAAGGAAGGACTTTTGGCAAAGTTGAAGAGAGGGTTAGGGAAGGTGGTTGATTGTTTTGAGTTTGGAGCTGTGATGGATGAGGCTAAATTCTGGGAGGTCGTTGAGGCAGTTCTAAGGGGCGATGATGTGGCAGAAGCGGCATAGAGGTGGGCTCGATTGTTGTTAAGGAGCCCTTGGACGAGGAATGCATGCTTTCTTGTTGTATGGCATTCACTTCTAATTCCTATGAGTTAGTAAGCAACAATATGGTCGAATGTGTATAGGAGTAAATTGTCAGATCAATCTTAACCGTCACGGTGAAAATTCAGTTCAACCTATCCGATTTTCTGAAAAGCATTGTCATGAAACAATTGAAATATGTATTCATAGCTCGTCCTTATAATCATGAAGATCATCTTCCGGCTCAGGCAACTCTGGTTCGGGTACTTCTACCACTACCGGGTCCGGATGAACCCCCTTGTAAACTTTGACTTCCTCCGTCAACGCTTTCAGGTGATTGAACTCAGGTCCATCCTCCCCAAGTCCCCAAGCAAACACACCGCCCAAGCCCTTCTCTTTAACAATCAGCGGAAACTTCCTCGCAATGGCTTCAGGCGTATCCCAAGTCCAGAAAATATTCTCCTCCGAGTCCCAGTAATAAAATCCTCCGCCAACTTCATCATACTTCCCATCCCGCTGGGCCAATCTGAACGAGAAAGCAAGTTCCTTCGGTACTCGGTCGTCCCATGCAAACGCTCCACATTGACCGAGATCTGCTCCAGTTCGAGGATCCTCCATCAGTACTGTCTTGCATCCGATAGGGTTCTCCTCGCATCCTCCATTAGGATCAGTTCTGAACCACTTCACGTAGAACGCGAAGCCTAGATTGATCCCTTGAGGGGGGACTCCAGCTTCAAGATAAGCATTAATACCATCCAATGAAAGCTCAACGCCGGTATGGTGTTTAGTGACATTGTCTCTTCGATTCATCAAATCGTAAGTCATGACATTGAAGAAATTCAGCGAGCGGCTGATGGCTGGGAGGGTCTGCTTGGTGAAGGCTATCATGTCTCTTCTGAGGCCTGGTACTGCAGCAGAAAGGATGGCGTATCGGCCGAGTGCGTAGCGGATGTCGGTGAGGAGTTTGGGGTAGTTCCTGTACTCTTTGCCCTTGCGGTCGTAATTCGTGTGGCGCTTGTAGTCTTCGCCGTTTCCACTATTTACTTGTTAGAAGTTGCACCCTTTGAAAAACTTATGAATATACCAAGGGTATTCCCAATCAATATCGACGCCTGGTGAACATTAGAAGTGTGCATTCATGAGCATTGAAATTAACTTACCATCTGCTCCCGTGGCGTCAACCATTGCTTTTACATTCTTTGCAAAGTGTCTTCTAGTATTGACGGTCGTTGAAGCTTTAGCAAAACCCTCTGTATCACCCCAGCCTCCTATTGCGATCATGATTTTTGTCCCTTCAGGGAATTTGGAACGAACTTCTTCCACTGTGGCGAAAAGTGGCCAATCAGAGGGCGACTTCCTGTTGAAGAGCGAAGATTGCATGAAGGCAATAGCAACATGTGTGATTTCTGACACCATCTCTGGCTCTGGAATGATTTGATGTTGCCTAACATAGGATAAGCAGGAAGCGATTGAATAGATAGGATACTGAATTCATACCCGGTAAGGTACATCATATATCTCGCACTGGCTAATGAGGCTACTGCTAGCATGGCTAAGAAGGAGAGCAACATGATTATAGTCGCAAAGAATCAAAACATAGGATGAAAAGGAGCAGCAATGAAGCAAGAGAGGGAAGATGGGACGAAGAAGAAGCTTTATAAAGAGATTTACAGAACTTCTGCTGCATAATTCAACCGTCAACAGTGGAAAAAGCAAAACGTGGGACTTGCGATAAGCTCATCCCAGATTGGACACAATCGATTGGAGCTTTCAGCCTGTCAAGCACAAAACTTTAAGAGTTGTCGAACACGTGATCAACCGCGTAAAGTGTTTATCGCGTCGAGACGCGACGAAGAACTTCAACATCTGCACCACCATGCCAGTCACCAAGGGCGAAACGGTGGGCGAGTCGTCCACTGCTGCGGCAAAGCATCTCCTGAAACCGAATGCCAATGGAATCGCAAACTATGAATTACCATGGTTAGAAGTTCATGCTGTAATGTAATCGCATAGGCTGACGTTCCCAGGGTTGAGAAATACCGTCCTGTATTCCTGGATGACATTGTGGGCAATACCGAGACTATTGAGCGACTGAAAATAATTGCAAGGGAAGGAAATATGCCACATATGATTATCTCTGGTATGCCGGGTATTGGAAAGACAACCTCAGTCCTCTGTCTCGCCAGACAGCTGCTTGGAGATAATTACAAGGAGGCAGTCTTGGAGTTGAATGCAAGTGACGAGAGAGGTCAGTCTATTCCTCTGAAAGTACAAAGAAGTAGCTGAGATATCGTTCAGGTATCGACGTTGTGCGAAATCGTATCAAAGGCTTTGCGCAAAAGAAAGTCACTCTCCCTCAAGGCCGACAAAAACTTGTTATTCTCGATGAAGCAGACAGCATGACCTCTGGTGCCCAGCAAGCTCTTCGACGGACAATGGAAATCTATTCATCTACAACAAGATTTGCGTTTGCTTGCAACCAGTCAAACAAGATCATTGAACCCCTCCAATCACGTTGCGCTATCCTGCGATATTCACGTTTGACGGATGCACAAATCGTCAAGAGACTATTGCAGATTATCGAAGCAGAGAAGGTTGAATACAGTGAAGATGGGCTGGCTGCTCTGGTGTTCAGCGCAGAGGGTGATATGCGACAAGCAATCAACAATCTGCAGTCAACGTTCGCTGGCTTTGGATTTGTGAGTGGAGACAACGTATTCAAGGTTGTGGACTCACCACATCCGATCAAGGTCCAACAAATGATCAAGGCATGCTATGAGGGAAAAGTTGACGCGGCACTGGAGACATTGAAGGAGTTATGCGACTTGGGGTACTCGAGTCACGACATTATCAGTACAATGTTCCGAGTAACCAAGACGATTCCTACCCTGAGTGAGCACTCGAAGCTGGAATTCATCAAGGAGATTGGGTTCACACATATGAAGATCTTGGAGGGTGTACAAACGCTGCTTCAGCTCAGTGGTTGTATTGCGAGGTTGGCGAAACTGAATATGGATCCAAAAAAGTTCATTGCACCAAAGTAATGGAGATATGAGAGCATTGTTAGGCGTTTGGGGGTAACTGTAGGATGGTTGGTTGGTCGGCGTACATAGCCAGATCGTTTGCATGAAGCTGAGAGGTTTGTGCTCTATGAAGCTGAATTTACTCATACACTCGTTCTCCTTATGATGACTTCTTCGGCACTGGGGTTTGCTCAAACTCCTGTTCATATTGCTCCCATACCGCTCGGTCTCTGATCATGCGCTTTTCCATCCGCAGTTTTGCCTCGTACTGGCGAATTCTATGATCGGCTTCCAAACAAGAGCCCATAATCATGCCTGTTGGATTAGCTATAATTGGCTTAAGACAGAATATGAAAAGTACCTGACATCTGTAGAAACCTAAGGAAGTCAGCGATTGAAGAAATACACTGGTCAGAATAACTTACACTTTAAACTGAATAGTCAAGCCTCGATAGATGGGAGACATAGCATACCCAGCAGCACCTAGAATCGCAGTACCAACACCCCACTGGGAGACCATCCGATTAGCCCCATGTATTTTATCATCTAGAAGGATCTCATACTTTTACAGCCCCTCCTACCGCTCCTCTCCCAGCTTCCCAAGCAGCACTATTCGCCTCATCGTTCTTGAGGCCACCAGAAGTATGCATCTGTGTTGTCTCACATCTATATTATGTTTGTTGAAGATCGCGTGAGACTCATACAGTAGTACTGTACCCACGTCATGAACTTTGTTTGCTCCGTTTGCTTCCCCCGAATAAACTCCGACCGGCGGAATAAAAAACATTTCCGTCTCGAGTCACTACAACCCATTGAACACCACAATATGGCCGTATCAACTGAACAGAGAGTCCGCTCAGCGGCTCTCTCCCGTGATACGAATGAAACGAAAATTCAGCTTGCGATCAATTTAGATGGAGGAGAATTCCCTTCGGACACTGATAGCAAGCTTGTGAATGGGAAAGAGGGACATGCTACGCAAGCTTCGAAGAGCCAGACTATCGCCATTAATTCTGGAATTGGGTTTTTGGATCATATGCTACATGCGCTGGCGAAGCATGCCGGCTGGAGTTTGGCGCTCAATTGCAAGGGAGATCTTCACAGTAGGTTCCTGGGCCATTGGACTTTTCTCGCAAGGAATCGAGGCTGACGATGTTTGCAAATAGTCGACGACCACCATACTGCTGAAGATGTATGTATTGCATTGGGCTCAGCGTTCAAAGATGCTCTTGGCACACCAACAGGTCTTGCACGATTCGGATCCGCATATGCTCCTCTCGATGAAGCACTGTCAAGGGCGGTAGTGGATCTTTCAAATCGACCATCCAGTGTAATTGATCTGGGATTGAAGAGGGAAAAGATTGGGGATTTAAGCTGCGAGATGATTCCACATTGCCTGCAGAGTTTTGCGCAAGCAGCTAGGATTACAATCCACGTTGATTGTTTAAGAGGGGATAATGACCATCACAGAGCCGAATCGGCTTTCAAGGCTCTTGCAGTCGCTTTGAGGACTGCGACGAGCAGAGTAGCTGGACGGGAGGGAGAAGTTCCAAGTACGAAAGGGACATTAAGTACATGATTAGTTTTGAATAATACCCATTTCCATCCCAAGCTCCTGCCAGAATCTAGACTTTCCCCCACATCCGCTAGCGCCCGCATCGAGAAATATTTCCCTGCGATAAAAGATAATATTCAATCCCAATATCCTCCACGGACAACGCAAACCACACAATGGCGCCATCACGAACGTCTACCGTGAAAAATAAACATGCTTCTAAGCATGCTGCAAATAAGTCGGGAATCAGGAACAGCAAGACAAGTAGCAAACCACAAAGCGACGGCGTCTCGAAATCCAAGAAACCGAAAGGCAAAGGACCACCTCCGAAACCTCAAAAGAGTGCTGGAAATCTCGCGACTTTGAAGAAGAAAAGGAGGGTGTATACGGAGAAGGAGTTGGGAATTCCAGCACTGAATATGATTACGCCTGTTGGTGTCGAGAAACCAAAGGGCAAGAAGAAGGGAAAGGTTTTTGTGGATGACAGAGTACGTTTGTTGCTGGATTTTGTTGTGGGCGAGAGTAGCTGATCAAAAAATAGGAAAGCATGCTGACTATTCTTGCCATGGTGAATGCGGATAAGGAGGGTCAAATTGAGAGCAAGATGATGAAGGCTAGGCAGATGGAGGAGATTCGCGAGGCGAGAAAGGCTGAAGCTGAGAAGCGGGTGGAGATGAGGAAGGCGAAGCTGGATGAGACTAAAGAGGGAATTAGGAAGAAGAGGAAGAGGCCCAGTGCTGGAGATGAGAAGGATGATACGAGGATCGAGGCCGCTGCTGGGACGAGACCTTTGAAATTGAAGAAAAAGAAGAGTGTTTCCTTTGCTTGAGAGGGACTGTATGGATTCATGGCATGTCATGGCGTTTGGCTGGGCACTTTGGGAAATATGAGCATTGCTTCGGCGCAGTATTTTGGAGTTAGAATGGAAAATAAGGTGGAATGTACCTGTTGCCCATAGATGGTGTTGTGGCTCGAAGGAGCGGCACCCATTTACTATCAATGTAATTCACGTTCATTGTCAGAGGATTTTCAAAGACGACTGAAATTCTATGGTAAATTTCTTCACAATGCTGACATTCATAGAGTTCAAGTTCATCTGGTCTCAGAGGATGTAGTATATACAGTCTATTCTCTAAGTCTAATTGTAATAGTTCAACATCTCATGTCTAATATCCACTATGGGGTGTCAGAATTCGTGGCGCAAAGATGCGTTTTAATGTACTATAACTTATGGAACATTCGTAAAGCGACGAGCCACTACTTTTCAGATTGTTCCTCAGATCAGGGAACATTGAAAAAAGCCAAATGGCAGTTGGGCTCTAAATGTCCCTCATGCTATAGTACATTGAAAGCCAGTATTGCGTCACAAATTCTGATAACCACTGGCGATCTCTTTCTAAAGGGCCCATTTGCGGTTCATAGGTTTAAAACGAGTATCGTCATCTAGTTCTACTTTGACGGAGCCGTTCAAGTTGCCTGGAGCATTAAGTTCTACCTCAAAGGCCATCTTGTTGAGAAAATTTACTGCCTGCAATCGATGTCAGTGAAATGTCCAGGTCAAGTCAAGAAGAATATCATACAGGTCGAGCATGCCACCTGGTCCCACCAATCTCAAACCATGATAAATGACCGCCCTGCGTGGTGGTGCACAATACTCCATACTTGGTTTGCTTCATCTCATTGTACGGCAAGGCCTCATCGGCGGCGATCTAGAAGCAGTCAGTCCTCCGTTCTTCTTCTTTAAGCTCGAAATAAACCCAGACTTACAGGGTCGTCCTTGGCACTGATTGCGAATAGCGGTATTCTTACTGCTAACAAAGAATCTACAGACGATGCATCTCGGTAATATGCTCCCTCAGTTGCATAACCCCAGGTCGAGCCTTGGACTTCTCGATCAAATTCGTGTAGATAGTTGACCTGACGTATCTTGGCAAAGTCCAGTTTCGAACCTTTGGACAGTTCATCGTAGTGGATTTCAATGAGTTTCTTCATGCTAGTGCCCATAGTTTTCGAATAGACTTCTCTCCCAAGCCATGTTCGTTGAAGCGCCATATTCCCGACGTCTAAGTTCCATGGACTTGAACAAACAACCGCTGCTCTGAGCATACAGGATGAGCCTTCCTCGCCAACGTACTGCCGGTTTTTGGATCAACATGAGTTACTAGAAAGCAGTTCAAAACTTACATTAGTTAAGATGTTGGCTCCCAAGGAGAATCCGATGCCATACAAAGGTCTATTTGGAAAGGTCCTCCTCAACCACTTCACCGTTTGCCGGCAGTCCCACGTAGCTCTTGCATTGTATAAGACGTCGGTGGTGATTTTATGCATAGCACAACCTCTAGAATTGACCACACACGCAGCCCATTGTCTATCTCCTTCCACTGTCACTAAAGGAGCTAATACTTGTCTTAAATAGATTTCATGACTGCCGCCACTGAGGCCATGCAAAACGACGAGCATAGGACGAGTGTCTGTTAACCCAAAGTTCTCGAATTCGTCCTCGGTGAAATGTACCGTCCGCGGTGGTAGACTCTCATCAGTCTCCGGGAAAGGCGAAACAACGAAATCAACAGCGAATGAACCTTTAAAATTGGGATCCTCGTTCTCGAAAACCTTGCGCTTGTAGTAAATAGATGGGCCGTGGTTCTTTATGGCTGTCCACATCGTTTGAAGGTGGCCATTGAACAGAAGAGGATTAAGGCGGCAAGGAGGAGTTGCTTCCCGGCAAATGGAGACTAAATCGGTGGATGTTCCATCTTTTTTAGTGAGAGACAGAGGATTTGGGGAGTGGGTAAAAGTCGTTTTGGCATGGCCTAGCCATTCCATTGTTGGAGCTCAATGTATATCTCCGTCTCGACGTACACTCTCGGAAATCCGCCTTCGATAGTGGTTACCTTCGAGAAATGCTCTGTCTCAACAAAATCAATGATAAAGTTTGATTTAAAGATAAAGCTTGACAATGAACAAAAGGCTGGATTGTTACAAGAAATTTCTCGTGGGATGTAGTGAAATATCTAAATGTTCGGATTCCCATACTTGTGATGCCTCGGCGCGGACGAATAGCTGTATCAAGCACAAGTGTCGGACTTAAGGTTTAAGCGAGAAAGTGACGACCTCGCATAGTGAGAACCGATTTGTGTGCTTGATTCACCAGAGGAGGCTGTGAAGTTGGCAATATGTCGTATAATGGCGGCCCATCGCCTGGGAATGGATACTGGCCTGGGCAAAATCCTCCCAACGCGTATGGAGTCCCGCAGTCGCGTTCGCCTTTCGTCCCAAATAGCGCGCCTCCCCAATATCAACCTCCCGCCCACGAAGGTCAGTATTGGAACCAGAATGGACAAGTACAATATGGGATGAACACAAACTATGCGAATAACGGCTTCTATGCGCCGGCCCATCCACAGCAACAAGTCGAGCAACCTCAATTTATCTCTCCTGCCCAACTTTTTCAGCAACCGCCCGCTTCTTCTCTCCCTCCCCACCCCTCTCAGCACAGAATCAACGGACGGGCACCTTCGAATCCGCCAGCTTACACTTCGCCCATGATGGCGCCCTTGCCTGCTGCCAATACGCAGCCTGACACAGCCAGCCTAATTATTGCGCTTGCCGAAGAATACTTTCAAGCGGCACATGAGCTTGCACCCGCTGCGGCTCTTTCTATGACGGTTGCCGACGTCGAGGCCTACGAAGGGTTGATTGCTACAGGTCTAGGATGTTTGGATACAGCGCTGAGGCGTGTGAAACTACAGCCCAGGGTGGAAGCAAACATACGGTTGAGATACGCAGGGGTGCTCTTCGAGGAGACAGAGAATTCGATGGAGGCAGAGACTGCCCTGACCAAGGGAATTGCGCTTTGCGAAAGAGTATGTTTGTGGGCTTTGGGCGTTGGCAGGGCTAATAGACATTCAGAATCACTATTACGACCTCAAATATGCCATGCAGTTCTTGCTAGCACAATTCATGGCGAAGAAGAACCCGAAAGCTTCTATGAAAGCCCTGGATGGTCACATCTCGGATGCACAAACGTGAGTAACTGCCAATTAAATACCAGTCTTTTAGCTCATTTAATTAGCTACCAACACTTCTCCTGGGTCTATGTATTTCGCTTCCTTCGAGCATCACACGCATTAGAGTCCAGCAGTCTCACAGATCACCATGCCGCCGTGCAAAACCTTCGGGCTGTGGCGAATCTTGCCAAGCAGCAGAACGACAATGCAATACATTTGACGGCATCCCTTATGGAGGCACTGGCGTTTCTAAAGATACCAGGTCCCGAAGCACTCCAGCACGTTGAGACGGCGCTTGCGCAGGCTTGGAGCTTTCAAATGGACGAAAGCTGTAATATCCCGCAACTGGTCAGCTTAACTCACATCCTCGCCGTGTCTTGCGCTCTTAGAAAAGGAAATTCGCAGGAGATGCTCATCAAACTGAAAGAGATGCAAGTTATGATGGACAAAACGTTATCAGGCAGCTCATGGAGTTCCTCGAGTGACGTTATTGTTATTCCGATTAACAGAACCCCAAAAAGCTCACACACTGTCAGTCGGGATACTCGAATGATCCTGGGCATTGGGGATGATGGTGGGGACAACCTTATGATGTCGTTCCTTAGCAAAAGAGATGCCTACTGCATCACGTAAGTCAAGGCAAGCACCTTCATACAATACGTTACTGAATCTTCTAGGTATCTGCTTTGTGGAATGGTTTTATTACACAAAAATTCCAGTGAGCAAAAGGGATTGAAATATTTGCAGGCTGGCTTGGACTCTTTGGAAGGTATGAATAACCGTGCCCGTCGAATCTTTAGTGACTTACATTTTATTGTAGGAGAAGCACGATCAGCCAGATTTTCCGGTCTTCTCCCGGATTTCGTTCTAAAAAGACGTTGGCGTGGGGAAATCTCATGTTATTTCCGGATTTACATGGCTTGCTGCTGGGCTGGACTTGCCAACTGGACGGAGACAAAACGATATATTGATGAGCTCAGGACTACCGTGCGCAAATTCGAGGTCCCTATGGTAGGCGCATTAGGACAACTTGCTCTCTATCTCGATGGAATTTACCATCAAGGTATTGGAGACTTTGATACAGCGCTTCAGATCTTTGGAGACCCCCAACTTAAGCTAAATACCGCTAAGGGATCCGTTTCTACAACGGCAGACCAAGTTCAGCGTGATACAGCACTACTTGCTGCACTCAACAGCCTCTGGATTATGCAAGACGAAGCACGACGTAATTACGATACTAATGTGGCAATGATGGAGAAGCTCGAGCCCCTTTGCGTAAACCACCCGAACCTGGACATCAGAACGGCATTCCACCTTAGTGGCGCAACAATAGAAAAGAATCCTCCACTCCAATTAATCGACATCAAAAGCTCACTGAGATCGGCCTTGGATTGTGCACAGTCAACTGCCAATACGCAGTTCTTGGCAATGACTCTAGGAGTCATGTGCAGTCGATTTTTCAATGGTGTCCTTGGCGCACAAGCGGAAAAGAGTGCGATGGCTGCATCTGTTCAAGCCACAAGAAGCGGCAATGCTCTGTGGCAGAGTGTAGCTGATGGGATGCTTGCGAAGTGCTACGATGTGCAGGGAAAGAAAGATGAAGCGCAAAGAACTTGGGCAGCAGCTTACAAATTTGCGGAAGATGCGTTGCCGAGTGTAAAAAGCAGGAATTGCATATAAAAAATATAGTGTTGGGACTTTGATGAGAATCTGGAATGGCAGGGTAGGAGTTTGCTTTAGCTTGACTGGTGCATTGCGGTGGATCTGGGACCAAAGGCATGGCGGGAAATTGTTTTGGCGCAATGTATACCCATTTACTTTTGCTTCTGCTTCTCTGGGGGGTCTTATATCAGGACCTCACGGCGCGATTTGGCGAGTCTTCGAGGTTTTGCAATCCGCCTAGGACATCAATTGAGAGGAATAAGAGCTAGTCAATACTGTGGCGCCGTAAAATAACCCTCAGTGTTTTTCAGTAGCCTGAACTTCTGTAACCATAACTGGCGGTAAGGCAATGTGAGGCAATGTCGTACCAAACAACTCTTGACTATGGATTCAGGGGTCGATCTTGGCCTCGGCTAAAAGAGCCAATTGCTACGCTGGGGCCGATACAGTACCTAGGCAGCAACCGACCAAACCTTAATTTCATCTCAAATCTCCTTTTCCCAGTCAAACCCATAGTAACTATAAAAAGAACCTACAAGCTCAATCGTTCAGTATGGAGAGGAAAAAGCGGGAAGCTCACAGTAAATCACGTCGAGGCTGTCAGAATTGCAAGAAGCGACATATTAAGGCACGTGACTCGCGAGTTTCTGACCTCACCTCATTGCCCCATTTCAAGTTCTGAAAGCTTTAGCTGACAGCTTGAGCAGTGTGATGAGCAAGGTCCGCCTTGTGCAAACTGCATCGTTCGAAAGATCACCTGCATATATCCATCTCCTCCAAAGGCCTCAGCGAGACCCAGCATTATAGCACTTACCCGCCGTCCCAAAGAGCCACCAAGAAGTGATCCATCTCCACCAGAATGCACTTCAGACTCCTCTTCAGTGATCAATTCAACACTTGCTATAGCTCCTTCCCCTGTCCCCTCATTAAGTCCCTCACCAGCCGCCTTCTCAAGCACCCCGGAATCTCACCGCCTCCTCGAGCTAGAACTCATGCACCGCTGGACAACAAGAACATACCTAGGTCTCTGCAGCGTCCCAGAAGACACACCGCACCTCCAAGACTACGTTCCCCGCGCCGCCCTCCGTAATTCCTACCTCATGAACGGCATCCTCGCCCTCTCCGCACTAGAACTCTCTCGCGCCTCCTCCTCTCCCAACTACCTCCCAGCAGCAATAGAATACAGCAACCGCGCCTCTGCGGACTTCCGCTCCCAACTATCCAACATCACGCGAGAAAATCTCCATCTGTTGTACTACTTTGCCATGATAGCCGCAACCTTTAACTTTGCGCTGCCGCCGGAGCAGATGAGCGCGATGGCGCGCATGGGCATTGCGTTCGACATGGTAACTGGGGCCGTGAACATCGCGATGACGAATTGGGAGTGGTTGTTCGATAGCCCGATATCCGGGAATGCGGTCATGGCGTACGGGACCACGACGATGGACATCGTGGATCTGGAGACGAGGAGAGCGCTGGATCGGCTCACGGCTGTAAGCTGTCAGATGATGCCGAGACCGATTTCTGAGGCGGGAGAGGAAGTGGATGATGATGGAAAAGAAGGGGGAGTTGATGAGAGGAATTGTTTGTACTGGCTTGCTATTGCACAGTTGAAGTACTGCTTTGCAGAAGATGTACGAGGTCTGATTAAGGGCTACTGCCTCACTTTGATTCCAGTTGCTGGTCCAGACTTTGTAGCAGCATTTAGAAGGTTTGAGCCAGTGGCTCTGTTTATACTGATGTACTTCGGCGTGCTATTTGATCGTTATGGGCAAGAGCCAATGATGTGGTGGATTGCGTCGACGGGGAGGGACTTAGTAAAGGAGACTTCGGAGGTCCTTTTGCAATCGCCCATTGCGCAGATGGAAGATGGAAGGGATGGTATTGCTTGGACGAGACGGCAGGTTGGTCTGCCGCCGTTTGATTTTGGTAAAGATGATTGCGTAGATCCGAATTTACTTGTTTTATAAGCTGTGCAATTACTGGCGTATTGGAGTATTGAGGGAGAGCTACAGTGGGTCTCAGCAGAACATATCTTCAGAAGTAATCTTGGAGAAGTGGCTGCTTGTACAGGTCATGTCCCAGAGAAGGTCTCGCAGAGGTGTTGAAGGTAATGGAGGCCTGTTTTGAATTCAGAGCAAGAGACTCGCAAGGAACAAAATACAATTGGGAGGAAGGAAATTCTGGCAGCTTCTTCGCTCTCCCTTCACATCTCACAAGAAAGATGTATTGTATAAACATTTTTGATACCCCCCTCACGCCGTTATATATTATATTACAACACTTGTCAAAAAGGCCAATTATGAGGAGCGATTCGATGATGGTATCAGTAAGTGGTGCTTCATATGAGAAGGCGCAATCGAAAGTCCGTCGGGCGACTATTGATAAAAAATGGCTCTAGATAGGTTGAAATATTTTCCCAAGATGTCTTGAAATGTCTCCCCAAGCATTCCGCTTCGTAAGTGTTGTATTCGAGAAGGGTGGCGTGTCAGCCTGGCAGATAGTTCCAAGCTCTGGCAAGGTCCCATTCAGCCAATAAGCTGTGACAACGTTGAGAACACAAGTAGAAGGCACTGCAAGAGACGAGTGCTAAATCGTTGTACGGCAGGTTAGCTCATGAACCTCAAACTATACGACCAATGAGATGAAGTATTACATACGCCATAGCCATTGACCTCCAACACAACGCTGTCCTTGAATCCAGAACTGACATTGTACGCCGAAGTAAGAGGGGTAAAGCCATCTCCCGTATTACCAATAAAAAGGACCGGCTTCTTCGTCTTTGCCTTGAAGTCGCCGTCGTAGATTTCCTGGGCCTTCATCTTCCACTGAGCACAAATGGCGGTGATCTCAGGTGTGACATCTCCAAATATCTTGCTCGTATTGTATAGTTTGTTGACCACTGGGAGGAAATCGTCAAAGCTTGACAAACGCACCGTCCTGTCGGCACAATGGATACCCATGACGCTCATGAACATTTGCCTTGCCTCTTCTGTAGGACCAAGCCCACCTAAAATTTCCAGTGCAGCAGCCAGGGCACCCTGGGTGTTGCCTGTGAGAAGCATGTCCAACAAGGTGGTTAATGCAGGCCAATAAAAGGTCGTGTACATGCTGAGTACAATAATCGCTTTGAGGGTATTGTAGTCGAGCATGAAACTTCCTAGAGCAATGGGGTGATACTTAACAGTGTCTATGAGATCCCAGACGGATTGCTCCAGCTCGGCGGCTGTGGAGTTCTCTCGAGCCAGAGAGCAAAGGTCAGGGGCTGCAACGCAGCTAGAGAAAATACCTGAGAACTCGTTGTCTGAGAATGACCACTCTTCAAAATCGCTGTTCAGAAAATTTCTTGGTCAGCATTTCGTTTTCATCTGGTTTTCAAGGACATACGCAGGAGAATTATAATATTGATGTGGATTCTGAACTCCATCCAAAATCATCCTGTCGATCTTTTCGGGGAACATAGAAGCAACCTAGAAGCCACAATATTAGAGTCAATCTTTCTTCAATAGTTTATTTCGAACATTGTTGCGGGAGGTCAACTAACAGTTGCACCCAATGTCGTACCATACGAGAATCCTAGTGCATTTGTCAGTCTGGTTACTCGAAACGTGCACCTTTTGCTCACCCCAGTATCTGAGCATCCCATCTTCACCAAGTGCATCAACAACACTAATCAAGTCCCTTGCCACGAAAGCAGTACCTATGAGACTGCCAGTTGCCTTGGATTTCTGAAAGCAAAGTTCTGCATTGATCGTCCCACGTGTCCACAGCCTTCCTAATGCGACGTCGGAAGAGTTGCCAAGTATTAACTCACTCAACATGGTGTCTCCTTCGATATCGTTATCAGTGCAGGAAAATGGTAAGGTATTGCCAGTTCCTCTGTGCTCGCAAATCAGTTTCCTCCCGAATGGTCACAGCCCACTTGATTGAAGAAAAGTTGTCAAATATACTCCTGCTCTTACCGTGGATCAAAGGCGATGAGATCATAATGACCGCTGGTGAGTCTGAAATATCATCAGTAACGCCAGAGAACCAAAGACTTTCTGAATAGGCTTCCTTACGCCAGTAAAGCAGGGCCCAGAAGGCCCAAAGTTCCGCGTCCAGTTGCACCCGGACCTCCAAAATTGAACAAGATACTTCCTTTCGACGGCTGCGACGAAGCTGGAACTCTGGCAAGCTGCAGCGTGAGTGTTGCGTTGGAACTCGGTTCCGTGTAATCGAGCGGGACTTCCAGGTTACCACACACTATGGGTACACTGCTGCCGACCTCTGTTGCGTTACAGGCACCCCATTGGATTTCTGGTTTGCTATTCGAGCTGGGAGTAGCTGCAGCGAGAAAGAAGAGCTGCAGGATGGAACTAAGGAAATCATTTGAGGCAACAAGAAGATCCGTAGATAGGTTGCAGATATGAATGTGTGAATGAGATCAAGACACGCCATGGTCATGCCCCAGTGGATTCAATCTTATTTAAGATGAAACTAAGTGGGTGTTCTGAAAAGCAGCTGTACGCGTATTGAAAGTCCTGAACACATGTAGATCAGGGAGCTTATATGTTTCCTGGGCTAAGCCGTCGATCCGCGAGCATCATTGCATTCCTCCGCATTCGCGGTTGTGAGTCAGTAGCAGTCGTTGGAAAACCAATCTTGCCATGTAAAGTTCGGAGAATACTCATCCCGACTCAAGCTGCAGATACTCGTACGGCTATTCATCGGCAAACTTTGTACGACCTCAACGACTTCCTTATTTTCATATCACGTGAACCTCTTGGATCTCTCAAAAAGAGCTCGTAACTTGATGACTTACGGTTTACCATCAATGTTCTTCTGAGTTGCACATAAGAGATTCCAGACTTCCAAGAACTATGAACTTCTAGAGACAAGATGAGATGAAGTCAGCAGAGTCACGTGAATCAACACGTGGTGCAAGACATAAATAGCAATTAGGTACGTCTCACAAAACTATAAAGTTCTCATCCTTTAGGTCTGACATAAAAATACACTTATAAACAGAAGTTTTCAAAAAATCTAACTGGTATACCAGAGAAGTCAAAGAAGCTCAACACCCTCACCACAAAATCTCCCCTTTCCTTCCCATATTCCCTCAATTATTTTCCTCACTCACCTCTGCATCAACCTCACGATCCAAGTTGATACCCGATCATGGATCCTACGGAAGCACCTTCCCTTCCCTTCCCGCAACCAAACCACGGATCCAAAAAAGTATATCTTTCCGAACCACCAATTCGTCACGCACTAACCCCCTAACGCCACGCTACCCTCTTCAAGCATCACTTTCCCCCAAAACTCCCTTCTTGATAATTCCATGCGCTTCACATATTTCCTTCCAAAAGTACCTGGATCATAATCTACCAGATAAGGCGATTATGTTCCCCGCTTTGGCGGAATTTTTGAAAGTGGGGCGAGAGAGGGGGAAGGGGAGGAAGGGAGAGAGGATGCTTACGTAAAATTGTAGATTATTAGCGTAGGTGTCGATGTGCAACAAAGCAGAAGAGAGAGCAGAGTTTGGGACCGATGAATAGGTGGTTTGCGGGGTTGAAGATTTAAGATGATTATTAGGATTAAGAAGATTGTGTTTAGTGCAAGTGGTTGAGGAAATTTAAAGATGTGATAAATTATGGGTTCTTCTGCATTGTAATTATTACAGTGTTATCGTTTTCTCATCTCGCGAGAGCTATCTAAATTCTAATACAAAGGTTGAAGGAGGATGGTGGTACAAAAGAACGCCCATGCAAATGCTGAACCGTCGTCGCTATGCCAAACCTAACCATAAAAACCTAAGATCATACTCCCATCTATCGCTTGGCAATGCCGCAAGTCTTAAGACACTGCTCGACACCCTCGGCAATGCTCGTAGGAATAGCAGCCTTGAACTGATCAACCTGAGCCCCATCGACAGCCTGTCCGAAAGCGGCAGACACAACATCAGGGCTCATGGCGAACAGCTCATCAGGGACTTGGCCTGTGCCAAAGTCCTCACTGTTAAACGAAGCCACGAAGGTAGCAGGCGTGCAGTCGGGGTTGAACTGAGTGTGCACAGAGCCCTGGTAGAAGGGAGTCATCTGGAAAGCGTTGACAGTGTTGGTGATAACCCTTCGTCCATTTGTGGCCATGTTGTTGTTGAAGACACCGTTTTCTGGGAGCATCTCAGTGACCAGACGGCCGGAAGTGACGACTTGGAGCTCGGTTCCGCGAGGGTGAACGTGAGGGGTGTTGAAGCCACATGGGCCTAGAAATCCGACAGCCATGCCAGATCCAGTGCCAACAAGCGCTGGGAAGGTCTGGCGGTTGGCAGCGATGAGATCTCCGCCCTTTCCACCCTTGCCTTTGAGTACTGGGTTGCCAAAGTCGAAGACGAATTGGTTGTCGTTTGGCAGAAGGGCAAAGCGGTCGACTGCTGTGTCGGCAAGGAAGAGTTGTTGTGTAAGAGAGAGGGTTGAGGTGGAAGTAGAGGTTGTGGATGTTGCTGGAGGAGGAGCTGTGCCAGTGCTGCTTGCGACTGTTGCGTTCTTCGTGCCGTATGGCATAGACGGGGCAGCGAGAGAAGTGGAAGCCAAGATGGCAGCGGCGATGATAGGAGTGAAAAACATGTTGGAAGTGAAAGTTGATTGAATTGAGAGACTGAATGTAGGAAAGAGGAAAGACTAGGAAAGGCTTTACAAAGGAGAAGATGCTGTTGGTTGGTTGGTTGGTTGTTTGTTTGTTTGTTTGTTTGTTTGTTTGTTTGTTTGATGGAGAATATATTACCTCGTGGGAATGATCTATTATATAGGAATTTGGGTTGATTCCAACACTGGTAGTAAGAATCAGCATGTTGAAGCTATTTCGAGGGTCCTGTGCCTCGTCGTCGTCGGGTGGTGAGAAAGCCGTTCGGCGATGTCAGATTATTTTCGGTGCGGGAAGGCTGAGTCTGTAGGGCTGCGTAAGGGTGAGCTCTAAAAGCGCCATTTCGCACTGTGATTTGCTGGAGCAGTGATAAAGTGGGTCTATGATTTTCACTGCCGCCTGCCAGATCAAGCCACATCGAATATTCCATGCGCTTTCATCCAATCACAGATGCAACGACGTTATGGCGTCTAAATCGAGCTGCCCCTTGTCAGCCGCCAAAAAGTTTCTTCGGCTTGAAACATTTCCGTCCAACAGGAAGGCCAGCATTGCGGCCGGCCTGCGAGAAACAGAGATCATATCCAATGGTGAGATTGACTCACCAGGCTTAGAATCTGGTTTGCCCAAATGTTCGGGAAAAGTGACATCCGAATAGGAGATTAGCCAGATTTTTAACCCCCGAAGCGCTGAAGGGCGTCTAAGGGCATGTGGCTCTTGGGAAACGAGGCGGTTCGGCCCTTTACGAGTAGGCAGAGAGGACAAGACATATGAAAGAGGAATGTAGGTTTTCATATGATCTATATTGAGCTTCAGTTTCCCCTATACCTACGTAGTGTGCAGTCCGATTTCGGAATCAATGTGCCAGGTCTATCCTAGACAAGTCACAAGTATGCTTCGTCGACTCCTTCCATGCAAACATGACTCGCAGCTCAAGGTTCTTCTTCTAGACTTCTACCGCCCTCGGCAATCTTGTGATCCTCCGGATATGCACCCCGCTCGAAAGGGGCACCGTCGAGTCATTTATGCGACACGCTTTCCCATCAAAGGATAATAGGCACCCCGCTCCCGTTATACCCAGCGGGAATAAAGTGATTACTAAAAGATATCGAAAATCCCCTACTGCGTGGTTAAACATGTCTTTAGGGCTGGAGATCAGTTTCATGTGATGGTTGAGGGTTTAAGATTGCGGAGCATTTACCCCAGGTTCATAATAATCAACAGCCGAGCCGCTTTCCTCCCAGCCCGTGTCACATCCTTTGCATGACTGTATCACAATGAGTCTAGCAGCACAGAATTATCATCCATATTGTGTTATCAATGCTTCTGCGTCTTCTAGTTGGTGTATTCTGCACCTCCATCAGAAACAAAGCCTTCGTCATATCATGGGATCAGAAAATCCCGGGAAGGGTGGAGAGTAGCTCAATAGGTATCAGTGCTCTAAGAAGGTGGATCTAGCATGCCCTTTGCAGGGGTAACGTAGCACATGAGATCTTGATTTAGACGATGTTCTTTCGAATCCACGGGCAATGCTGAAAATGAAGTTGTTAGAGGCCGTCTTCACCAAGCAAGTTCCATGTGAAGACACCATCTTCGCTAAGCAGGTTTCATCTGAAGATGCCATTTTCGAGCCTCTCAGAACTCACTAACCTTAGATTTCCTGTTTCTTGGTATTTCTTAAGCTGAATGGCAAACCTAACTTTGGTGTTACCTCAACTTTCAATAAAAAACTGTGTGACGGTATTTCTTAAACTGAACGTCAAAACTAAGCTTGGTGTTACCTCAACTTTCAATACGATCTGTGTGACCTTCTTCATTCATCCCATGGTGCATGCTCTATGTTCACGTTACCTCAATGAAGTTACACAACCGTTAACCTAGAAACGCCCTCAATCGATCATAATATTTACTTCCTCATTCCTCCTCATAAACCATCCCAGAATCCAACTCATTCTTCTTCCCCCAAACCCAAAACAACCCACTTCAAACTCCTCAACCTCAAGCGTATCCACCCAAAAATGCATCCCGCCTCCCTCCTATCCACATTCCTCCCCCTCCTTAACCTCACAACCGCCCACCCAACCATCCGAAACAACCAAACCACGATCACAATCCTCCTCCAAACCACCTCCCTCCTCTCCCCCTCTCCACCCGTCACGATCGCGCTCCTTATCCCCCTCTACCAGCTGACCCCCTGCTCCCTCTCCAGATCCCCCTGCTCCGCCTCAAAAATATCAATCCCTCCACAATCCCTTTCCCTTTCCCCCCTTCCCCTTCGTCCTTCCGTAAGTTCTCCCTCCTCCCCTAAAAATAAACTGAAAAAAAAGCCCTAACCTGTCCCCTTTTCCCCTTCCCTTTCCCCCTAAAGAAAAGAAACCCGACTACTTGCATATACTAACACATCTGTCTCTCGGATAAAAAGGTTTTTTCTCTCAGCATTGACGCAATAGAATGCAGAGCGTACAAGGATACCGCGGGATTAGAACCCGGCAGCGCACCGTTCAGCATCCGGAGTCCCGCGTTGTTGAGTACGAACCTGGTTGTGGTTGGGGCGGTGCTTTGTTATGTGGTGGAGACGGAGACTTAGGGGGATGGGGTGGGATGGAGGAGTGAGAGGGGGTGGTGGAGCTGGGGAGTCAAGATGAGATGAGATGGAGTTTGATTTTGAGTGATGGGATGAGATGGAATTTATGTAGTATGCTGAAGAGTTTTTGGTGGATTAGTTTCGAAATTCGGGATGAGAAATGGGTATGCTATGACCCTAAGAGGATGTTTGACGTGTCACGTGTCACGCATCACCAAAATCATCATCTAAAAATCGAATTGTGCTCTGTGGCATATATAAGTCTATTCTGAAATCTAATGTTAATTCTGGGTTTCACACTTTAACACCCAGGCTAAAACCTGTGGTGTTGCAAATGTAAATGTCCGCACTTATTTTATCTACCCCAGTAACGGACCTAGCACCCTACTAATACCAGCAATCCCATGCACGAACGCCGCACCTAGTATATTCATCTGATAATGCATGATAGAAAGAAAAATCACCTCCCGTATCCCAAATATGCGAATGCTACCAAACTATGAGAAAGTTTACTACACGGATGCCATGCGTTTTGACATGCTGCGGTAGTTAGTTTCGAGTCAAACAGAAATAGGAAGGGAAGGAACTCACAAGTCAAAGAACGCAAACTGGCTAGGTTGACTGCCAAATTCATAGACGAACCTGGAGGCAAGATAACTGCCGAAGATAGCACGGAGGTAGTTATCAGGGACTCTCTCAATGATGAGATCCAAGCCAATCTTATCGATCAGCAACTTGGGCAAAGCGTCCGCAAGGACCGATCGTCTCAGCTTCTCGTTCTTCCAGAGATCGGTTTTTTGAAGCTCCTCGTCCAACTTGGTGATAGCCACACTGAGAGTATCACTGAGCGTAGATCTAGGAATCTTGGTCTCTTTGTGCTCACGCCAGATAGCCTCGAACTCCAAGCGGGCGTTGCTCTTAATCTTCTCTTGGACTGCCTTGACGTAGGCTTTGTAGAATTCGGGTGGATTGCCATCAGCACCGACGCACATGTTTTGGACGAATCCCTCATCGTCAAACGACAAGCTGGCCAGGACCTCAAGGGAAGAAGAGGTGACACCACCCTTGTTGGCACTGGCGTCCTTGAAAAGGATACAGCCAGCAGCTTCGAGGCGGAGCTTGGCATCCTGAGTGATGAAGAGGTTTGCCCCCTCGACGATGTATGGGATGGTCGTTTTACCACGCTTGATCAGCTTGCCGACGTTTGAAAGGTCGATTGATTCAGGTCGGCCACCGCAAGGAACAAAAGAGTCGGTCAAACCAGTGTCTCGAAGGTGGAAGGTGTTTCGGAACTGGGTCCCATTGTTGACGACCTCCCCAGACGGCAGCTTAACGTTGTTCTCATCAACAAGTACACGGTAACCGTCCTTGGAAAGCTTTCTCATGTTGAAATGTGAGACCATGACACGACTTTTGGCAAGTCGGACCAGCTCGTTCTGATCAATTCCGTTTGGATCAACCAGGACGCCGCTGCCATCAACAATGGAAGTATACTTCTCGTTGCTAAGAAGAATCTCGTTGCTCCCGAGGTCACCATCCGGTCCACCAGTCTGCATCTTCCTGACCTTGCTGGGGTCGAGCTCAAGCTTGCGGTAGATGCCTTTGACGAACTCACGGACCGACAAAGTAGTCATGCCATAAGCGTCGTGGGGAATGCCGCCAAGCTTGGGTGACTTGCCGGTGAAGAATGACTTCCACCACGGTGCGCCACGCTTACGAGCATGCTCTGTGGCCCAGTCGACGAGATCGGCAGTGTTCTCGTCAGGACCCATGAAGAGGATTTCCTGCTTGCCGTAGCGATCGACAATTGGATTCTTGATACCCGGAGTCTCCGCTGGAAGAAGAAGATCCATGATGCTGTCGATGTATTTCTCGAAGGCCACACTGCCCTTGTTTTGGTGTGCGGCATCAAGAAGAATGACACCTTTAGATCCGCCTTCAGGGATATCCTTATTCTTACGTTGCTGGGTGTTAGCAAGACCGTAGTTCTCATCGAACATCGATCGAGCGTTGATAGAGTAGGCCTCCTTGTTTCTGGACTTGACGATACGTATTCCTCCTCTTGCAATGTCACGGAAACGAAGATGGAAGCCTCGACTCTCAGAGCTGATAACCAAAAACATTCCGTACAGAGGTTGAGGGTACTCAATCTCGGGCAGAAAGTCCGGCCTAAGACGGAAACTCAGCGCGACCTTAGTGGGCGTATAGAAGTTGGTCTTCAACAGAGAATTATTGAAGATTCTGAAGGCGTTCATCACCATCTCCTCGTGCTCATTGTTGACCGTCCTGGTGATCAAGTCCCCGATTTGTGTATCAGACAAGACTTCAGCTGAAGGTGTTGGTGCCACCCAATCTTCTGTATATCCGGGACCAAGGGTCAAGTGAGTGTGGGCGAATTGAGCATACAAAATACGAACCAGCTCTGGATATGACTCGATGATCTCGAGAATGTAGCCGGCGGTGAATGTCTCGGTTCTCAGGCGTCGCTTGATCTTCGAGAGTATTTCCACGTGAGCGCTACTGTCCTTGTCTAAAGCTGACACCAAAGAGGCATAGTCGGAACCTGAATTTCTGTTAGAAGTGACAATGTGTCTAGAAGAGAGGGTAGGCATACCAAGACGGTTCAAGAAATGTTGAACAAAAATTCCTAAACAATGGCCGTAGATAGTCTCTTGAAGACTCAATCTACCAGCAGCAAATAAGGCCTGGAATTTGTTCTGGGGAATACAGTAAAGTAATGAGATCTCCTTGGTGATCTGATGAATAGAGGCCGCCAGCGGGGGGAAATTCTTCGATTCCAAGTTTTTCGCGGGTTTGAGATAGAGACAGATGACAGTGATGCCGTTGCTGAACTGCTCGACATACTTTCTTGAGCTGGTCACACCGTAATAGTGATACAAGTCTGAGAGAGCACTGAACAAGCCTGCAGCAGTCCTACGCCGGAAAGCAACGACCAGTCTCTTCTCCTTGGAGCCTTCAATGTCAAAGACCTCAATCACTGGTCCAGTTCTGGAGACTGCCAGCTCAATGATCTCTCGGTAAATTTGTTTGGTGTTCTTCGTAGCCTTGGCAAGGAACATCCGGTCTGCAATGAATTCTAATCGTGTCTCCGTTGGTCCAGGATTCGGGTCAACAAACATGCATTGGTAAACGAAATAGCAGCGCATTGTCATCTTAGAAGGCGTCGTGCCAGACAGATTCGTTGGAGAGCGGAAAGTTTCCACACGGTAACTTTGACTGTCTGTGGAAGCATCAAGATACTTCTTCTCGAGTCTGTGCTCATAGCGCGGACCGCTGATATTGCTGACACCTGGCTCACTCGTATCGATGTAGATTGCGTGATCTACAGCTTCCATATCCAGTCTGATCGCTTCTTTTTTGTCACTGCGGGCAAAAGCAGCAATCTTGGCAGCGTAGAGGGAAGTGACATGGCTGACAATGGCATCGACATTCTCCAATTGGAAGTAGACATCGTCGATGCCGAGCTCGTTGTAGAACCAGTTTATTTGTTCATCAATCAAAGGACCAGGGATCCAAGCAGCTTCCTCGATCTTTCCTTTAACTGAGAAAAGTCAGCGCCTCTGTACATTTCTTGCGGTTAGGATGACAGGTTGAGAATTCGAAAAGAGGAACCGCGAAGCAATGCAAAACAGGCCAGGCTAGAGTAGAGCTCCGTTCTTACAACACCGCCTCTTAAGTTAAAAGAGCAGAATTTCAAGAAACTTCCAAACTTGACTGTCCGGCTTTTGGCAGTAGCCGGAACCCTAAGTGAAAGAATATGACTCACCCTGAAGCATTTGTGCCTTCTTGCCTTTGAATTCTGGAGCAATATAACCCACAGTTGCAGACCGCAAGACTCGATGTCCATTGCCATTGCCATTCTTATAAGGTACGCTGAAGTGGGCAGGTTGTGGAGAGGGACGCCGATCGGGAGCAGCGACTACATCCTTAACCAATTTATTGATCGTTGGTGATGTAGGAACTTCGAGACTCGCCATATTGAGTTGGAAATCGGAGTATTCCGGGAAATTGATGACAAAGGGCTCGATGTATTCAGGGAACTTTTCCGTGTACTCAGGAAACTGAGACATCAGGTCAGCACTGTTTAAAGTTGAAGTTTGTGTATGCATTGTGCTGGTATTTGGCTGGCAGTCCAAAGTCATGAAACTAGTTGGGAATGAAGTGCGAAAAGGCAGGAGCGAAGCTGCTAGGCCGCTGTCCAGGCTTTAAGGACTTACTTTTTGGCTATTAACCCACAACACGCTATAGAGAAATCGCAGGGCTCTCTCGTACGAAACGATATCTCTGCGAGGTCGGCGGGCTGGTACAACTTCCGGACAGCCGTTAGTCGTGAGCTCCTTGTTGCGTGAGATTTGATACGAGCGATTGAAACGCTTGTGGAATGAAGAAGCAAAGGCTAAAGGGACATACCGGCAATTACGACAGGAATTCGCGGTGTAACCGGTATGCGCCTACAGACGATTCGTGTAACCGGGTTCCCGCTGGCGAAGTGACGCAAGACCTATGTCGAGATAAGCAGCGGCGGGAGGAGGTCAGATTGCCAGTGTGACTGTCAACCGTGGCTACCTAGGAGAGCCTCTCAACAAAAGTGATAAGGAGCGTGAATTGGGTGATTGGCTGGGCTCCTGTCAGGTACGACGACAATGATCGGAGTCGAGAGATAAGGGGAATGGGGAAGACGAGGGGGTCGAAAGGGGGAAGCTGGTGTTTCAATGGATAATTCAAGAAGCAGGATACTTGCACCATGGATTACCAAGGACCTCGGCGAGAGGGCGAGGGGGATGAGCCATTTAATAGCATAGCAGCAGATCGTGAATCCGTCCGTGTTTTGCATCATCATCAGGCGTAAACTTTCAATACTAGGGTTGCCAATTGAATTCCTCCTTTCGTGTCGTGGCCTTGATGATGGAACTAAGAAAAGTTTCCGTACCTGAGAGACGCCATTGACGCCTCTCCTCTCGTGCCCTCGTGCCCTTGCCCATGCCCATGCCCATGCCCATGCCCCGCCTCACGAACTGCGGTTATTCAAGGCATTCTACGGTACCTTCAGTACAGTACTGTCAAGGGTTAATTCTACGCTGCGCCATACCGAAAGCGGGCCAACTCCGTCCGAAAGCAGCGGCGTTGCTCCCCCATTAGGACTAAGCTCGAGATCTATTCTGGGTGTGAAACCTCGGCCTGAGTCGCCTCTTGGCCACTGGACGGGCAAGGTTTGCCTGTGCCACAAAACCGTCGGCGGTGCATGCGGATCCCGTGACCAGAATGGCAGCTGTGACTAATGTGACTAAACTGACCCCGCCAACTCACCAGACTAGACCCGTACAGTATTTCCAGGGGGTAATGAAAACTATCACGGACCAGATGGAGAAGCTCACCGTCGCAAGCCCAACGTAAGAAGTCCCAGATATATCACAATTTGCACCATCTCATGACACAGACTAGCAGCTGCTATTACACATAGCTCAATGCGCTTTTCGCTTTTCGCTCTCTCCGCGCTGACCAACAAACCGCGGGCAGACCAGGTACGCTTCCCCGGATTTTGTCAACTGACTCGAGAGATTTCTCCAGCCCAACATTACTTTCAATAATTACCGCTCGCCGCTTAGTGGCTGATCTCAAGGGAACGTGGCCAATGTTCCAGAACCCAGGTACCTACACCGCTAAATAGCCTGATCAATCTAGCTTGTATGATATTGTCAATGTCAACCTAGTCCCCCCGTACGGGCCTGAGGTTACAAGGAGACGGCAATTGCTAACATTTTATGTCAAGCCAGGAGTAAGTTAGTCTTCAAACGGATCTCAACGGCAGTTATTTCCAAGACTTTTGCTTTTCGTTTGAGAAAGTTCTCAGTCACAATGCGTGGTTGCTATGGATCCATCGATCCTAAGCTCATCTAGACTGCCTGCGGCCCCTTGCCGTACCTCACGTGTCCGCCAAATCGATGGATTCGCCTTAAGTACCCGAATCCTAATCCGAGACCTCACGCCTAATTGCCAATAATCCCGAAATAAAATTCAGCTGTCAAGCTCACACGAAGGTGGCTAAGCTACCATTACGTTTAGCCATGGCTTCCCCTGACCAGAACCCGCACGTGTCGAGCAGAGAATATGCAGTGTCACTTGATGCCCAGGACCCTCTTCGCCATCTTAGGGCAGAATTCCTCATCCCCTCCAGAGCTCAACTGAAGGCCAAATCTTTACCAGAAGCAGGTAAGAAGTGCTGCTTTCAATGTTACATTTTTTGTGCTGAGATGCTGTAGCATCAAGTGACTCGTCATCTCACGACGCTTCTGTCTATCTTTGCGGTAACTCGTTGGGTTTGCAACCCAGATTGACCTCCGTCCGGATGCAGCAATACTTCAGCACTTGGGCATCACAAGGTGTTTTTGGACACTTCAAACCTCTGAATGAGTCTCCCCTGCCAACGTGGCTGGATGCGGACATCCGAGCGGCGGAGGCTATTGGCCCCATTGTTGGCGCTCAAGTGTCTGAGGTTGCAGTCATGGAGACACTGACCGCAAATCTGCATCTCCTTTTGTCTTCTTTCTACAAACCTGATATTAATCATCGGCACAAGATCATTATCGAGAGTCAAGCATTCCCATCAGATCACGTGAGTCATGATTTCATGCAATTGTTCAACAGGATCAATTCAGTGACTGGAAGCAAGCCAGGATGAGTTGTCCCGAATGGCAAGGTACTAGTGGCGACAGCAATCCCCTGAAATTGTTACAGATAGGCGTGCTTTCGGACCCATCTTCACATGTTCACATACCAACCCCTTCAACTCCATCTAACAGCTTTCAGTTTGCAGCAGAATCTCAAATTCTACACCACAATTTAGACCCTGCCGCTTCTCTGGTCACCATCAAACCACTTTCACTCGCCGACTCTACCCTTCAGACAGACCAAATCCTCTCTGTCATTGATAAACATGCTGCCACCACCGCCCTGATCTTACTTCCAGGAATTCAATACTACACTGGCCAGCTTTTCGACATCCCCAAAATCACAGAATATGCACACAGACATTCTATCTTCATCATTTGGGATCTAGCGCACGCAGTTGGTAATGTTCCTCTCAAACTGCATGACTGGAATGTCGACGCAGCTGTCTGGTGCAGCTACAAGTATCTCAATTCCGGCCCTGGAGCTGCCGGCGGGTTTTTCGTTCACGAGAAACACAGCAAAGTCTCTACCTCAGCGGATGGAAAGAAAACCTTCAACAACAGGTTAAGCGGCTGGTGGGGAAGTGACAAAAGCTCGAGATTTGCCATGGACAATCGCTTCGTGCCCATCCCCGGCGCAGCAGGATTCCAGCTTTCTAATCCGTCGATTTTGGACATCACGAGTTTAACAGCTTCTCTTGAAGTTTTTGAAAAAGCTGGTGGCATGGAACCCCTCCGCGAGAAGTCTTTGAAGATTACTGCTTATCTTGAGAATCTACTTCTGAGTACGGATGCATATTCACAGAGGATATTCGAGATTATTACCCCTAAAGAGAAGGAGCAGAGGGGTGCACAGCTCAGTTTGAAATTGCAGGCTGGATTGCTGGATGTGCTTATGAAGGAGCTGGAGGAGAGGGGCGTAGTTGTTGATGAGAGGAGGCCAGATGTTATACGAGTCGCACCTGCGCCGCTGTATAATAGCTTTGAGGACTGCTGGGAGTTTGTGAAGGCTTTTGGGAGGGCGCTTGAAGTTGCTCTCAAAGCGAAAAGGGGTGAGATGAAGCTAGAGGGAACGACGGAGTTGGAGATGACGAGTTGAGAAGACGGTTGAATTTGTATATAGACAATAGCATATGAAGAACATAGAAATTTTGCAGCATCTGGTATCTTACTCCCCTCCTTATTAACATCTTCTTTTACAATTACTCACTAGGTCTAGCTCATGTCCTGGGACTGAAATTTTATTGCGGCGCAAAAGTCGAATATCCGAATTAGCTTCGAACGTTTATGGGACGAGATGTCCCAAATCAAGGCAAGGATCTCTATCTCTTCGCTTACATTTTAAACAAACCAACCTAGATATATTCAAATAGAGGACAAGGTCGGGGGTTTAGGGAAGAGTTCAAACCCCCTGGTCTCGGAAGCTGCCGACCCCTGTCAACACTAACGAAATGCTCGGGGTCATCACGAAAAAAAAGTTGACGACATTCAACCGCAGCGCGTAGTCCACGAAACTCTACGCCTCACAATTCCTATGTTCGTGTCACTGTCCCGCGGGAGCTCGAGAGTCAGGCAAGCATACATATGTTCATCATGTCTAAGCAATGCACTCACGCATGCTCCTCCCGGCCCTTGGCTAACAGCTGATCGCGCTCGGCGAGCTGTATCCCTGTACTCCACGACATCCGATGCACAACCAACCAACAACGATGTCTCCGATCCCGTCCAAACTCCGAATACAGAATCAACTAAACATGGAAAGTCTGCCGGCGCTGCGGATAGAGTAGATGGAAAGAAGGCGAAGAAAGGAAGGAAATCCAAGGGGGGGAAGATATCGAGCTCGGCCCAGGCATTGAAGGCTTTGAGGAACTCATTGGCATTGGCTGCAGAGGTAGAGAATGGCCGTAAGATCGAGCAATTGAAATCAACAATGCCACAAGGGAAGGCCGCCGTTGGTCGATTGAAGAGGGAGACAAAGAAGCTGGGAGTGGCACAAGGAAAGAAAGAGAAGAAAATCGTGGAGACCAAAGAGCCCAACAAGAATAGTGCCAAGACTAAGAAGGCCGCTCCCAAAGCACCACTGAAGGGGAATAAGAGCGAGGGCTCAGCATCTGAGGAATCAAAACCTCTTGTCCGGCGCATGAGGAGAAAACAGAAGGTCAAGGAGACGAAGGATCCAGGAGAATCAGCATCCGAGGAATCACGTCCGCTTGTCCGGCGCATGAAACAGAAGGTCAAGGACACGAAGGATCTAGAAGAATCAGCATCAACTATTACTAAGAAGCAGGATGGGAAGAACGAGAAAGCGGCAAAAGACTCCGGGAAAAGGATCACTAAATCGGCGCGCTTGGAATTTTTCGAAGATGCTGCAATGACCATGATGACAAACCACCCAAGTATTGGGGAGAAGGTAATAGAATACCGTAGTCAAAACTCTGTGACAGTAAGGAGGAGTCTAGTTGCTTTGGTTCAGACTGAACAGTTTTCGGCAAAGGAGAGGGCAATTGTCATGAAGCTACTGAAAGGTTCTATGATGCACAAACATTTTGTCACCACCAGCGAAATACTCGCCACCCGAGAAGCAGCCCGAGAGCTCAACCGCCGAAATGACGCGGTAACAAGGAGACTGAAAGAACTTGAACGTTCACCTCGACCTCTCAAGCAGCTTGTAAGGAGAGTGAGTCCCACAGCGACATCGATTCAGAGAGCTCAAGGCCCCATATCAGCTAAGGCAGGGACAACCGAACATGAGATTAAGACCATAGAGGCGAGCGAACTTGAGCTCATACCCATTGATAATGAACCACTCGAGGTTCCAAACTTAGCTTATGGCCTGGAAAGGGTTCTGTTCAACCCAGGCGTATATCACCTTCAAGATCCCCGATCTCGAGTCTTCAATTTCGATCCTTACCTGCAGACTATTATGCCTGTCAGTGAATTCGACTTCAACGCACTGAAGCAGTATATCACTTCCTCTCGCGACAAGACGCTTCTCTTAAAGGCTAAGAAAGAGGAGAAAAAATATACTGGATCAACCTCCAGCATGACTTCTGCACTGGGGCATTTTCATTTTTTACTGTCCCAGTGGCGACCGATTACTACTGGCAATCTCTCACAAATGTTCCCCGTTGAATACAATACATTTACCGCCTTGCAACGAGGTCCAGTCGCAGTGTTCTTGCGCTGGAGAGATGGGACTTATGCCATCGATGCCGACAAGCAGTACGATGATTCCAACATCTTGATGATGCTTGGAAAGTCTATGGAGAAACTACTTACTCTATCAACCGATGATTTCGAGAAATATCGTAAGGCGAACTCGGACCAGATCTCGGAGGAGCAGCGGAACGAAGCCGAGCCATTTCACTACACGACTATGGGAGACTTTTTGATGAGATCTCAATTAGATGCACATGATCCGAGGCTACCTGGTACCGGCATGTTCGATCTCAAAACAAGAGCAGTTGTTTCCGTTCGAATGGATACTTCTGCGTTCGAAGAGGGAAGAGGCTATCAGATCCGTGGCCGCCATGGTGAATGGGAATCATTCGAGAGGGAGTACTACGATATGATCCGATCTGCTTTCTTGAAGTATTCGCTACAAGTCAGAATGGGTCGTATGGACGGTATCTTTGTCGCCTTCCACAACACGGAACGAATCTTTGGCTTTCAGTACATCAGCCTTCCTGAAATGGACTACGCACTACACGGTACGGAGAACACTGCAATTGGTGATTCGGAGTTCAAGTTGAGCTTGGAATTACTGAATCGAGTTCTTGATCGAGCTACTGCCAAGTTTCCAAAGCAGACGCTTCGTCTGCACTTCGAGACGAGAGATGGCGTGACGCCTTTTATGTACATTTTCGCTGAGCCTGTCGAAGAAAAGGTAGTCGAGAAGATCCAGGCAACCAACAAACGAAAGATTGAGAGGTTTGAGAGGGAGGTCCTTGGAATCAGCACTGAGAAGTTGACCGCTGAGCAAAAGGAAGCCGAATGGGCCAGTCTTCGTGCAAAGGTCGAAGAGAGGTTACAACAGGATGAACTTGGGATTGAGACGGCTGCCGATGATGCGGAGGCAGAGACCGGAGCAGATTTGGACGAAGTATCCGTGGAAGAGCAGCAAAAGGCGATTGAAATACTGGCTACGATGACGATTGAAGATGGGGAAGGGGATGAAGGAAATGATGATGATGAGGATCAGCTAATTGAGGAATCAGACAATGACGAGCAAAGCCTCGAAGAGGAAGAGATGCACGATGAAGAAAGCGATGAGACTGCGCTTGAAGATGGCGACGATATCATGGAAGATAGCGCGCTTGATGAGCAGTCTATTTTTGAGGAGACGATTGCCGATGATGCGGAGGAGCCGGATGAAAGTCTCGAAAAGCATGATGTCAACGAGAACGACATAGCGGAAGAACATTTGTCAGATGATGTCGAAGAGATGGAACATTCAGCAAGGCTCGAAGATCAGGATTTCGAGGAGCAAGTGTCAACTGAAGACATTGTAGCTCAAGATCTCGAGGAAGCGGAACGCCTCGGAGCTCCAGACCAAGACGAGTCTAGCATGAATGAAGAGGACAATGAAGCCAAGCCCGAATCACCCGAATCTGAAGATCACACCTCCAAGCTCATTGAAAGCTCTGAGCTTCCCCAGGCCGACACGTTGGCAGCATTAAACTCAGCTAGAGGAAAACGCTACACCGAGCTCATCGAAAAGGGGGACATTGAAACTGATGGCACCTTGAAAGGGTCCACGATCAAAGAAGCTGTAATGTCAGAGACAGCTAAGCAAAAGGCCAACGCCCGTGAAGGATTTGCTCGCCGCCAAGCTGACGAAGCCGCCAAATCTACCGCTGAGACCCCCGATAACGAACCCGACCTGAAGCCTCTCCTCGCCATGACGCTAGTGATCCGCAATAAGGTCAACAACAGATACGTCGAGCGGCCGGAAGATCTTTGGGAACACGACAAATGGGAGGTCGAGTACGCCCTATCTGAGATTTCGTCGCTCGAGAGCGCGCACAAACTCTACAAGATGACAAAGGCGAGGCGGCAAAAAACGCTGACCAAATCTGTGGATCTGTCGAAGGCGAATACGTGGAATGATCATTTCATCGCCAGTATCAAGAAGATGAACGAGAAGGGCAGGCTGTGGAGGGAGAAGGAGGATAAGATTGAGAAGAAGTTGCCACTGAAGATGCTGGAGATTAAGGAGGAAAAGAAAATGGAGGTTAAGGATAGGGATGTTTGGCATCAAGAGAAGGAGGAGTAGAGGTTTCTTGGTAAATGCATTCATTGGGTTTGGGGTGTACAATTACTGGCTATATTGGCATTGTACATTTGTAGTAAGAGGGCGGTCGGGAATGAAGGTGTGACAGGGTAAAGTGTGTAACATAAGAGAATGTACAATAACATTCATCACTCCAAATTTTTCTGATAGACTGCCCACCTCTGCTCAGATGACATATATATATGATTGTTAATTCTGCGATGCACCAGCAGCTCATTCATGCTTTCACCTCAGGTGATTCTCGCCTAGCGACACCAGCCAAAAAAAAAATCATACCAACTTGCAAAAACCAAATCTGCCCATCCATGAACACCAAAAAATTTGCCAAAAGAAGAGAATTGCGAATTGCACCCTCCGGGAATCGAACTGAGAAGGATGAATTAGTGTCGTAAAGGACCACAAGGGTTATCAATGCTTACCCCGGGGCCAGCGCAATCACTTTCATGGGAAGCGCTGATTTTACCACTAAACCACTGCAGAAGGTATTAGAAGTGAAGGTTGACAAGAAAGTTGCAGGTAAACGTACAGAGTGCTGATTTGTCGAAACCATTAGTGTAATCTTTCGCTATTTTGGCATATGAAAGCTGTCATTGAAACCACCCCACCTTCAAACGGAAGTGCGCTACTCAGATCTCTATTGGTTCAATGCCTTATCAGAGCAAGTCGAGGAAAACAGAGGTGTAAATTGAACAAAATGCTTTAAAACCATCAAGAAGGAAAGTTGAGGGCACTTGAAGTCCTAGGAACTTCTATAATCATAATATGTTCTCTTCCTTGTGGTGTGCCGCACGGCGAGCTGCATCAGCCTCGCCAACCAAGATTTCGCCAGCCTTTTGATCTTCTTCCCAAGTGTCATCTCATCTCGTCAACGCCCTCCCTAGTACCACGCACCTCCAAAATGTCCGCCAAAATCGAGAAAATCATAGTGCGCCTTCAAGAAAAGTGATGTCCCCTCCTCTCTTCCCAATCCCGCACTAACATCTCGCTTCCCAGAATCACCGAAGCCCAGTACTACGAAGCCCAGCAACAAACCCGCGTCGTAGCTGCCCGCTACATCAAGTCCAAAACCTGGGACGCCGCGATCGATATCCTGTTCTCGGTCTCACAATCGCTCTTGAAGGCGGGCCAAGGCGGGTCTGGAGGCGATCTCGGCATCTTTTTGATCGATGTGTATAGACAGGCGGAGTTGAAGCCTGATGCGGGGAACAAGGGGAAACTGCTGGTCCTCTTAAGACTTTTTGAGCCTGAGGAGCCCACAAGGAAGACATTCATTGGAGAGATGATTGGGTATGTATCTTTTCTTACTTGTAGGAAAAGGAGATTGGGCTGATAGGGGAGTAGATGGTCTTCAAAGTGCGGTGATTATCCTGCTGGAGAACCTGAGCTGCACCATGTTGCTGGATCTCTGTACGCAGAAGAGCACGACGCATATGAGGCTGAACGGCATCTTACACTTGGTACGAAAGACTCGCCAGAGGTCTTTGCGAAGTTGGAATACGAGTGGTACACTCAAGACGACTCGCACACGGCTGCGTTATACGCTGCGAGAGCGGTATTCCCATATCTACTTGTGGGCAATGTGAGGGATGCGAGGAAGTCATTGAGGTTGTTTACGAGTCGATTGACGGAGGCAAATGCGGGGCTGGCGGTGCAGGATATGAGCAGTTCTTCTTCGGATATCAAGATCTATCCTAGCTTGCCTTTGCTCAATTTTTTGGGCTTGCTACTACTGGCTGTGCAGAAAGGGACTGCGGATCTCTTCAGGCAATTGACCAAGAAGTATGCGGATCATATCAAGGAAGTAGGGATTTGGGACGAAGCATTGACCTCGGTGGGCGAGATGTACTTTGGGATCCAGAGACCGAGACAAGGAAATCCGCTGCTAGATATGATGGGAAGTATGTTTGGGGGTGGAATGGGCGGTGCGCCTGCGAAGCAACAACCAAAACGTGTGGGTGCTTCTGCTCCTGTCGCTGAAGGTCTAGACTAGACTCAATTCTATACTACACTTTCCAAGCAACCTGTTCCGTAACGCCGGGGTATCTTAATGCCGCAAAATCAAAGGACGGGTGCTACCGAACAAGTTGCTCCTCTTCTGCTTCGTACATCCAGTTATCTTCTGTTAATGCCGCTACCTTCGTTCGCAGACTGGCTCGTACGGCTTCGAGTAATTCTACACTAGGATCAGTTTCCAGTTGTCCAATGTGATGTTAACGGTATTACCAGCAGGCTCACTAGGAGCTCGATTTCTATCCCTCTGATGATGCTTCACAGCATCTGCTAACCTCTGCCTCTCCTCTATCTCAAATCAGCCTATGATCCCATGCTCTTTCCATCGTAGACATACTCTCATCTTCCTGCGCATCTCCATTCCCTCCCTCTTCCTGCTCATCAAACGATTGTATAGGCGGATCCCCAATTTCGAACTCTCCATTCTTATCCCGTATCACGATATCGGAAGAGTCGGATTCGGGGTCAACGTCTAGGCGTAGAGTCTCTGCGGATGTGGAGGTCGAGCTTGTGGTGGGGCGGCGGCTGAGGTGTTGATGGAAAAGATTGCGGCGCACGTTATTTGTAGAGCGGTTGCTTGAGGAGCTAGTTGTAGCTTGATGTCTTCGTTCTGGCATTTTTTTGGTGTTTTGAGCGAAGTGTCGGGTTGAATGAGGAAACAATGTTGGGCTGTGTTGAAGCGGAGGGCAGTTTGTACTGTATTGATGGAGAGAAGCCCTCGCTTGCAAAAATGTGTGGGGTATAAATTCCGTTTGAGCCAACGTCTCCCTCACCTCTTCATCAACAATCCCATCGAAATCATTCTTCAAGATGGATATGAAGAGATTTCGGGATGAGTAGCCAATTTGATATTCAGCCTATTGGCCGCTTTGTCGGCCAAAGCGCTGCCATTAAGAGACCTAAGGTGAGCACGGGATCCCCTTCCACATAAAAGCTGGTGCTTGACTAGTATCAAAGCCTCCCTTTTCGATTGAAAGATACTATACTCTTATGAACCGGTCACTTCTGGTATCATCAGATATGTCTCGGGAAATTAGTGACCCGTAATATTGTTGACACAGTTGCAGGAAATAGCATGCTTTTCATACGACGACAAACACCAGTTTCGTCTGGATGACTCGTCTATCAAATATTACTGGCCTCCAACCTTGGGGGCCGATCTATCACGTGGCTTTGATACCTTTGAGAAGCTGGATGACACAGCAGATGATCATCTTGATAGTTTGCTGAAGACAATTATTGCTTATGAGCAAGTATTGAGTCAGCCTATTGAGGCGGACCTTATTACTTGGAGAGGAATGATGACCAAGGTAAGCTCCAAAAGACCCTCGATTGAAAGCTGATCTCATTACAATATACTAAGTTTTTACAGTTCATGGCGGCCATTTTTACTGACAGAGATGGGTAATGTACCTTGAATTCAAAAACGAATGAATCGCTGATTACAGTTTAAAGCTTCGAAATGAACGCCACGCTTTTCCAAGTGGGCATACCTTAATATTTTATTTTAGGCTTAGCTGACAATGACTTGTGAAGGACACCATGTATGCTTCGACATTTCATTTTATGTGCAACTACTAATTCAAATAGCTTCCTTGAAGAGAATCACTCATACAAGCTTAATTCCCAAGCAAAGCAGCGCCAGCAAGTTTCACAACCTGGAAGGCCATCTCAAGATATGATGTCGTTTTGGGGTAAATGATGCTTCAATCTACGAAAACTGCTCAGTATGCTAATCGAGGAAGGATACAAATTCGAAACATTATGCATGATGCCGGCAATTTGGGCAGAGACCTCAAGGGACTACCTTGAAAATCGAGAAAATGAGATCGTCAACAATCATGCTCAATATTGCTCGGTCGTGAAAACCGGGATAGGCAATACTGTGATGATCCTCGGTGGTGAGGTTGATGCAGGTAAGTTTTTTTTCCTGTATGTGGCATGACACTCACATGTACAAGTATGGGATTCAAAGCCGACAGACGGTAGCCCCATCAATTGGGTCGAGCTGAAGACCAGTGCCGATATTCGAAACGATAGGGATATGATCACGTTCGAGCGTAAGCTGATGAAATTCTGGATACAATCATTTCTCCTTGGCGTGCCCAAAATTATCGTCGGATTCCGAACACCGGACGGCATCTTGAAGAGAGTTGAGGAGATGGATACTGCGTCGATACCCGGGACAGTGAAAAGGCGCGGGAAAGGAACTTGGGATGGGAATATGTGTATCAATTTTGCATCGGCGTTACTTGATTGTAAGTCTGCTCACATAATCACAATATAGCTAACAGAAACAGTTTTAAAGGCTACGATAATTGGCGATGGCGTTTGGAGGATTCGAAGGAAAGAATGGTCTTCCACTATTGAGGTATTCAAGGTTGAAGAAACTGGCCATGGAGATATTCTTTCTGATGAATTCATCAACTGGAGGATAAAACTTGCGTTAAATCGAAAAATGCCTCAGACGACCGATGGGACTGAGGCCCCGCCTATGAAGATAAATTCTGAAGGACCATCAGGATAGTGGTTATCAGGATCTGGGGTTGTTCCAGCGGCGGGCGTACACTTGTAAAACCCCTGAACCACCTGCAACACTTTTGGCTGTTCTGTCACGTGAGATATAACCGGACTTCCATGTTGCCTTATCTCAACGAATGAATGTCGATCTCCTGCATGTTGAAGAAATCCGGGGCGAGAAGTATTCGGGTTCTCAGGGCGCCCGCCGCAAATAGATTGCTGAATCGGAACTCAAATCGCTGTGAGACAGGATCGCTGACCGCTTTACGATAATGCCAAAGCCACAAACTTGACCCCTCACCAAAATTAATAATGTTCTATAAACTGGACTTTCGCACATGAATCCTCGAGACATTTTGAAAACTACATGTCTAAGAAAACCAAAATTTCGGCTTCAGTTGGCTTGTCACAAGAGCTCCCTCCTAACCTCGCTTCACAATCGGATTGCAGGTCCCTGAACCGAGGCTCCTGAAAAATAGTCAACAATCCTCAACAAACCAATGGGGAAGCTATCGACTCTCTCAAGCCGCAAGCTGCTTACATCTTCATGGAAATCGACACATCTTCATAGTTCTCATCGACTCTCATCCGCTCTCGCCTTCAAGATGGCTCCAGAAGCAGAACCATCCACTACCGGATTTCCCCAAAGCAAACCGAGCCTGCAGCCGTGAGTCACCCCTGCCGGAGACTTCAGCTTTGCCCCTGACAACCCAATAGCAAAGTACCAGACACATCGTATTCAACCGATGTTAGGAAGAAACTCGGAATTTACGGCCTGACCCCGCCCAATGTCGAGAGTCATGCTCTTCAGAGTCAAAGATGCATGAAGCAATTGGCATCAAAGACTACCCCTATCGAGAAATACATCTACCTGAGCAACTTGAGGAACACCAATACCCACCTCTTCTACCGTCTTGTCCTTGAACACTTCACTGTATGAATTTCATATGCACCTCTATAACACGTGACCATTCCTAATATCTTCTCATAGACAATCGCCCCCTTAATATATACCCCTGTTGTTGGTGAAGCATGCTTGAAATGGTCCGAGATATACCAGCGACCAGAGGGTATGTTCCTTATTCCACAACCTGAAGAGAGAGTTCCTATAGCAGAAAAGCCCGCACTCTTCGATTTTTAGAATGCAGTGGACTGACATCGACAGGACTCTATGTCTCATACAAAGACCGTGGTTCAATCATTGACGTATTGCGAAATTGGCCTCAAAAGAATGTCGAGATCAGCGTTGTCACGGATGGATCTCGTATTCTTGGACTTGGTGATCTTGGTATCAACGGTATGGGAATACCTGTGGGAAAGCTAGCTCTTTACACAGGCTGTGCTGGTATTCGACCCGAAGCTACCTTGCCTCTGACCTTAGATCTTGGAACGAACAATGAGTTGCTGTTAAAAGACCCTCTCTACATGGGCGCCAAGATGAAAAAGGTTTCCGAAAAGGAAGAGATAGAGTTCCTGGACGAGCTGATGGTTGCACTGAACACCGTATGGCCTGGGTAAATAATCAGTATGAGTATTGTGGAGATTCAAGCTAACTGTGCGAAGTATTGTCGTTCAGTTCGAGGACTTCAAGAATCCCTTCCCGGCTCTTGAGAAATACCAACATAAGTACACCTGCTTCAATGATGATATCCAGGGAACTGGGGCCGTCATCCTAGGTGGTATTATCAACGCCTTAAAGAGCACTGGAAGACCTATCAAGGATCACCGCGCTGTATTCATGGGGGCTGGAAGTGCAGGTGTTGGTGTTGCTAAGCAGATAGTTGAGTTTTTCATCAAGGAAGGTCTGACTGAAGATGAAGCTCGACGATGCTTCTGGTTTGTCGACACTAAGGTATAGTCTAGTCTGGTCATTAGAGAGCATGTGTTGACATATTTCGCAGGGCCTTATAACCAACGACAGGGGAGATAAGCTTGCTCAGCATAAGATATACTTCTCTCGGGATGATAACAAGGGACTGCAATTCAAATCCTTGCCAGAAGTTGTCGAATATGTCAAGCCAACAATTTTGATGGGATTGTCCACAATACGAGGAATCTTTGACAAGTCCATCCTGCAAAAGATGGCTAAGCTGAACGAACGCCCAATTATCTTCCCACTTTCGAATCCATCGAGTAATTCTGAATGCACGTTCGAGGAGGCCATAAAATATACTGGCGGAAAAGCCATCTTTGCCAGTGGAAGCCCGTTCCCACCATACCTGCACGATGGAAAGATTATGCAACCGAGTCAGGGAAAGTGAGTGTTGCCGTGGCGTCCTTCAAAACAATTTTGGAATTAATGCTGATTTGAATAGCAATATGTATGTTTTCCCCGGTATTGGCCTCGGTGCAATTCTCTGCAAAGCTATCCACATATCCCAGGAGATGGTGAGCTATCCTTTTTGCTCCATTTTCAAATCCACAAGCTGACAAAACGGCAGATTTACGCATCCGCTGTCGCTCTCAGCACCGCCATCAATACAAACGAGATCAACGCCGGCAGACTCTACCCCGAACTGGACCGAATCCGCGAGGTCAGCGTCATCGTTGCTCGTGAAGTGATTCGAGAAGCCCAACGGGAAGGTCTCGACCGTGAGAAGTCAATCCGCAACCTCAGTGACTCTGAGCTCGACGCTTTCATCCGAAGCAGGATGTATGACCCTACCAAGGAAACTGGACTCGAAGCCGAGACTCCCAAATACCGGGCCTCCCCTTCAAAACTCTAGATCTTGGAACAGAAGAATCTTGCTACACTATTGCGGAGCGAATAAGTGGTACAAAAAATTACAAATGGGCTGGTGGTTTAAAAATCCTTGATGATGACTCAATTCATTCGTCTAACCAATGATTGCTTAGCTATTCAGCTGAGAATATTATCGAACTTTGCTCTCCTTGTTACCAGACAAGAGTATCTCATCTCGCTCATGACTTCCTTTTCAACAAATCACCTCACTCCTCTTACTCGGCCTCTACTCGAACCCTCTCATCCATGCCACTCAACCCCTTTCATCTTCCCTTCCCCTTCACGTCTCCACATCCATCTCCCAGGATTAACACTCCCTCTATACCCCTCCTCACATTCCGGCAACGCCCACCTCCCCCCCTTCCACATCTCCTTCTCCCTCTCCCCAAGCATCCCCTCAATCATCTCCCCCAATTCCCTCCCCTCAACACCATAAGCCTTATAGCTCACCTCCCCCCCATCCCCAACCTCACGTAATATACAAACCTCCTTCCCATTCCTCCAACACCTCACACAACACCGCGCATCAGGTGCCACATGCCAGGGGTGCAATTTTACGCGTGGAGGTATGATGTGGAAGGGGGTTGTGAAGGAACATTTTAGATTGTGGAGGTGACATTGGAGACAGGGGTGGAGGGTTGGGATTAGGGGGTAGGTGGATGAGGGGGGGGTGGGGGTGGTTGGTACTGGTGGGGTTGGGGTTGGGGATGAGGAGATGGAGAAGGGAGGGGTGGATGTTGATTGGTTTGGAAGTGGGTTGGATGGAAGGGTTGTGGGCTTGCAGGAGAGGAAGGGGATGAGGGGGATCTTGAGGGTTAGTTTTGGGCGGGTTTTGGGTGCTTTTTGCATGGCCATTTTGTCGTTTTCGATATGCTCAGGGCGGTTTGTAGGTGTATGCTAGATTGTACCGTACTTGGTGGGGTGGATCTTGTGAGATGATGCGTGAAGAATGAGAGATTATTCTGGACTCATGATAAGTAGATGCTAGGACAATCCATTGTTCAGAACAAAGCTGAGTGATTCGAGGAACAAGGAAAATGTTACAGATAGGAGGAACATATTACCTATAAAGCCATGAATGCTTCTTTATCCAAAATTGAAAACAAGGGGTTCTGTCTCGAAGCATGAAAGACTTTTCGAAGCGATGTGAAGGCACGAGAATTATTACTATCACAGTATGGCATGCGCGAGTTGAATCTAGAGAATATGTTCATCTAAGATTTGGTAACCCTCTACTTGGCTGTGGACCGTTTGATGAGAGTATAGATGTGTAGAAAGCAAATTACAATGAGTGTAGAGGCCGTCTCGTAAACCATTAACCTCGTCCAGCTCCCTCTTCAACCGGCCTCTTCGCCGCCCCTTGCGACTTCTCCTAGCTACCGGCTAAAAGTTTGTCGTTTATGCGCTTCCGTCATCTGCAACGCCTACAACATTCGCATTTTGATCGAGTTCGAGCTTCTTCTTTGCGATGGAAGCTTTAACTGGATTCTTAGATCTGAAAATGTCGTCAAGTTCCTCAAGCTGCACCTTGAATTAGTGTCTCTCCTTGGATTCTGCGGGGCTAATTTAGAGACTTACAGTGCGATTCTTGGTCTCAGGCATGAGCAAGTAGATGATGCCAGATTGGATAAAACACCAGATCAGGAATACAGCGTACGTCTTCCATTGGATGTTGGCAAGAGCCACTGGGAAACCGAATTGGTTGACCAAGGTACCTAAACAAGTCAATTCCGTGCATTACTACCGAAAGAAGTAGGATAACTTACCAACAGTGACGAACATGCCAGAGAAAGCCATTCCCTTGGCGCGCATTTCGAACGAAAGAACTTCGACGGGGTAAAGTGCTTGCAAGGGCGTCCATCCGAAAGAGTATACACATTGGAAGAGATAGACCATTGCAACAGTTGCACCACTAGATGCTTTTGATAGTGTATTGGCCTGAACACCAGAAGCAGCAGTAACACCGATCCAGCAAACGGCGCACCCAATGTTAACCCAGATCAACAGTGGGCGACGTCCGATGGTGTCAACGAACATGCATCCAATTGTAGCGAAGATAATTTGAACAGCGTTCATGGCAACGAAGAGATGGCTCCTTGTGGTCTTATCTGAGATGCCTGCAGTTTCAAGGACACCAGCCAGGAAGTAAGAAACAACACCTAGATTGAGTCAGCATTAATCCGGTAAATATTACGTACCTAGCAGGAGAGGATATCCCGAAAACATACCATTACCAGCCCATTGGCCAAAGAGGGAAGTGAGGCAATTGGTCATCAGGCGATATCTGGATGGTCCATCACGGAAAAGCGCACGGTAATCCCACCAGCGTTTATCTGCGCCGTCCAATTCAAGATGGGCTTCGTATTCCCACATCTGGAGCTTAACCCATTCGCTCTCTGGGTTTCCATTGCCGTGATACTTCGTCAAGAATGCTTTGGCTTGGTCCATCTTTCCATTCGTGTAGAGCCAGCGAGGAGACTCTGGAATGATCCAGGCGAAGAGGAAAACGAGTCCGGGGAACATCATCTGGAGCCAGATTGGAACGACCCACGAAATGTTTCCAGCCACGTTGATAGTGCCGCTGGATGCTCCACTAGCAACGATGGCACCGACAGGCCAGAAGACATTATAGAGCGCAGTAACGGTTCCACGGTATGCCGGGTGGGAAATCTCAACGACGTAACATGGCCCTGCGGAGGACACAAGCTGGACACCCATTCCCATGAAGAAACGGCCACCCATGAACTGGTTGACATTCCGAGACGCAACACAAGTCCCCTGGATGATGACGCCGATGATGATGATAGTAGCTCCAAAGAACATGCCAAATCTTCTGCCCCTGTGGAAAAAAATCAGCACAACAAAACTCCGAAAGGTCTGGAGGGATTGACGTGAGAATAGGCTTACCAGGTGTCCAGAGCGGGGCCGACAAACGGAATAGCGACGACGGAACCAATTTGAGCCATAGAGCTGACGATTCCAGCCTTGATTCCAACACTCCCAACAGCGAAAAAGTCCAGGAAGGTAGGGTCGTTGAGCAGGTTACCGAACATGGAGGAGTCAAAACCATTGGAGGTGGAGCAGAAGAAACCGACGATTGAGCAAGCGTAGAGTGTCAAGGCAATGCCATTCCATCTGAAAAACTTGGAGTTAGCAGTGTATGGAGAAATTCGGGGTTTGCAAATAGTGCTTTAGAAGTCCTTGACTCTGCTGCCAGGTCCAAGAAGTGGCAACAATGGGCAAGCCATTTGGAACTATTCATTCTGCTGGTTGGGATATACTTACGGGATGGGTGGCTCCTTGAGCATGGCCTGATTGAAAGCTTCATCTCCAAGGACGACCCTGGTATCGACAATGGCAGGCTTTTCGAGTCTATCCTCATGTTGAGTTTCAATAGCACCGACGCCCACTTGCTTCTCAGAAATATCTGCCATTATGCCCAAAAGAGGAGCAGATGACCTAAGAGATATGAGGTAGAGGAGAAGAGTGAGTTTCTCCTTAAAGAAGAAGAAGAAGTGGTTGACAGAAGTAGTATCATTCAGAAGGACATGGTCCCCTTAATATATGTTTGTCTCCGGCTCTGTGGCCGGGACCAAGGGTTCCTCGAATGGCTCATTACCCTGGATGAAGGGGAAAATGAAGGTTAGACGACGGCTACAATTTCCAAACCATGGAATATTTGGGAGTAGAGCCTCTAGTGTTTCGGAACATTGTGATCTATCCGGGGGAAATCTGGGGAGGGGAAGACGTTCTGGGCATGACAATTGCGGAGGGTGGCCCTCCGACAGCCGTTTTGGGTTATCCAAGCGAGGTCCAAGGGGGGTTGAGCGGCTCGATCTCAGTGTTAGTAATGTTCAACACCAAACCAGGCGTGGCGAGCTGTCCATAGACAGGCGACCTGGGCCGTATTGTGGAAACGATCAGACGGTGCTTGAGTTTTCGGCGATGGAGACGCAATAGTGGCTACCTCATCTCTGTTTCTTCGCACTCTGCCCGAAAGGGACATACGAGCAAAGCACGAGATCTACTTTCGTCTAACTTTCGTCTAACTTTCGTCTACAGTCATATGCGATATAAGCGCTTTTTTGAAAATTTACCGAAAAATCAGCACTTACCTCGTTTTTTCCACCTAAAAACACCATTTTTACTGCAACAGCCCAAACCCACCACCAATTCTCTCCCAAAACATCCATTTTGAGGCTATTCGTAATTGTAACTGATCAATCACGTTCCAGAGTCTAAAATCTGCCAAGATACTATCCCGAAAGCGTAAAACGATAGCCAAAGCTACAGCTAACGCGACAGCCAATACCACAGCTAAAGCAATAGCTAAAGCAACAGCTACTGCCGCCAAGGCGAAGGCTACCAGAGCTCGAAACAAGACCACTACCACTCGAATCAATCGAATCCTTCAATCCTCACCACCTCCGACTACTGGCCCTACTGGCCTTTCGGGCCCTTTGGAGACTATAGGCTCGAATTCAGCGACAGAGCTTATAATAGCTCGAGCAGGTAAGGTGAAGAAGATGGAGATCGTTAATAGATAATATAATCACAATCCAATTCCATTCGCTATAAAGGATTATCTCGATTCTTGTAAGCCTTATATTAAATACTTACTTATAATCGATTTTAATAACATTACTAGACCGAGATGGGATTTCTGACAGGAATATATATAATATCGGGTTAATATACGAATTGAGATAGATTCTATAATATATCCAGGAAAGCGAAGAGATCCTTTAAATTGGAAAATGGAGTACGGGAACAGGACAAATCCTGATTATTAATATATAGATATTACGGGATATTAAGACTTCGAGGAGATATTACTGAATAGAAAGTCTCAAATGACTTGGATAATAATATATATTCAATATAATATTAAATTCGATCCTAATAAGACTCCTCCACTAGAAGAGAAAATAATAATAATAATATCAAAGGCTAAAAAGCGCACTCATTTAATCAATATAGCAAACAAAGACCTCTCTACCAATTCGAATTCCTCCGATTCCCAAAGTGATAATTATACTCGATTATCGAAATCCGAATTAACTCAAAGCTTGAAAAAGAAGACTCAAAGGAAACTCGCAAGGCTTAAAGCGAAAAAGAAACGAGCTCGATTAAGGGCTCATATAACCATTACCTCTCGATAATATAGTGAACTCGAATTTGCAATAGCATTTCTAACAGGGCGTTACCTGTAGGAGTATAAGATTCAATAACAATAGCATTATACACATATACAACTACTATACTATAACCTCCATAGAACCTATTGGGAATATCCGATAACATCAAAGCATTTTATTATTAGAAAGACGGATTTGATAATATAGGCAAAGGAGACCGAAAATAATATATTAGATAGAAATATCGAAAATCCTCTATATAATATATAATCGAAGTGAACACAAAACAAGAATATAATAATAGAGATAAAATATCAAAATACGATTTTAATAACTCCTTCAATAAGCTTCAATACTATATCATCTGGAATATCAATTCTCGGAAATCCGAATTATTCTAATATATATATAACACTCTCCTCACAATTTATTAACAATTCAAAGTCTATTACTAGTCTTCCCCAATTAAATATTACTTCGAAATAACAAGAAGAGAATATTAATCTTCTAGCTTATAAATAATATCAGGATTTCGATAATATTAAAAATTCATTAAACTAGATAATACTTTCTATATATCCATTAATACTAATTCATCCTTCTTCTACAATTAATAAAAGTATAAATAATTATAATCTTTAGAAAGCTTTTAATAAATACTATTCAAATATAATTAATATATAATATTATTCTTTTATTATTCAAATAATCTCAAATTATATTAAGTATAATTACTATTCTGAAGACTTTCTTATTTTTGATCTCGAATAATACCAAGAACTAATAATATCTTATAGTATATAATATAGGATTAAGGGTATAATTACTCTTTTTTATCATTTATATAAGAAGGATCTTATAATTACAAAAATGGAGAATATTATATTAATACTTACTTTCTTGAGGGAATCTATAATACCAATAATAGAAAGAGATATTAAACTCGAGAATAGACTAGAAAATATAAAAGAAGAGAATATTAAACCGGTGGATTTAGAGAAAGAAGAGAGAATAAAAGAGAAATTATTATCTCGATTAATTAAAAAGAAATTAACTCAAAGATTATTATCTCCAGAAAATTATAAAGATTTAAGGAGAATATAACAAGAAAGAGAATTAAAAGAGAGTTCTTTGCCAATACTAATTCAAGTGAATAGTAGAATAATTTTATCTTCTTTAATTTCCGAATCTGAATGGGATATAGAGGAATAGTCTAAAGAACTAATAATATAAATAGAGAATAATAATAGAAAGGATAAATGAGATTCTATTTAATAACTTTATACTTTTTAAACGGAAAATAGATAGTAATACATATCAAGAATCTAAAAATATAATTTTAGACTTAATTAATCTATAATATAGAATATAATTAATTTTTGAACTTATATTATACTAATATAATAATACTAAACGAGAGATCACAAGCGATTTATATAATGATATTAACATTTTACGAATCGGATAAGCGTGAATAGGACTCGTTTAGCAAATTTAAAACCATATAACTGACTATACTCGACACCACTAAACCTTATTTTTACCCCACGATCACGTGAAGTGCTTCAGATACTCTTCGGGGATAACTTATATAATTATATATACTTGTCTTATATAAACAATATATCGTTCCATTTTTAATAATCAATTAAATAATAACTACTAATCCAATTTACTAAACCTAAAAACTGTAAATACTTTCAACCGCCTTCTTACTTTAAACCAAGTCTATATATTCTATTATAATTAGTATAAAAGTTATAATAAAACACACTTAAACCTAAATATTAAATACACACGAGGATTGAAGACAATTTCAAACTCTCTAAAAATACATAGAACCTTATATTCTACTAATACCTTAACTACTATCAATACACACCCTTCAATAATTAATATTATAGTGCAAATCACTTCAAGCACATGTGGAATCATCTATAAGAGTACTAGAATAACACTAGTTAAAGCTAATCCTTTAAAATCTAAATACGTCAAGCGATTACCCAATTGCATATCTCTTCAATATCAGTAGCACTTACGAACTTATTTTACGAGATCCTCTATCTATAAACATACCAACTGGCATATTATTACAAGATATTAGAGGAAGTAATCACCGGGAATGGATTCTTAACATTAATCGGGCACTAATTAATACTTATTTAAGGGCAGAAAAGACTATAAGATACCGTATTATAATAGGAGAACAAAAATGGAAACAAATAGATACTATAAAGAATATTATAATTAGATATCAATGGGGTTTGGCAAATTAGTAAATAATCTAAACTTTATAGTCATTATCCAATAAATCGATATCATACTAACAGTTTTTAAAGTACCCCCTTACTCTCTTCCTAATATCCTCTCCATAGCCTATCTCCTGAATTATCTATTCCAGGAATAGCTAAAACCTGTTATAATCTGCCCCCCTATTCTTGTAATAATAATGAATAGTAACTTTGAGGTCCTTGAAGCTCTCCTCAATTGGATTAAATATAGGGCAATATAGTAGGAGATATTCGATAGTAATACCTTATAAAGTATATATCTCTTCGACTCGGGGATTACAGTAGATTAAGTAATTATCCATAATAATAATATTACAAATATCTGTCTCTCCAAAAGGATTACAAATCGGTAAAAGATGAAACTCTAGTCATTCCTCGAATAAAGTAACTATAATTAATCCCTGAAAAGTAATCGTTTGAAAGTAGCCGTCAAGAGTATATACGGGAAGTACAGACCAATATTCTAATTATTTTAATTATCTCTTCGCCCGTGTTTATATACCAATTAGGGACTATCCGTAATATCTCTCCCCCGTTTTCTCATTCGACACAGATTCGTTAACAAAAACGAGTTATTTACCCTTCCATCTCATCGATTTATCCCTCCAAGCTTATATTAACTACTTGTCCTATTAAGACACAATATAATCGACCTTCTTCTAGAATAACCTTATCTTCTTGTATATATGTGATATTTGCAATTAAGAGAATTTAATATCGAAAACGTTATATATTTCGTTTACGACTTTGTCTTAATAGAGGTCATTATCTTAATCGAGGAATTATAAAATGAAGTACATGACTTCGTTATCGACAGTTGGCTTATGTCCCGATTATACCCTTATATTATAACACTCTACCGCTCCCATCTCAAGAAGGATACTATTTCAGTATTGTAAAACTATACTATATATTATATAGAATGCTTTTACAATGGCCTTAAGGTTAGGCTTAGCCGCTCGAGCAGTCCTGATCGCATTTCGTATTACTTCCACCTTCCGGGACTCCAGTTGGGATACTATAAACTGTGAAAATATTAGCTCGAGTATTAATAGTATTAATAGATTGTATATTATACAATTAAGAGCGAAGATTATAGTGAGTTTGGGCTGTTACAGCAAAAATAGTATTTTTAGGTGGAAAAAACGAGGTAAGTGCTGATTTTTCGGTAAATTTTCAAAAAAGCGCTTATATCGCATATGACTGTAATGGCTGTGTCTGGTGTTTGGCGTTTGCTCTGTGACCGGCGACCGCTTGGCGTCTGCCGTTGTGCCTAGCCGCGGCGGCAGCTTCTAGCGTGGCTGCTGGCAGACCTCTTGGCACTTGCTGCAGCTCGTGAGAGCAAAGTAGACTGGGCCGCTGGAGTTGAGGAAGACAAAACTTCCAAGTCACAACTCGAACCACTCACATGGCGAAGGTTGGGTGCCGAGATCTGTCCCACGCCGCCACCAAGATCTGGCCCTGTGTGGCACTGGATCCACGGCCCGGTTGGTAGCGAATCGCGGAAAGGAAAGGTTTCTCAGCCCTACAGTACTGTAAGGTTACGAGATTCGCCCGACGCCGACGTGATTGGATTGGTGGAGAAAAACCTCGCATACACTTTTGTATCGTAAGAACTGAAGGGAAAGAACTCCGCTCAAAGTTCGTACTTTGATGATGAGGGAAAATTGGTGTTTGAGGACTGTGGCATTGATTACTTAAACGCGCCACAAGGCTCCTGCATGGATGTTAGGAGGGGATGGTGTGCAAGATCCTAGGATCCGGCGGGAGCATAAGCCAGGGCCAGCGATTATATGCATACTGCACGAACAATATACCGTGTTGTTCCTGGAGGCGCAGCAGCCCAGCGATTGGATCCATAATGCAAGATGGTATTTCTACCCGAAGGCACAGCAGTCCAGTGATTGGATGTACATTGCAAGAATAGTATTGTTTCCAGAGGCACAACCGCAACCAACCTGGCACGGCCATCGAGACGATCATTCGACACCTGATTCGATGCACATCGAGTCGAAGGCCAATTGGAGAAAGAGGACTGGGCTCGCTAAAGGTCTCAGAACTTCGCATCCTTATAATACAGTACAGTACTGGCGCTTCTTTACTACAATGGGGTATCCTTGCGGATGAATATCACGCCCATGCAAATAGAGCTCTATATCAAGATGTCTATGCTTGCACATCCCCACTAGAATACTTATTGCCCGCATACAAACAATGCTGCACCCGGAACTAGGGCCCGTAGAACTGGGAGACGTGATGCCACATGTCTTGATGTATCTCCATTATCTTTGCATTATCCTGGCTAGCACTCTGGGGCTCCGAGAAGCTAGGAACGGCGGGTACCAGGCCGACGTTTCATTTCACAGGTGCAACTGATGACCTGCGTCGGCTTGGCGAATGGGAATTGCTCCAGAACGCGGCCGACGTGTCTATTTGAGCAAAATGCTTGCCAGTACATATCTTTTAGACGCCAGATTGAAGACTTCATTTCAAATCGAAGGATCCCCTTGTCACTCACGCCGCAGGCACAGAGGTTGCCAATCCTCCCAAGTTCTTGCTCCTTATTTCTTGTTTCTTTTTGTCGACGGCGTCTTTCAGCACTTTCGCCGTACTGTAGCGGGGCAGTGCCTTTGCGACGCTATCTCGAATACTTCTCTCTTCTGGATCTTCTGACTCTCGCCTCGACTTCTTGCACTTCCCAATCTCAACACCTCCTTCGCCGGTATCCATTTGTGTTTCGTCAGCTGGTGACGAGAGCGCCTTCAGGGAAACACTCATATTGAGTCCAAAAGTCTTTCCGTTGTCTGGGACGAGGCGCGTTGTCGGCAAGAGGCATAGTTCATCAAGGTCACGTTCTTCCAGGGCTGCGGTTTCCAACGAACGATACGCCCCGAATAAATCGATCCCTTCCACGGTCTTTATGCTCACAAAGTCTCGCGTTGGGGCCCTGGGGCTGGCAAAAGATGTCCTGTTCGGATTTTGTTCGGCCACCAGAAACGGTGAACCTGACTCGTTCAGTGTCTCCAGGATGGCCTTCCTTTTGGAGATGACTTTCGGTTGGAGATGGCGATCAAGGCCAAAGTAAGGCGAAAGAGTGCTGTCCGGGATCTTTCTTCGCGGTCTGGGCACGGGAGTTACAACTTGATCTTCCTGGCTGGCCTGGAGTCTGCTAGGAACACGTTCGATCACCTCATCATCACCGCGTCTCCGCCAGAACCTCAGAACCTTCTCGTATCGTTCCTCGAGGAGCGTTGCTTCCGACAAGGGCTTCTTGAACCACGAATGATTGAGAGCTTCGGTAGCAGTCAACCTCTTATCTGGATTGAGTATCAGAAGTCCATGGAGGAAGCTCAGAGCTCTTGTGGTAATACCCTGCCAGTGAGTCGATGTGTCAGGATCTTCCCCAACAAGGTGCTCCACAACTTGAACCCGACTGAGTTGTGTTAATTGTTTACGAGCAACCACAGAGCTTCCGGTGAGTAATGTAGCTGTTAGGATACCGAGTGGCCAAAGGTCTGCGGCCTTCGTGTAGCCACTCTTTTCTGAATCTGTGAACTCGACCTCGCTGGGAAGAGTCAGACCGATTTTGCAAGGCAGAAAATCCATGACTTACGGTGCAATGAATCCAGTTGTTCCCACTCTGGACAATAACCTGCCTGTTTGTTGATTGACGTAGTTTGCAAAACCAAAGTCTGTCAAGACTACACGGCCGCCAAAGTCCGTTTGCATTACAAGCACATTCTCTGGCTTGATATCTCTGTGAGCGATGGAGTTTGAATGCATATACTGTATGGCGAGGACAACTTGGCGAGCAATGACACGGCTGTGCCAGTCGTTGAGGCGGCCACCATGAGACTCTATGTACGAGAAAAGATCCCCACCCGGCGCCAGCTCTGTGAGAATGTACCTAATTCTATATCAGATCATATTCCGCTCGGACAGAGGTTATTTTCACCAACAGAGAATTATCTGTAATGAATGCCTTCCTGAGGTTAATGATGTGCGGCTGAGACATGTCAGTATAACTCAGAAATTGGAGATTGGATATGCATACATGGCTGAGCCTGGAGAGAATTCTGACTTCACGCATGACGAGCTCCTTACCACGAGCCAAACGACGAAGCCGCTCATTCCAGCCTTCAAGAACAACATCCGATCCAGACTCGTTGGTGAGCTGATCAGCAGCTTGGTCTATGTCGATAATTTTACACGCTATCTGCCTCGATGTTGCAACTTCATTGGCCAAATAGACTGCACCATAAGAGCCTTGGCCAAGAACACGATGCGAGACATCGAAACGATCCTTGAAATGCTGAACATTGTTAGCAAGGCAATCCAGGCAATAAAGAGAGAAAACGAACATGAAGATCAATGAGTTGCTCTTTGGTTCGAAATTCAGGCTTGTGGATTGGTTGGTGGAACCGAAAGCGTGTGTTTGGCTTGATCTCGATAATGTCTCCATGGCTGAGGAGATGACCTATTCTCTCTCGACAGATCATTCCAATGCAAACGTCGTTGACATATGTGCCATTGGTGGATTCCAGATCTTCGCAATAGATCAAGGGCGGGAAGTCATGTAGCTTGTCCTTCTCATAGATGATCGAGTAGATTCGGAAATGTTGTTTAGAGACGGTATCATCCCTAAGGACGTATTGACTGCCTCCTGCTTAGTAGCTTGTTGTTTGAATGGCGGTATAAAACATACCACTTATTCCCATCTCTACCAATACGGATTTCTTTACCACCATAAATTGGAATCTCTGGATGCAATAATTAGGAGATAAACAAGACGATGAAAATGGTACAGACCGATTTTCTTCCCGTGGTCAATCAGAAGCTCAATCATTCCGATGGATTCAACATAGAGCCCCTCACCAACGGAATCTGGCTCCATTTGTTCCTCGTGTTCGTTGTTCATTGCTGCAAATGGTAAAACAGAGAGTCAGTTAGTTGGAATATGTTAGTGACATGGCAGAGACTGAGTGTATAGCATGTATTTCCGGTGGGTACTGGACACCCAATATATCTTCTTTGATCAATCATACGGCTCTTTTGATGTGATCTCGACACCCAGGAGCATGAAATGAAGTGAAATCAACTTCCAAGGAAGGAGTGATGGGAGGTCGCGAGTCACGAGACTAGGGCACGCCTCGCTAAAGCTAGCGCACTAATTACGTAATCCGGCACCGCCCAATTTCTATTGATTCTTTCAAGGAAGCTCACCTCTTTCTTCCAACCTCATCACAGAAACACTCAAACTCGAAAAGTATGTTTTCCCAACTCCCAATCGATTTTCATTGTGTGCTCGAGCCTGGTAATGTCTCGAAGACACCGTGGAGACTCTCTCGTACCTGTGGAATTCGCAGGAAGCATGGGAGGTTGTTCATTCGTTGGCCGAGTGCTAATTGATTCTCTCCTACAGCCCCCAGTTATCGACGATGAGAGCAAAGTGGAGAAAGAAGCGGGTTCGCCGCCTCAAGAGAAAGCGCCGCAAGACCCGTGCGAGATCGTAAGTTGTCCCTTCTCGCCGCTCAGCTTACGCGCAATTTCTCACAGCCCTCCTAGCAAGTAAACTACTCACAACGACCCGATCTCGATCACTCTTACCTCTCGAACTGTACCATCATGACAATGTAACCTCCGAGTTTACGCCATCTCCCGCATCAACGTCTATACCTTTTTCAGCACTCCAGATCACACGCACAGTTTGGGACTACCATTCAGTACAATGGCAGCTGGGTGTTCAAGGTTGGAGCAGTTTGATGACGCGCATTCTTTGGCATTTGAAGGATAGCTTGCAAGGAAGCTGGATCGGTCACTCACACTATCGGATTGTATATTGAGGGTTTGCGAACTAGGAAGCGATAGGAAGAAGGCTGCCTCAGATGCTAGACCCCATCGACTTCAATTGCAGATTCAGAAAAGAAGTTACACTTCATGAAAAACAAATCCCTTTGTTGATGAAGTGCAGTCATGCGCATAACTCCACAATATGACGTGAAAATGCTCAATCTCTCAGTAAACTGATACTTACAGAATTTCAAGCCAATAGACAATATCCCTTGTGCGCTATAAGCTCTTCATATTCGATACAGCCTGTTTTCTAGCCCACAAATTTTGTTCACTTATTGTGTGGGCTCTGGAACTGAGCTGGTCATCCCCGCATTTCGCAGCAGAAGCGAGAAGGGAATGTCGGAGGAAAAAAGTTTGGACGCCGACATCTCCAATTTTCGAACTTTGATATCGAGCTCTCGTGTTGTCAACTCACAGCACACATAAGATGGCCGAACGAACACATAGAGAGAAGAAGCGGAAGAGGGAAAAGGATGGATCCTCCAAACCAAGTAAAAGAATTGCGATTGAAGAAGAAGACAAGCAAATCAAGATGTCTCTGGTGGAATCAGGCAAATGGGCTCCCGTCATAGGTATGTGTTCTCCCTTTAGAAGAAAGACTCTACCTCCAGACTTGAATGCGCAAGGACTTACAATTATTAGCCTCGACTCCGGGACTTACATTTCCTTCTTCAATCTCCTTGGAGCCCTATATCTTGCAGCGAGGAAAGCCAACGTCAAAACCCGGGAAGGGCAGTGATATTGCGACGAAAGAGCTGCTACTGCACTCCTCCGAGCACCCAAAAATAGATTACACAGCACGGGAAGAAGAAGCAGGCGGGTCAGATAATCTGTTGAAGCATTATGTTGGAGTCTACGATCCAGAAACGGGGAAGATGGAAGTTATGGAGGCACGAAAGGTGGTAGTACGCGGCGTTGTCAGAGCACACCAAGCTACAGAAGATGACAATGCGACAGCTGTATGTATAAATTCAACCAGATTCACGATCCCGGTGCTAATCTTCTCTTTGCAGACTGTGAGAGAACGCAGAAATGATCTTGGACAGACTTTTGGTACCAAGAAAGCGAAGAAGGCCATTGCGTCAGTTACAGAAAATGCTATCGACCAGAGCAAACTCTTTAGAGATCCATCCAAGGCAAACGAACCTGAGAAACTTACTGCAGCGAACATGGCGCTGCTTGGTTCCCTTGCAGAGAGTGCGGCAAATGTGCCAACAAGAGAGGAACTGGGAGATGCCTCGACAAGCGCCAACACACGACCGGAAGGAAACAAAGAGGTGACAGACCCTACCAAAATCTATGCCGTGGACAAAGTTATTGGTTTAGACACGATGAAGATTATTCCCGTCAGGCAATGGATGGAGACTATGAAAGCGAAGAAGGAAATTACAACGAGTTCCAGATTCGTGGCTCGTCGGTTGCAGATGCATGCTCAAAACCCCGAGAAACTGAAGATCCTTCGGTACATGCTTCTGCTTATCGACTTCTACAATGCTTCATCAGGTGGCAAGTTCGGGCGAAGGCTTCCGAAGAGAGATGATCTGAAGAAGATCTTAGGGGACATGCCTGAGGCGGCGCTGGAGGGTGTGAAGAGGAAATTCACGAATGCTGGAATCATGAACAAACAGATGTCTGACTCTCTGATCATGTATCTGTGCGCAATGGCATTTATGGTCGACGGTGCCGATGTCGATACCTGGGACCTGAAAGAGGACTTGAAGCTGGAGACGAAGCAGATAACCATCTACTTCACGCAGATTGGGGCAAAGATTGCATCTCTGGGAGAAGTTGAGAGGAAGAAATTGGGATTGGAGAAAGCTGCAGCAGCTCAACGTAGGGTTGCAAAGCTGAAGGCACCGCTGACTTATCCCAAGGTGTCTGTAGGAAGAAGAATGCGGTAGATTGGACTGCAAATGGAAAGCGACTTGTCTGGCTGTTGAACACCAAGTTGACCTTATTATGATTGCAAATGAAATTCTACACTTCTGTGTCCGTAAACACAGAAGGAACAACAGCAAGTCTTGACAGCCGCATACATTTCTCAATGATCCCCCGGTTTTAGCTTAAGAGGAAGTTTCCTTAGGTAGCCTCTGAAGAGCATTCTACCTGCCGGTAGACATGAAAAGCGGGACTACCTCATCTTCCATATCCTTCGACAAGGTCGTACAATCATCTGAAATTCGAAGTTTCTAGTACAGGTGGGCTTGAATTATCATAGAATTCATAGATCTGGAAGAGAGATTCTAAGTGTATAAGAAATATGAGAGGACCTTTGGATGAGATTTGGATGACAAGTACTTTAAATGTTCCACAAGGCTTGGTACATTCAATACCACTTTTTTCCACTGTGAGCCCGTTCTGCCTCTTTCAATAAATTCTCCACGTACCGACAACTTGGGATGGTCTTGATATGCACTTCATTGATGCAATATCTCACGTTACCAGAAATTCGGATCCACAGCTAAGCATCGTCCAATTCTAGCTAACTAGAAAGTCTAAAACTCCTGGTAAATGCACAGATATCCTCGAAGGTAAGTAGGGATCTTGGTTCATACCTAATATACTCGTGGCTACTCCCACACATTCCATGTATTTCTCAGTTTCTCAGAGCCATAAACTGCATCGATTCGTGGGCAGTGACACTCACTTGACGACTGATATTTGCACACTTTCCAGGCATTTCTTAGACCAATCTAGCTCCTTCAGAGCAGGCTCTTTCCCTCGAGGTCGATTTGATGGATTTACGCAACTTCTCGGAATTGAAGTGCTGGTCTGCCCATTACACCTCCTGATATTGTCCTTACACGCATGAAAAGAGGAGGCAACTAAGTACAATCAATAAAACCGCCTCTTCGGAACAGAATCAACTACCGGTGAGCAGTTTCTGCATTTATGAGGTCTCACGGACATATAGATAATGCAAGGGCTGGCGTCTTTGTCTTGTCAGGGGTTCTGATGTCGTCATAAGGCTGGCGTTACCCAGAGGCGTCACTTCAGCCTCGTTACAATCTTCGACAGTGGTCCAGAAAAGAGATAACCACAATCTTCTCTACAAGTATTAGAATCAGGAATCGGTTCAAACGGCAAGTAAAAGTCCAGGTAGTATATAATTATTGATGACGGCAATTGATTTATTAGCATATCTCTTCAGACGAGAAGGATGGACATCAGTCTCACATCCGAAATTGTATAGCAAACCTCAATAACAAATAATCACTCGCAGAAAAAGGCAACAATGTTGTTCAACAGGACTTTCCGATTTCAAAAAGCGAGCGCACTGAAGAATAAAATCATCCATCATTAATGCTCTCGCTCAAAACAGTCAATCCAGTCAACCATATTACTCGGCCGACGCCCAATCCAGTTGCTCGATTTCCCACAGGGTATAACATCCAACTCCCTCGTAATCATTTCCATGTCGATGTAGTGGTGCATTTAGCAGCAGCACTCGCAGCACTCGAAGCATGCGAGACCAGCGCAACTAGAGTCGGGATTAGCCATGCACACCCTTCCTTCGGCGGGCAAAAGTAAAGTATCAACTTACATGCCGCAGCAGATATCGCCTTCTCCACCACCGCGCATGCTGACGGGCTCAGCGGTCATCTGCTCAGCAGGACGCTAAACAAAATGTTAGTTCGCAACTTGATTGGGGGTCGCCGGTGCGGCTGGAACGGGACTTACGGGTTGCTCGGTAGCAGCAGTGGTTGGGAGCTCCATCTGCTGGGCTTGGGGCTGTTGAACTTCTTGGGCAGGCATGTTTGCGAGATGCGTGGTTCTGAGTAGGCTACGAAAGAGTGTTGTTGAAGCAATTGGTTTGGATTGGCAGTGGGGTGGAGGAGTGTGGAAGTAAGAGAAGGAGGGGACCGAGGGGACCGGTACGTTTTAAAGCAAATAGCTCGCTTCTTTGAAACTCTGTTGGACAAGTTCCAGACCGAGATTGAGCTGGCATGCTGCGTAGTAAGGCGCAGGCTGTGCTGACGGTGTGGCCAATCCGCCGCGTGTCTCAGGATATTCCCATCCACAATCGAACAAGCAACATCTGATCGGCAGGGGGCAGCTGGTCATGGGATTGGCTGATCAGGACGCCGTCTGCATATTAAGGGTTCCCCGTAACAGGAAGCACCAGGTTGGAATTCCCTCAGCTGCGTTGCTGCGCTGCGGCTTGCTCTACCGTGAAGGCTACGTCGTACTACCTACCTTTCGAAGGTTAAGCCTTCCCATGCTTTGTACGTACTAAGGTATCGTGCATTCGTACTCGTTCTTCTGCTGTGTTGGAAAGTTTTGTCGCCGGCGACCATGGCTTTAAGCATGAGTATCAAAATCAGCCCTAATAGACTGGCCACACTTGCCTACTCCGTACGTCTGCGGATATCCCGTTTGGTGGTGCTTAGCATGACAATTGCTGCAAACATCTGCCGCAGGTAGTAGAAGCTTGTCGGCCTCCAAGAGCTGCTTGTTTTGGCGAGGGGCTACTGTACCTACTGTACGGTGCCGTTTCATCTCTTGGCGATCTTATCTTGGACCCCTTCAAAGCGGTGTGGGCGATCACAGCCACCGCACTGGTTAGCCAAAGCTCGCTCCTGTTACTTGCAGGGTTGTCCGCAACCCACAGCCACACTCTGCTTTCCACCGTCATGCATCGTCAGCAGCGACAGGCAGGGAATTTCAAGAAAAGACTTCGAGAAAATTAACTTCGTTTCGCAAGACTTGGCTTCTTTTAAATGTTGATCTGATCTACAGATTCAGGCACTCATGTGGATACCCGAATCCAGATCGCTGTTGATTCTAATTTTAGAAAATGGGCAAATGCAGAGCAACAGGGGTAAGGCTGACAGGAGTCGCGCAGCTTCCTGCTTGCGCATCCCGCTATGGCCGCCATGACCAGATCCTCGTGAATTGAGACGAGACTCCTGCAGGGTACTATAAGGAAGGTACGAATCCACGGACTCACCGGAAATGAGACGCAGAAACCGATATCAGAAAGTGCAGACTGTTGAAACACAAGAGAGTGATGAACCTTAGGGCTAGAAGTTGTCTGCGTAGAGCCAGTCGCTCTTTCTGAAGTTTGATAACGACAAATAAGTAAAGTCTTCTGCCCTTTCTAGTGCGTAAAGTCTCTTCGATCTCCAAATCTCAATCTGTTACAATCACACTTGCTGTAAATCAATCGCATTTTGTATTTGCCATGTTGGGGTGTTAAGGGACTAAGTTGTTCCAAGTCCTTTCTACCATAACACAACAAACTGCAAAAGACGCACAATAAGATGTTTTCCTGCAACCTTGGACACTTTATAAGTTTATGGGTGGTGTCTTGGAGTACCTCTTCAGCATGGAGGTACTCGCTGTCTCGGAAATATGCTACTTCATACGAGTAGTAGTCTTGAAAACTATCTTCAGTATAAGAATAGTCTTGCAATAGGAGGGAAAGTCCAGAGGCACTGGGCTGAATGTCGAAAATGGGTTGAGATATTGAAACAGAGTGCTGCTTTTCATGTTCGTTGCTTACGTTTTGGCACTGTCTGGGAAGTTACGGACTATCACAGCATCTTCTGGCAAGAACAATTCATGAAAGGCATTGCATTTATCCCAGAACTCCATGTCTACCCAAGCTCTAGTGGGGTATCTTCTCTAGTAAACGCAAAACGCCATCTATCTAACGCAAGCTATCTGCCATCCAACTAGGCACCAAAGTTACCACGAAGCCAATTGGTCGCAAGACTTCAGGGAACACCAACACCTGAGGTGAAGGGGCAGTCTTGGGTATCGGCCGGACCGCCAGCCTTGATGATAGCTTTAGAAATGCATTGAAGCACTGTAGGATGAGTAACCCTAGTCAGGGAAAATTGAAATTCCTGGTTTGCGGTCCATTGAGTACCATCCGGAGCGGTCCAAACTCTGCTGATACTGGTAACGGACCAATTCGTGACTCCAACTCCAGGACAGGTATCCTTCTCTGCAGCTTCCAAAGCAGCCCCATCGTCAGTAATATAGTTGGCCCAAATGGCCACATCGACTGAATTAAGCTTGGTGACAGCAGTGCAAGTTGCCTGTGGAGCTTCAGCTGTGCTCGAAGGCGGGGTGGCGGGGCAGCAATACTTGAAGGTGAAAACGAGGTTTGTTGAGTAGTCAAGGGGATAGTTAAACCAGGCAAAGCTGTACTGGCAATGGATTCCAAGGAAGCCACGCTCGCGCTCGAGAGCGAGGCAAGGCTGGCAATTGATTGAACCGAGGCCACGCTTTGAGCGCTCTGGATGGAGGCAGTGTTGAGAGTTGGGCTTGGGCTTGCGGAAGGTCCACACACGGACGCAGGATCTTGACGCTTTCTGAAACCTGGATGAATAGAGCACGTAAATCCACCGCCAACTAGTTCTGGCACCTCGCTATTCCAGATGACGTTCACATCCGGATGGTTTGGTGCTCTTGGGTAAGCCTTGGTCTTGACATAGGTCTTGACCGTGTTCGACCAATCTATACCTGTCTGTGATATCCTAGCAAAGTTGGATTGGAGTTTTTCCAGATGGCCAGGCGCGCTGAAAAAATAAGCAATCATACCAGCAGTGGCGCTACAGGCTGTCCTCGGGAATTAGTGTGTAGGCAAAAAAAGGAGGATTGAGAACTTGCATTGAGAGGTTCCAGACAGCCCGTTCTTCGGACCATCGCAGGCGATTTGGTCACCAGGTGCATAGACGTCGACTGCAGCGGCTGGAAAATTAGGACCTGACTGGTACTGCGTAAAGTCAAGAATGTAGCCATTGGAATCCACTGCGCCGACGACTATAATTGGTAGGCTTAGACTCCTTACAGCAGGGTGTTGCTTGATTTGTTTGCCATTTGGCTAAGAATAGATCAGCCTTACAACTCTCAGGAAGGGAAGGAGTTACTTACGGATGTGTTACTAAAATTTTCTGAAGCTGTAACCAACACAACACCTGCGTTTATAAGCGCTTGTGCTGCTAGGTACATTGGAAATAATGGATCGCCAAGGATGGGAATTCGATTAGCACCACTCAATGGTGTGATGCCGAAGGCCATGCTGACGACAGCCCGGTATTGGAGCTTCTTTGCCTGGACATCTTGGAGAATAAGATTTAAGGCGTCCGTCACTGTCCTATATCGGAAAGGAGCAATAGTGACACCGGTTTCTAACTGCCCTCTAATTGACATCGGAAGGACGGCAACCGTGACAGATGCTCGTTTCGAAACTCCGTAATCAAGACCAAATGCTTTGGAGAATATGCAAGTCCCATGTTGGCCTGGATCAGCGTCATATTTGTCGTTGACACGGAGGTCGAATGGATATCCCTGTGGGTCCACATTGTACACCCGGATACAACCATGCTGGCCCCTGACCGTTGTGTATGTCCATATAGTCTTGGTATGCCTTGAATCATCAGTAAGAGCAACGGGACAATAGACAACAAACTCACTAAACTAGTTGGGTCGACTCCATTGTCGATGATGTAAATCATGGAATAGCCGAGAGGCTCTATCTGGTAGGCATACGATGGAATGGTCGAGAGTGCAACACGTTCTGGTTGTGAGATAACTCTAAGCGACAAAGTGGCAGGAGTTTGTTGCTGAAGCGCGCTTAAGGGCACTGTAATCTGTCCATCATACTTGTCGTGCTGGTGCATCGATGGGGCACTCCGGAGCTTATTAGGGGTAGGCGAAGAAGCGGGAATTTTCCCTCCAATAATTGGAGTGGGATCAAGGTCATCAAGATTCAAGGACCCTGTGGGATCAACCCAGACATTCGGATTCGTTTATTCAACACAGGGAATGATTGCGCCAACCTGTTCTGGTCAGATATTATCATATTGTGCTGAGATGGGCGCTTACCGATGGGTCTTGCAAATAAGTTTTGACTTGATTTGGAAGTAAGGGGAGAAACCAGTAGGCCAAGAACTGGTCACTTGGATCCTCAGTGACAGTAATGGTGCTGGGATCATTTTCGGTTTCAAGTCTGTTAGTGAAACTAGTCAAAGTGTCGAAGGGTACTCCTGGCTTTGGTTGGAATGGTCGGAGTGGCTGAACTTGAGCTGGTTGTCGATGTAGTCGTGGATGAACCTGTGGCTGAGCACAAGCTTAGTACCAGTCCTGCAATACAACCTTATACATGTGTTTGTTCTACTTCCATCTGAGCAACTGGTTGTCTCATGGTTTGCTCAGCTTGAACATACACAAAAAGGTTTTATCTCCTGATTTACAGTATGCTTGCCCGATCAGGAAATACAAGACAACTTCAGACTACGATAGAAGAGTGAAATATTAGAAGGATAAAGCACGTGAGAGCGCACCATCATACACCACTTCACTCTCAAAACAAAGAACCACTCCATCTGGCAAGATGAACGCGTAAAATACAGAGCAATCAACAGCTTTTAAACACTATGGACTTTTCTTGATAATTATAAAACGATCCGATTGTGGATCCAGCATTTGCAGACTTTCCAGCCCCATCAGAAAACGCCTCATTGCTAGAGAAGCGACTAGTTATGACGCATCTTGACAATGCTTGTGAATTTACATTGACATCTATTTCTGAACAATTAATGTTGCATTCAGAATGGGACATCCTCAAAATACTAGAAAACCCTGCATATCTACCACCGTAGACTCCATTGAACATTAGAGGTCTGGTACTTTCAAGCAAATGTCTCGATTCATTGTTGCCGAGCATTTTTGAATGGCCAGCAGCTTGCTTCAAGCTCCTTATTCCAAATCGCCATGGTACTTCAAATTGCATTGAGCTTAATATTCCAGGAACCTTTGGAACATGGACCTTGAAAATACAGCCAGGCTCCTGGTTCAATTTCCAGATGGTTAAAGCTGAAAGTGCAAGTGCCATATAGTCTTCGCCTCTGTAGTGGGGGTTTTGATGCTCCTCTGGACGCGGCTGAAGCTCTGATGACATTGACTTCAATCTCCCAGAAAAATCTGGGGTCAACCACATGGCGCCCAGGCTTCGTTTTCTCCTTTCAATGAATTCGCTACCTCGGCACTGATTTCACCGCACCACTCGGCAAGCACTCCCACCATTTTCAACAACTTTGCAGTATCCAGACTTCCTAGAGACAAAATGCGACGTTGAAATTAACCCCTGCACGTGACATCGGTATTCGGCAACATCCCTGTCAGATGTTCTAACCTCCGCTCCGAATGCTTATCGATTCCGCCCCCCTCTACAGTCAGCAACAAGACCACCCCCGCCACACCAATCAGCATCCTCCTATTCCACAACCTCGAACCTTACTATTTACTTCTCGCTCTTCCACCATGCGTCTCCTCTCAGAACCTTTCCCTCAATGCGCCCATTCCTCCTAACCCTCTTCCTCTCCCCTCTCTTTCGAACCACAGCAGCAAGCCACGCAAAGCGCGCAGCCATCCCCGCGCTCCAACACCCAATCTGCCGGCGCAACTTCACCTGCGCCGCGCCCTTCCAACAGAATTTCCAAACCATAATGGCGGACCTGAATAAAGAAGAACTCGAGAACGTAGACAGACTCCCCGAGCCAGCGGTAAAAGAATGCGAAATATTAGGAAAGAATGAGGTGCGGGAAGAGGCGTTAGAGGAAGAGAAGGCAGAAGAGAAGAAAGAGGAAGAGCCAAAGCTACCTAAATTAAGCGCCGCGGAATTCAGAATATATAATTCTATGGCGGAACATATGGAGTATTTCGTAAGTTCTCTTCTCATTTTCATTTTCATCCAATCTCAAATTATCTCATCCGTTCAAAGAGGAGAGGAAAAGAGGACTAATGAGATGAAATAAATCAGCACAACCACTTCCGCCAATCCTGGACCATGCTCTACAACGCCTGCCTCAACAACAAACGGCCCTCCAACCTCTCCCTCAAACAGTTCATCTCCACGGGTCTCCAATTCTGCTCGCATCTCAGCACGCACCACGCTATCGAAGAACAGCACATCTTCCCGCTCCTGGCGCAGAAGATGCCGGAGTTCAAAGCGGGCAGGAACGCGGCCGAGTTATTGAGGCAGCATAAGGAGATTCATAAGGGCATGGATGCGTTTGAGGAGTATTTGGAGGGCTGTAGGAGTGGTGAGCATGAGTTGAGTTTGAGTGCGTTGAAGCTGAAGATGGATAGTTGGGGGACGGTGCTGTGGAAGCATTTGGATCAGGAGGTTAAGACTTTGGGTGCAGAAAATATGAGGAAGTATTGGACGATAGATGAGATGAGAAGGATGCCGATGTAGATCTATGAGCTGGTGCATGGGATGGGGCGTTGGGGTAGAAGTCTGGGCTTGGGAGTCACGTTTGTATAAATCATGAGACTAGAACGTAGAGCGCAAAGGATGTATTACTAAAGCAACATCACTTCTCTCGAATTTGCAGACAAATTTCTGCTGGCTAGATAGAAGCCTCCCACATACATAGTCGTCACAGACGTATAGTGTAAATTATGTAAAATTCCAAAAGTTATACTCCATTCCCCTTCTAGATAATGCGTAGATCGCTCGCTGGTATATGTTGATGCAATATAGATTCCAAAATAGGATTCCAAAAAAAGCATTCATTTCATCAAGGTCGTAAATTTTCCACATCAAATTTCTTGTACCCATACCTAGATATCCGTTAGGATTTGTTTTGATCAGGGGTGAAAGGGATACTCACTTCCATCTTGCCCATGTCTAAACGTTCTCTCCTCGCCGTTGTTTTGACGCTCATAATCACCATATCAAGATCATCCTGGTCACCCATCGTAATCATATCTCCATTAGGCATATCATCGTCTCGGACCTTGATCTTGAAACGCTTGCGCAGCCCAAATTTCTCTCTTATCTTGTCGACCAGATCGGGAAATTCGATGGCGGATCCAATCATGATGTAGCGAACATCTTCCGCGTGCACTTTGACTCGTATTTTTCTTATGTCTGGTTTCCGTGATTGACCGCGGCCGCCAGCCGTTGAAGGTGCTCGAGACCGTATTCCTGGGGGTGGTCGATTTGAAACCATCTCAAAATCGCCTTCATCAAAAGATCCATCGTCGTAATCACTGGCGTACTCTTCCTCCTCTTCGATATATTGCGGTTGGCGTCGCCCTTTACTACTTCGTGACGCTCTCGTTCCAGAATACATGTCGTAGAGCTCACCAGGATAGTCATCCTCTTCCTCTTCCAACGTCCTCCGTTGAGCTGGTGGGCGAGAATTACCTCTTCGGACTGGAGGTACTCTCGACTCAGAAGCTGTGCGCGAGGTTCCCCTCCTTTCTTGCCCTTGCTGCCCTTGCACTTCATACCCTTCCCTCGGACGAGCCTTCTCGATATTGAGTTTCGCAGGCATTGGTTTGGGACCATTCCGAACTGAAGCTCCTCGACTCATCTGATTCGGAGCCTGAGTCTTCTCGGACTCAGGAGGTGGAGTCGGCGGGAAGACGTTACGATTCAGAGGAGGCTCTGACTGCTGTCGCTTACTTTGAAGACCAGGCTTCACAAGGTTTGTAGCGGCGAATGAGAGACTTTCCGGCGGTCGATCATCCTTCACGTCTAATTTGCCGGCCTATAAAGTCAGCATATGGACCACGTGTCAGTCCCAAAACACTTACATTCTTGATCTCAGATCCAGCAAAGCCGGTGAAAGCGTTTGAACGATCTGAAGCAGCGACCAAACGAGCTTTGCCCAGGTAATCCTTCGTCTTTAAGTTCTTGACCTTTGCTTGATTCGGCCGATATACCACCCCGACGGGTATTGAGAAAACGGTGTAGCCCTGGCAGGCATTAGTAACGTAGACTTAGCACCCTGAGTTCGATATCTTACCTCGGCCTCTTCCTTTATGGCTTCATCGATGACATTGTGGTCCTCGACAACCTTCTCCTTGACCGCAAATGAGAAATCCTGCATTCCCGCCTCCTTCTGTTGAAGATAAATATAGCACAATCCACGGTTGAAAAGAACCTCGCAAGAATATAATTTGAACATGAGACCAAGTTGGGCATAGTCGATCATGTTGTTTCCTCTCAGGTACAGCAGTGTGTCGTTGAAATTCGCTAGTGCCTCTTCGAAATCGCCAACCAAGAAATTTGAGACGCCTTGCTGGAAATATGCCACAGCAAGGTACTGGTCTAACCGTACTGCTCTTTGGTAGCATTCGACCTAGACATTATTAGCCTTCATCTATCAGACGGAAGCGCAGCGGCACGTACGGCCTTTTCATGTTCTCCAAGGGTGGCATGAATGACTCCGCAGTTGAAAAGGATTTTGGAAGTATCCGAAATGCCATCGAACTGCTTCAAGGCCTCATCGAATTCATTATTGTCGTAGTGGTTGAGTGCTGCCACCCAGGTCTCGATTTCCTATTTTGGATATGAGCATCCAACGTAAAAGTTTCCGGTCATCATCTCCACTCACCTGCTTCAAAGACATTATTAAGTTGTATTCGTGATGGTTCCTGGTCCAGAAGTAGTGCTTCGGTGTGCAATCACTGGCCGCTTCTCCAGCGACCAGCCGTCAACCGTTGTGAAACTCGAATTGATGCGAGGCGTGGCAGAGAATTCTCGTATGCAGTATGTTGATCCGTCACTCAGTCTAAACCCGATCCCTCAGCGCTTTCTCGGTGCTGCCTCCCTCTCAGTTCAATGTCCCAATTACTGCCCAGTATCTTGATGTAGATGATGTGTCGATTGACGTTTTCGCGGGGTCCTTTCGCAAATGCTTTAGTTCTTGTCGGAGTGTAGTATCATCAACGTGAGCCGAGGTTGTGCGGTTTCAAGTTGAGGGTCAGGAAGAGATGGTATAGATTGTCGGTAGCAAGACTGTGAAGAGTTGTGAAGGGACGAGGGAGCGCAAAGGTCTGGATAAAAACGCAAGGTACGATCGCTGACTAGCAGCAGGTCCTCGAAGAGTATGCAGTTGGTGTTGGAAGTGTGGGAGGTGTGAGCGGGCGGAGGACGAATGCAGCGCGTAACACGATGTCGGATTGGGAGAAACGGCGGGGCGGGTCGTTGTTCAAGCTAAGGTGGGCACCTTATGCATGGGAATGGGGTAATGCGTCTATTGGGAGACCAGGCTTGGGCTATTTGTTGCCAACTTGCCACAGGCACAGTCGAGAGAGAGCAGAATGCAGAATGCAGATTGCAGATGGCAGATGGCAGATGTGATGGCACGGTGCCGTGAGCCGATGGAGGCGTGCTGGGGAAATTTGTGATAGTGATAAGTTCAAGTCAAGAAGTAATGGGGATGCAGCGGGGAAGGGGGAAGGGGGAAGGGGGAAGGGAAGCGATATGAAAGGTGAAGTTTGTGAAGAGAGTTTGTGATGCTAAGTCCAGTAAATCCCCGAAGAAGGCTGGGCTGGCGCTGCTTTGAAGGGAACCTAGGGAAGGGTTCGCGACGGGCCACTCCGCTGGGTTCCTTTCTTTTTTCCTCTTCTATTTTCTTTCTACTGGGTATGAGGTCGAATGATGGGGGGGCGAACGGTGGTGTGTAACACGGTGACTGGCAACGGGAGGCTGCTCCAGCACTGCCAGCATGCCAGGTCCCAGGGGCGTTCGTGGAGCTGGGGATCTCCAACAATTGACCCAAGCCACGGCCATGGCTTCAACCACCACCATCATCGCACAACCCTTGACACCCTCCCTTGAGCATCCTGCTGCTAGGCGAGCATCTGCAGCAGCAACAGAAGCAAGCAGAAGCAGCACAGGGATTCACACCCCAGCGGCCACATGTCCTGACTCCTGCCACTGCCAGGAGCCCGGTGCGGCCGCAAACCACAGCTGATGCACCACTGCCCCGTCAAAGCAGCGAGTGTTCCATGAGCGGCTACCTGTGATTCTTGGTTCGTTGAGGGCATCGCGAGAGTCTCAGGAGGCGTTCCGGCGTTGCGGGCGCGTAAAGTGCCATCCGTGCGTGGACGCGCTCTAACCAAGAATCCAACTGGTGCAAGGCCAGCTATCTCGCCAACCGCAACCTTTAATCGTCGCCTATTCGCCTGCCCCAAAATGCTCACCAGACTTACCCGCCATCGAGGCCATCGACCACCCAGTTGTTCACCAACCGTTGCCTTACTCAACATCGATGCATTCCAAACCCCTCGTCAGCTGATGCAAACGCACGTCTGTCACAACAGCGCGCCAAAATTAGCAATATTCCCCGTGCCCTCTCCAGGTTCAAGGCTCTGCCTCGACATGTCCGAGAAGGACCGCCTTTCCTTGCCGGGCCATGTCGTCTCGATTCCCCCGTCCTCTTCTGCGACCGCCGATCATAGATTCTCACCACCATGCGCGTTCTTGCCCCGAACCCCCACCTGATGAGCTCTTTGATCTTATCAGTTCCATCAGGCCCTAATCCTACTGTACTAGTACTGTATGCGCAGGAAGCTTGGCAAGTCTCAGGGGCAGCAACACCAGGCGAGCCGAAACTCGCTTGAGCATCGGCAGGTTTGAGGATCCCGTACCCGTACACCGTCCTGGTGATCTGGACTCCTGGAGAAAGTCCCGCGACGGACACTTCAGCATCAGAGATCTCATTACTGTAAGCTACCGCAGAGCGGCCCGCTGCATTATGCTGGTCGATCGCCAAAACAGAAAGCCTCCCTGGTTTCGTCTCAACTTTATCTTCAACGTCCAATGGTGTTGTCTGTTTTCTGCATTGTGGAGCCTCCCAGGTTTGGAGGCTCCCTGTTGTTTAGGACTTATTGTGATCCTCCTCCTGCCACAAAACAAGCACTCTTGGCATGTCCACTCACAGGGCCCCGAGACGCGGCTGGAAACGCATGAAAGCTTGAACGTTTGATGCCAGAGAGGTAAGATTAGACTCGGCGTCGAAGCCTCAAGGTTCTTTCAAGTCTTCTCTCACCTTGCCTCTTTTGTAAGATCGCACTACGTAGTACCTCTCATCGGACGATCATGTCACTTGGCAGCCCAGTTCTCGTCTGATGATGCGATATATCAAAGCATTCCCTTCTTCACTTCATCCTTCCTCTCCTCCCACAGCGTCTTACCTGAGCACGAACAGACTGTCTTGTCGTTGTCCCATACACCTGCACTCCTCGCAATTACACCAACCAAGGTGTCTTCGTCATTCTTCTCAAACTTCCCTTCACCCTCGTGCTGTTTCGACACCACCATCCCCCTTCCAATAATTTCCCATATGTGTATTGGTTTATCAAGGAACACGCTACCAATGCGATCCTTGCTGACTTGCACAGTTCCTAGGAAACCTCTTGGTTTGAGAGCACCCTCCTTGGGGTCGAACCAGATACCACGCGTAGATATTGCGCCGTTCGAGATGTCTCCAGTCTCTCGAATAGTGGCCCAATAACTACCAGGAGATAGTCCGCGAATGGTAAGATCAATGAGTGTCATGTTAGGAGCGACCTGAACCATCCGTGCCAAACCACGGACTTTATCCGACACAGTATTCGAATGGGTCTCAAGAATGCAGACCGCTGCATCTAACAGCATGATTAAGTAAGATACCACATGACGTGAAATGGCACGAAACTCACTGTTCGAACCACCTGTACCTCTGAGAATGGCATCCCTTCCAGTAGATTGGATGGCAGCAACTATGGCAGATGGCGCCGCTAGGATTGCATATTAGCACCTGTATCAATGCAAAACGAGTGACATGCAAATGAGACGAACCTGTTCCCTCGATGGTCACCAGCTGGTCTTTGAGGCTTGCCTCTACTTTTTGAATACCGCTGAGCTTAAACAGTGAATCTGAAATGTCCTTGATGCAGCTCTCGCAAGTCATAGGCACGGCAAAAAGTGTCTGGCTCAGTCAGTGACGTTCCACGTGACTCGCCGATGGTGGAAATGGGGAGATTGACCTGAAAAGGAGTTGTGATGGCCATGGTGAGGGTTTGAGTGAAAAATAGCTCTGGATGAGATTCTGTAGAATGCTTGCTCCAATACCAGGGGGTTTTCCGCAAATTTCTCGAAGATCTGAGGAAGTGTTGTTGAATATGACTTCTCCATGCTTTGAAATCGGGGCTCCGCTTCGGCAAGTGTTGACCATTCGCCGAAGACCCAGTTAAAAATCCTAAAATGGCTTGGCGGCATCAAAAAGTCACGACCTCACCTCGCGATCACAGCTCAAGAAGTGACGAAGAGCAGCCACCTCACACATCTCCTGCTCTCAACCCACCCTCAATCGGCCTGAGGGCCACCAGCAAAGATGTCTCAAACCAACGGATTGGTAAGGAATCCTTATATAACCTCTCCAAAGCTCCCCCTAACACCATCCTCCTCCAGACAAAGCTTGCCTACTCCCGCACCTGGCACCACATCTCAGCCAGCACCCCCCACCACGCTCTCTCTACCATCCGCCCGCTCCCACACCCGCAATCTCTCGCCCTGCAACCCCCTTCTCTCGGGCGCCTCGCCTCCCGGATAGCAGTCCTGCTCATGGGCAAGCACAAACCGATCTGGGACCCTTCAACCGACTGCGGCGACTACGTCGTCGTCACCAATTGCAACGCCTTACACACCACCGGTAAGAAGCGCTGGCAGAAGACCTACTACAGACATAACACCCGCCCGGGCAGTTTGAAATCTGTTACTATGGATGAGTTGATGAAGAAGTTAGGGGGTGCGGAGGTGCTGAGGAAGGCGGTTAGTGGCATGTTGCCGAAGAATAGATTAAGGGATGATAGGTTGGCGAGGTTGAAGGCGTTTGAGGGTGAGGCGCATCCGTATAAGGAGAATACTGTGAGGTTTTCCGGGAAGAGTAGGATTGCGGAGTGGCCGACGGGGATTGAGGAGCCGGTGGTTGATGAAACTAGGTTATGAGGTTGAGGGAATTGGGTGTTGTGTATTATACGGTGCAAGGCATTGAAGGTGCATTGTTTGGGTGTATATCAGGGAATTTACACGGGATGCTTAGAGGGCAACCTGTTGTAATATTTGCAATGGCCGTTTATGGGCCATCTTATAGAAGCTCGTTCGAGCAAAACAACACCACAAGGATTCTCATTATCTACTCTACTGAAGCAGCAGTCGAGGACTATGTTTGTGATGTTAGAATACCATATGCCGGATTCACAATTTCCTAGTGGAATGTTGATCTCAAGAGCACATGTTAAATCAGCCATTGTTTGCTTTGCTTCGTCAAGGAAATTCATTAAAAGCTTCAAACCCGAGTTAAAACGTTACAAATAAGACAAGACTTTCTTGAACGCCGCGATATCACCATCAAATTTCGCAATCGCTTCCTTCTTCAACGCCTCTAACTCCTGCAATTTGGCTATTACGAAAGCCTTCTGGGACGAATCCGGTGTAAACGTTTCCATGTCATCAGCAGCTGAATTTCCACTCTCGCTGGCCATTGAGCTTTCTCTATTGGGGCTTGTGATGTCTTCGCTATTTCCGTGTGTGGTAGAATTTGATGCAAGTGAAGACCCGATGACATCTTCCCCGTGAGTACGTTGGAGGTGTTGCATAAGATTGTCCTTTCGTCCAAATCCTTTTCGATGTCTCTTACAGGCCACAACAGGGCAGGCAAAGGCTGGTGAAGTGTGGACTTCACGATGGTGACGTCGCAAGTCTCCTGCATTGCTGAAGTCTTTTGCTTTGCAGCCGATGATGGGACATTTGTATGGGCGAGTGTGCTTGTCGACATGTTTCCTTGAAAATACTCGTAAGTAATGGATTGAGATTGATTAGTCTTGGATTACCTGAATGCCGAATCGGTCTTGAAAACTCGTTTCTCTGAGCATTCGGGGTGTTGGCACTTCCGATGGGGTTGGGATTGTGGGTTGGTAGTATCGACCATTTGGGGTACGCCATTCACTAACGTAGGAGTTTCTGAGCTGAGTAACGTCAGCCTGTATTCCCTAGAACTCCCGACTTCCGCCCGGGATCATTAAAGCGCTTGTTGATCGGGATTGAACTAGAGGAGTCCATGAAAGGCCATTTAATACATTTTCGACCGAAGAGGAGGACATGCGGGTAGAGACCCTTCGATGCTCTGTCTCGCCTCCCAGAAGTGGCTATAGTCTTGAGCCCCAAGCGTGGGTTCTGTTGTCCCGGAGTTGCCTGGCTCTCCCTGAAAGGAATGAGGGATTGCCCCAAATGGTAGACTCAAATGGTTGCTGAAGAAGGGCAGGTCTTTTGTGGTGGCCAGGCCTAGTTAGAAGTGAAGAGTGAGAACGCAAGCCAATGCAGATTCTCACCTTGGGACTCGTCATCGAGCATCCACAAACATTCCCTAGCCACAAAATAGAATCAGTTGCTGATCCTCTTAAAAGGTTCTTAAAAACGCCAAACTGGGTTCCTTTCCAAAAAAAAAAAAATTATGGCACACCCTCATAGCCAATTGGGCTATGGCAGGCCAATCCACCAATCCAGATAGGTTATGAAAGGCCTTTCCAACTCAAATTCGGTTGAATTTGGTAATAATTCAGTTACAGTTGTTCCTGCGAACACTGAAGGTAGAAGTAGAATGCGGACATACTCAGCGGGGCTATGGCAGCCCAATCCACCAATCCAGATAGGTCATGAAAGTCCATTTTCCAACTCAAATTCGGTTGAATTTGGTAATAATTCAGTTATACTTGTTCATCCGAACACTGAAGGTAGAAGTAGAATGCGCACATGCTCAGCGAGTTGCTAAACCATGAAAATTTGAGCACCTAGGAAATTGATTGCTGTGAACAACGCAGCATCGCCTGTCCAATAGGCCCTTGATTATGAGTTTGTGGACCCGAAAACATACAGTGTCATCAGCAACCGTTCCAGGTAGATCATGGAAGATCCAGACTTATTGACGAAAGGCCAGAGACGTCCGTTCGTAGAGTCAGGGATACCAGTAAGCTCGCTCCAGCGAGGGCCATATCCCGTACAGGTGGACTGCATTTGATCGAGTCAAGCCGCCATGAGACCAATCGATATGGAAGTAGAGGACCAAAGGTACAACGCAAGGTTCTGCGGAGTAAAATCCTGGACCCAAAAGACGGATAGTCGCATGTGAAGACCAGGAGTAAGGTCCTTCGAGAAGCTGTTGGATACTTGACAACTTACTTGTCTTCTGGGAAGTTTGAGCTATTGCCTTGCAGGGCCTCTTCGCTCCGTGGGTGAAGCCTAATAAATGTGAGCAATCAAATACGCACAGGGATACACAAAGAGTTGGAGGCAGCATAAGCATTGACATACGGTGAAGCTGCTCGCTCCATGGTTCGTGGTTCAATAGGATAAGTATCGCTGTTGAGAGAATATAGTATATTGGCGAGGTAGATGAATGAAATCAATCATTTCTCAGAGGAAACTGACAGCTCTATATACCTACTCCTCATCTACACTTCCCTCGGGCGTAGGGCCAACAATCGCAAGGCAGCCCAGTTTTCGCCCAACGCCCAGGGCGGCAAGGCGGCTACAGGCGAGACCGACCTACATCGTACCACCAGTACCGGTGCTGTTATCGCCTCTTCTTCTCCAAGACCGAGAAGGAGAAGGCTAAAAAGTTGTGCAAATTGATAGTACCTACCAAAGCACGGGTGGGTGAAATTGACTACTTGGCTATGAATGACCATTAGTCAATTATCCTCCCTTTCTGGAAGCTTTGATGTTGTGCATTGCGACCTGCCAATTCGCCTAATCTGCTTTCTAGGGGTTTGTCATGAAGTCTTACCCATATCCACGGCGGCAGAGTACCAGGTGAAGGTCAGGCAAATTGGCAATGCCTCAGGGTCAAATGAAAGATCATTAAGCTTCAAGGCTCTTTCTCATTTTCATTGTAACGTCCCAAACCACAGATATACACCGTCCACCTACCCATCCCAAACCTGCGCCAGTCTCCTCATGATCCATACCTATTTTACAACGATAAAACGCCTTCAGATCTGACCTCCAAAGCCCTCGTAAATACGCCCTGTCTCATACTGGTACATTTCAAATGATTCCCTTAAACTCCCGACCCCGGTGCTGCCCCAGAGACATCACTAATGCTTCTCTGTCGTTCGGTCCTACCTTCGCTACCTGTATCGTCTTCTTCACTATTCATCTCGTCATCGCTGTCATCTTCGCCAAAGACAATCCGCCTTAGAACACTCCTGTCGAAGAGTTCGGCAACGAAATGTCGAACTCCAAGACGGAAGTGGTGTGATTCGAGAAGGGTCATAATCTTTTTGAATAGAGCAGGCTGCCTGAATCCGGGCACCTTCTTCGCTTTGATATGCATCAGCTCAGTCATGGCTCTCTTCTGGAGCACCGTATTGCCGAGGTCAACAATGAGCTCCAGAATTCGCTGATTGACAACATCATCGTCAGACTTGGCTGCTTCGGCTGCAGCTTTCTGGCTGTCTGTGATGACAATGTCTGAGACTTTTTCATGATTCCACGGTTGGAACGAGAAGAACTTCCCTAAATTCTGAGGTATGCAGAGGCCAAGAGACACCCCCATTTTCGTAGTGTTGCTATCCCATCCGAATTCGGACAAGATCTCGAGACCATGAACACTGCGTGAGATCAACCCCAAAACAAAGAATGCCGTCCCTCGTAAACTCATAATCTCATGTGACTCCGCAATCTTGACAATGTTCTCGACTATGTCGCACTCTTCTAGGAACGGTGCGCCAAGTTCCATGGATCCAACATTGCCAACAGCCCACAAGCAACCCTTAACCTTCAGAAGCAGCTCTGGATCATCAGACAGCATGCCGTATTCGCGAATTGTCGTTGCAAACTCTTCGAAGTGGCCCTTGTCACGAAGAAGCTTACAACCTTCTTTTGTCCTCGTCAACTCCCTGTAGAAATGTGGTGGTACATGAGCGTCATTGTCACCTTCCATCTCAAAGCTGTCGATGTCTATGCTCAAACGATTCGAGGTCTCTTCTGTGACCTCGGAAAAGGAGCGCGCTAAACTTGCTTCAATCACACCAACATATGTGTCATTCCGGCCCAGAAACCAATCGTCCATCTCGTTACTGATGTAGTCTAATCCGTCAAGATAATGGTATCCAATAGAAGTCGACAAAAATCGCAGAAGTAAAGGTGCGCCAATTTCTCCAAGGTGGTCCAGTGCAGGCCGGCACTCCACGATATATTCCAGGTAATTCTTTCGATTGCAGGCCTCTTCCAGAATCTTGATTGCAGTTGCGCAAACTTCTACTTCCGGATCATATAATTGCGTCACAAGAAGTTGAATTGCCCATTTTAAATCCCCAACGCCTTGATTGCCCACCTCACTCGTTCTCGCTCGACTGGAGTACTTTCTCAGGACATTTGTCGCGTAGATACGGATCTCCTTCGACCCTGCGGTTAGAGCTTTGGAGAGAAGAACTCTTGGATGACCCTGTAAGGTATAATCAAAATTCGAAAGCAAAAGCTTGATAAGATCGGGGCGTTGTTTGAGATCTATGATGTGGTACATCATATTGATCATACGCCAGCGGTCCAGCATCTGCAAGCCCTTCGGATCTCCACTCATAGTTCCCAGCATTGCAAAATATCCGCAACAAAGAGTCTCTTGAAGTCGTTCTCTTGAGAACATTGGAGACTGAGCTGTTAAGCCACTGGTCTGGAGATTATTAGTCGTGTTGAGGGAGGGAGTTCATGGTTCAAGCAACTTACTGGATCGCACTGTGCCAGGCACTCGGCAATCTGCCTAAGCAGCTTGTTGTCTGCGAGATACCTGACACCCTCCGCAGTTTGGAGAAGAGTATGGATAAGGGCACAGCCGACTTTAATATATTTCTGGGTAATACGGGTATTTCTCATCTCTGCAAACTTGTATTTGAATGGTCTGTAGAAACTCATGATCCGCTTGATGAATTTGGATGCTTTGATAGCTTCGTCGAGACGCTTGCCATTTAATAATGGACCTTCGATGATCTTCAAAATGATTTCCCACTTCCATTTCTGTGGGTTCGTACTTGACAAGACTTGTGATTCAACTAAGAGCTGGCGAAATGTGGTCTCATCAAGTGTAACATTCGGATTGCTCTTCGGTTGATCCTCGAGATTAGACAGATTGCCCTGGCTGTTGTTGATTGAGCTTGCTAAGATATTTCCAGGAGCAGGAGCTGTTCGGTATAATGTCCGACTAACACTGCTGATCTGGTATACAGTTCCTGTTGCATCAAATCGTTTCATGTCTCCGAAATGAGATGCTGCAGTGAAGAGCTCCGGTAAGAGCTGCAGATCAGTACTCCAAGCTGAGGGTAGTAAGTTATCGGCAAGCTTCAAAACTTCTCCAATTAAGAGCGTTGTCTTTCGCTTTAGCATCGAATTTTCGGCGTCCCGAGTTACCTGTAGAAGGCCAGATAGCATGTCAGATGTGATTAAGACTGCGAGTATTAGTGCCGTATAGTGGTCAACGAAACTCTTCTCCCCAGGCTCTTCCTCAACAGGCAGCGCAGTTTTCTGAGGTGCAGCTTTGAGAGTCGCAACTCTTCCATAAGTTGTTAATCGCCGGCCAGCTAAGAAAGAAGTTGCCCAAAATGGAGACTTGATCCGAAGCAGTGAGTACAGAAGATCAATAACCGTTTCGCGAATGGTAGGGTTTGGTAACATGAGACAGGATATCAAGGATCGTATAGCTCGGAAATTGTACATCGAGAGTGTCATGAGTCCAGGCCAGGATCTCAAAGCGCACGAGATGGCTTTCGAGTTTTGCTTCAATATGTGCTCCTTGGCATACAGCGAATCTGTGAAGGCCGTGAAGAGAATCTCGAGCTCATAACCGGACCGGAGGTACTTTCGGCGTTGTGGCGCATCCAGCAAGAAAAGAAACGCTGCTGTGAGACTTCCAGAGGCTTCGTATGTGCCTTCCCCCAAAGCATCTGCCAAGGGTCTGAGTCCTCCAGAACCCACCAGCAGTGCAGGATCTCGAACCATGATCTCAGCTAAAGTCTCCACACATATGGCTTTCAATCGATCTTCTGTGTGTTCAGCGACTGAGGCAATGGTCCTCACAACCGCTCTCGACACCTCACTGACCCCATCTTTGACATCCAGAAAGGCGCGGACAAATTTCAGTGCTTGTTCTCGTTCCACGTCTGCTTTTCGTTCCTTGATAAGAGAACTGTTACTGGTCAGTAATACTATCATGTATACGAGCGTGCTTAACTTACAGGACAACCAGATAATCCGTATTAAGGGACCTGATTTTTTGTAATGAGTTGACATCCGAAATTGCATATCTCGTCATTCGATATCCAGCAGCAACGACCTCTCTGCTCTCGCTCAGAAGCATCACCTGCATCCGCAGACCAAATACAGACCAAACCAAATCGTGTTTCAGATTAGGATGCCGTTTAAAAAGCTCGACTAGGTTATTAGCATGGCCAACATAGTAATCCGGTGTGAGCCCTTCGACCTCTAGCGCCTGAAGAATCTCCGCGAGGGCGTAGGTGGGCGACTCAGTTGGCTCATCAAGTTCCGATCCGGCCAAACTCTTCGTAGCACTGTGGGGAGAACGCAGTCCATTGCTGCTCTGGAAGACAACATCCATGCGAGTCCTTGTCGGTGTGGTAGGTAGTTTCGGCCTCAAGAGCTCCGAAATCTGATTTCTCAACTCCTTGATCTTCTGGTTGGAAGAATTGAGCTCTGCCTCAACTCTCTGCCGTTGTTCCTTGGTCTGTTTTGCTTTCTTGGTGTTCAATGCCTCCAGCATGTTCTCGCTGCCTTCCTTGATCTTCATTTCTCTGTTGAGCGATTCACGAAGCGTCGATAGGACCTGCTCCGGGACCAGGCCATCATCCTCATCGAGCCTCTCCAGATTCACCATCGAGGCATTGATATCTTGTCCGGAGCCAGTTCTCGAAGGGGCAAGCTGACTTCGCATATTGGAACTGAAGCTTCCTGGTGGTGCTGGGGAAGGCGCCAACGAGGAGCCTCGGGGGCCGAATGACAGGCTGGAATTCGACCGGGTGCCATTTGTGAGCGCGCCTGGCTGTAATCCATCTCGCTCAGAAGGACCTTTCGTGCCATTTGTATTGTATGGAGTGGACTGGTTGTAAATTGACTTCTGAGTCGTCGCCGCAGACGAGCTCAGAATGCTCGGAGGTCCAACCATCTGTCCATCGACGGGCTTGACGTCAAGGTCTTTCGTCGGAAGGTGGCATGTGTATAGAAGCTGCTGGATGGACGGGGGACGGCGCCCACACAACTAAAAGGATGTTCAGACGCGCATTCGAGGGAAGCTTTCTGTGCTGCTCGTAATCCTGAGAGAGAGTCGTGGGGAGGGTTGAGGGGAGTCGAGTTCGAGGGGCAGCTTTAGAACACGAGACTTGGGGCTGAGCAGGATTGGTGCTTTAATGATCTGCGCAGCGTGGTGATTCCCGTATTGCGTCGATTTGATGTATGCGATGATATTTACTGTATGTACATCATTCTGTTTCAAGCACTCTGGCAATGTTGGCCGCGCTGTGGCTCTCTCCAGCTGTCGCACGGACCCATCTCGCGAAGGCTTGCTCGCGCTCGGCTTGAAACACCTTCTACAAACGTCTGATCTGATATCACTCACATAGCGGCCCCTCGACGATAATTGGCTGGCTATTCACCAATTCACTAAAGATACCTAGATTGGACGAGTAATAGGGCTCGTTTTGTGAGGAAAGAAAACAGACGTGAGATGGCAGTTCTCCAAAAGCATAGGGTTCTATGAGCCCCTCCAGCATTAGAGGCGCCATTGAAACCAGTTTTAGAGCTAGATGCCCCAACTTGGTGGGGTTTGTAGGTACTTATTGCATCGCAGCAAAGGCCACGGGGCGAGAGGTATATTTCCCATCCGGTCACCCATGGACCGGCATCAAAAATTGCACCAGCAGGAAGGCTCAGGGAGACAAACCTTGAGCAGTGGAAAGCAGTGCAACGAGCTCCTTCAGCTTCGTCAAGAGCCCTTCAAGCATCTGCCTGCATGTTTGAGCTTGGCGGGACACTCTTCTTAACATCTGATTGGTCCAGAATCGAGGCTGAAAGAATCCGGTTAGGACCGACAAGGCTTCGGTCGAAGAAAGGTGATTTTTCACTCAGCCAAATATCGTTCAAAAGTTTTGGAAAGAATACCGAAAAGACTACTTGGTCCCTCGTACAGACAGGAAGAATTCATTTGAATCAAATATAAAGAAAAAGTCTAGCATTATGCCGTGGCAGCCGCGCCCCGCGCATAGTAGCCTTGTGAAGGCCATCCTTCGGGATCGGCCGATATCTCGAATCGTGCGAGGATCAACTTTTATTTGCACCAACCAGAGGGAAAGAATCTGCAAGCCAGAGCTAGGATTGAGTTCATTCAACTTTTGTCGGCGTATTCCAGCCTAGATCGACCCCTCCAAGCTGGACCGCAGCTCCCCGTGCCGTCTCAAGAGATAAGCTCGGTGGACTATAAAGTCCCAAGTCCCCCCCACCAGTGCTTACGTTCATCTCCCAAGCAAGCACCACTTCAACTCAGAGCATTCACAAATTTGATCGTGTGATACACTTCTACGAAGATAGACCCAAGATCCTACACTTTGCTCAATTGACTTAGAGAATTAAGTTTTCACACCTCATTTCCAAATGGCCTCAATTGCTTCAGCTCGTTATGGCAAGGATAATGTCCGCGTCTATAAAGTTGAGCGAGATGAGAAGACAGGTGTGCAAACCGTCACTGAGATGACCGTCTGTGTCCTGTTGGAGGGTGCTATTGAGGTCTCGTAAGTTCCTTTTTCTGTCTCGAAACAGCAAAATTAATAATTTGTACAGATACACCAAGGCAGACAACAGCGTGGTTGTTGCGACAGACTCGATGAAGAATACCGTCTACGTCAAGGCAAAGGAGCATCCCGTCACCCCTCCGGAGCTCTTTGCAAGCATTCTCAGCACCCACTTCATTGACACCTATCCTCACCTGACCGCTGCTCATGTTAATGTTATCACACATCGCTGGACAAGAATGACCATTGACGGCAAGCCCCACCCACACTCATTCTACCGCGATGGAAACGAGACCCGCAATGTCGAAGCTGTGGCACGGAAAGGAAATGGAATCGACATTCGCAGCGGCATTGCTGGTCTACTTGTGCTGAAGAGCACGGGCTCGCAATTCCACGGCTTCATTCGAGACGAATATACCACCCTTCCTGAAGTCTGGGACAGAATCCTCTCAACCGACGTTGACGCCGGATGGTCTTGGAAGACATTCCCTGACCTATCTGCAGTAAAAGCAGCCATTCCCAAATTCGACAAGGCCTTCGATGATGCTAGAAATATCACCATGAAGACGTTTGCTGAGGAGGACAGCCCCTCAGTCCAGAACACTATGTACAAAATGTGCGAGTACATCATGGAAGCAGTTCCTGAGGTCGACAGCGTGGACTACTCCCTCCCTAATAAGCACTATTTCGAGATTGGTATGTTCAAATCAAGTCATCCTGGAAAAACAAAGCTAACTCGTGGTTTCCAGACATGAGCTGGCACAAAGGCCTCAAGAACACTGGCAAGGACGCCGAGGTCTATGCTCCTCAATCAGGACCCAATGGACTTATCAAAGTCACTGTCGCTCGTGCGCAAGTAGCTTCCAAGCTATAGAGAAGATTTATCTGTACAAAAACATAATGCCCTCACGAATTTTACGTTTGGATCAGGCGCATGGTAAAATGGTTGCTTTGGCGTTACTTAATGCGAGATTGTAAATAAACACTTGCAGATACCAACACATCAAGCGTGATCCTTATTCTTTCCCGTCAGGTCTACGCTGCGTGAAAGACTCAATTCCAATTAGTGAGGTCGAAACTGATAATGTGCCATCACGTGATTCACCCCCTTTCATGTACAGCAAGACGACAGCTAGAAATATATGCACTGTATGAGAAATCCTGGAAGCTCTTTTGGGGAGCCCATTTATATCAAACTTTCACTTATTTAAAAATTGCAAGTTCATGTTACCTCACTCCTGGGGATTGCTCTTGTTATTGTTATTGTTCTTGGAGTTTTATGAGTCTGCCAAATAAACTCGAAAGCTTGAGGTGTCTGGCTTGCTAATCTCTGGCACTTGACAGATACCGCAAGTGTCTACCTTTCACATCTGAAATCCGGCATGTCTTCTCTGAAGTCGAATATCTAAGCAAGATCTTGAAGGAACATAATGACAACCACTGCATTCTATTCTAGACTATTATGTTTCTAACCCGTGCATAGTTCTAGTTTCAGAGCAAAATCTAGAAGGGTTTCCGCATACTAATAATACTAGCTTTGATGATAACGCTGGACAGTTTACTGCAAGAACCAGAAGACTTGGAGATCGAATAGACCAGGAGCGTGGACTATTAGTAGGAGGAGCTTGAGGTGGATTGATAAGATGAAGGAGATCTTTCAACGCATGATAAGGACTTCATGGCAGAGAATGGAGTTCGGCGTTAGCTAGAGCCATCTTCTGCTTGTGTATGCTCTTGATTCGGTTTTTCTTAGCGAACCGTAGTTCTCCTGCTAATCAAGTAACAGAAAGCTAGGCACGTAGTAGTACTAAGTAATATTTCAATACGAAGAAGCGGACATCCGAAAGTTCATAGCTTAACATGAAGAGAAGTTGATATTGAAGAGAAGCACGCTACTGTGCCACATACTCGTACGCATACTCGCATTTGCCTCGTTGTCCCACCTCTACCTATCATCAGACCGTTGATTCCTGGTGAAACCCTCACCCAAGGATTCAAGAAACTTCATCCGTGATACTGGGTACCATGTTACGTGGTGACAGAGGCATTCGTCTAAGAATTATCACACGGAAGCCATTAGAGGATGCTAACCAACCTCAGGGAGTTTTGGTGGAACATGTTCTGACCCGACAATACGAAGTGAAACAACAGATATGAATATTTTTCCTAAGGAACATCTAGAGGACCAAGATGCCTCTTATCTTCTGTTACCATCATGTTCGAACCCACTCAAAACATGCATTGATGTCCACAAACACCGCAAATTGTGCTTAGAAGATTATGAGTTGGCCAAATCTTCTGATCCAATATAGGGAAAACGAGTCGACCTCGAACATCGAGAAGTATCCACGGCAAGTTTCCTACACGTCACACTCAAGGTATCGGGCCTTCTTGGTCTATCTTTCTCTTTTTTTTAAAAAAAAATCCGAACAATACTGGTCTAGTAACAGAATGTTCCACCATCCAACGCGTCATCTGTCTCTCGACCCAACTATGATCACTGAGAATTCCAAGGTACCAAACGTATGTATCAAATGTGACAAAAACATGGCAGGGTCTCTTGCACTTACATGCAGATCAGTGCAAACACAATGGCACATGATCTAGAAAACTTTTATATAAGTCGAATCAATCCCTCTCTTGAACTCCTCTCGAAACTACTGCACCTCTCGGAATATTACTTCGTAGCAAGACTTCGAAAATTTGCTCCAAGATGTTCTCCAAATTGCTTCTAGCACTCGCTGCATTCACCTGCACCACGCTCTCGGCACCATCTCAACAACAGACTAGCACAGTACCCAACGTATATTGGACAGTCAAAAACCTGACTCGAGGTTCTCCGTCCTTTCCATCTCCCATCCATCCACCACTGACAATCCATAGACTGCACCCCACCAACAATCCCCAGTCCGTCCTGCTCCTACCAATTCATTATCTCTGCAACGAACGCCCAACCAGACTTCAACTGCAATCTCACCGACTGGGGAAGCCCTGTCTCACCACAGAACAACGCCCTCACAGATCCTCGATACAGCAGCTTTGGTGCCTATCCTTGCAATGGTGATAACGCACATTCTGGGGGATGGCAGATTTCTTGGGGATATAACAGTAATCAGGATTCTGCGGTGGTGAGATCATCCTCTTCTTCCTGCCTTGAATCCGTTGTCATCATTCAGCGAAACGAAAAACTGACGATGACCGCAGATGACGGTGGTAAACCAAAATTTGAACGAGGATGCTTGGTTTGGATGGAATCATGTTAACAATAGGACATGGTTTGAAACCGTAGGTCCAAATTCGGTATATAATTTGGGCTCATTCTCGTGAGAAATGGGTATGACAACGAACCAGAAAAGCAATTGCTTGTGGGATCGTGGGAGAATTTCTGCGTTGCTGCACCAGTTTTCACTACTATTTCAATTTTTGATAGGATGATATTTTCAACCGCAGTCGGATACTTCCAAGCAGTGCCAGAACTCGATGTGCGAAGACGAGAAAAGATACGAGGAAATGGGACTCGGCAACTAGGTAATCTTTGTTCTCATAAAATCACGAATGAGGGCTTTTTGCAAGCTCTATGAAACGCCTTGAGAGCACGTAGCTCATACATCCAGACCCAATGCAATAAAATCGACAATCTAAGCCCTGACCGCAGCACCCAACGCACCACCAGTAAATTGAGTACCACCAGCTTGTCGAGGAGCATTAGATCCACCACCCCGTCCCCCGCCCCGGCCACCCCGCTGACCTCCTCTGTTCCCGCCACGTCCACCTCGGCCACCTTGTCGTTCAAAAGCATTGGCCGTGCCTTGTGTTCTTGTCTCCAGTGTCCGCTCGTTGCTCTCAATGAGACCACTGGCCTTGTCGCTAAGGGTCAATGCCAAGCTCTGCAGTCTGCTCAACTCAACGCCCTTCCTGAAGATGATGGAAGAATTGACTTGGTCTAGAGCAGCCTGGAGCTCTTCGTGGCTGATCATCTTGCTTACGATAGCAGCAACCTTCCGATCAGTCAACTCAAACATGGATGAGAGAGTGGCCACAGATAATGTGTCGTAGTAAGGGGCGTAGGTGAAGAGGTATGTTCGTAGGCCTTCCTCTTGGATTTGCTCTGAGAGCATTGCCTTGATGGAATCGGGCTTTGCCATAAGCTCCCAGATCTTGATCGAGTGGATGAATTCGGTAGCCTTCTTCCATTCGCCAGCGGCCAAAGCTTTCGAGGCTTGCATGACATGGTCTCTGGTGTTCTCGGGTGGGCCAGTGAAGATTTGTCGTTCGTGATATTCGAGCATGCGCCGGTAGGTCTTGCTAATGACTCGCTTCTTGATATCGGGCGATGAGCCGGTCTGTGCGAGGAGAGGAATCTCGAGTAGCATGCTGCAGGTGAGATAGACACACTCCAGAAGCTCCAAGTTAATGTGCATATGGAAAGGAAGTTGGCGTTGGCGCTCCAGGCGCTCCTGCTCCGGCGAAACCTGGTTGTATCGCTGGATCATGACACCCTGTGCAAGCAACTCCTTTTGACGTCCACTTCCGCAAATCTCCTGGAGGGTTGTCTGAGCCTCGTAGACAAGGCCAGCTCGGAAAGCGCAGAGGCCAACCTGCACAAGAGTTCGGTTAAAAAGAATTTGGCTGTGGACATCGAATGCATTGATGGTCTCTTGCAAATGAGACATTAACATCATATCGCGAGCCTTGTAGTAATTATCATGCAGAGCAAGGAAGTATATCTGGCAAAGCATAGCTCGAGCACGGATGATGCCTTCGCTATTTATAAAAAGGTAGTTGCAGAGAACGTTGACCAGAGCAGTGGCATCTTGAACTTCGCTGCGAGGAGTGATAGCAGAGTCCAACGAGGTGGGGATCGACTTCCAACAATTTTCTTCCAGTATTTTGACAACTGCTGCTGGCTATAAGAAGTTAGTCGTGAACCTCGGAAAAATTTCAGTTTACTGACCTTGAAGTAGACATGTTCCAATCTCCTCATCACGATACGGTTCAAACTGTCTTGGGGAACTTGCAGACTCTCATCCTTCTTGAGACTCTCGGTATACAATAGAGTGCGAACAATGTTGTTGTATAGAGCTCCCTCATCCGAAAGACGGTCGATATATTCCGCAGTATGGGGATCGATATGCTGGAGTGATCTGGTGAGCTCATCGTCAAGTCTCTCAACATACGAGACGATACTGCCTGGTATCTTGAACTTCTCTCCCTCGACAATCGTTGGAGGCTTATCATCATCCTCCCATTCTTCTGCGTTTTCGATCACAACAAGTTCTCTATTCGACTCGAGGACTTTGAGAAGATTGCAAAATTCCTGTTCTGCAGCTTTCCATTGCTCCTGGGACATGAAGGTTTGCACGCCGGTACTCAAGTCGAATCGTGTAGAGATGAGGGTCAAGAGAACTCGAACTCGCTGATAGGGGGTTGTAGCCACTTCGTAAAGCTTCTCCATGATCTTGATCTGCTCGGTTCTGTCGGTGTTCTTCTTTCCTCGAGACTCCATAATAGTTCTCAGATGCTTGAGAATGCTCTCCGGAGTAAATTGCAGTGTGCGTCCGCCCTTGCCAACGGTGGAGAATCCCGCATCGTCGTCGTCAAACGCAACATCGAGCGCGCCAGGCACAGTCTTTGGCTTCTTGGTCTTCGGTACAGGCACTTCTTCCTCCTCCTCGGATTCCATAAATCCATCCTTGTCGGCCTTGTATGCATCGATATCTTTCTGAAAGTCCTTGTTATTCTTCTTGATGCGTTGCTTGACAGCGTTCAGGCCTCGAGCATTCGTCGCATTCATCTTCCGTGTCGACACCTTCTGCTTGGCGATAGTCTCATTCATGAAATCCTCCAGTTCGGCAATGGCCCTGATGTATGCCTTTGGGGTATTGCCAGCTTGGACGAGTTTGACCACCTGTCTATTGAGCTTATCGAACTCTTTTCGTGACATTAGCAACTGACTGGCCATACATCTCCCAGCACTACATACCTGCAGATATAACACCCCAATCGTTGATCTTTTGTCCATTTTCGATGGCCTTGACGGTGGCCTCCAGTTCCTCCAGCCGTTTATCCTTGGCACTCTTTACAATTTTGGCTCGGTCTTCATCGCTGCTCTCTTCACTTTCTGAATCCGCATCTCGCATGAATCTGTTTGCGCCACTCTTCTTCGCGCCATCTTCGTCCTCGCTGGAAGAATCCTCGTCCTCATCATCTTCTTCTTCCTCGTCTTCGTCTTCGTCGGAGGCAACCTTCTCTTCGACTTCCTCCTCAGAGTAGAGCTCTTCCTCGTCAGATGAGCTGCTCTCGCTGGAGCTGTCGCCGTGGAAGAATCGGGACATATTTGGGTGTAGGTGGTGGATTGTGGAGAGTCGGGCGCGGTGGTATTTAATTTTTTCAAAATTGGGTGTCGCGCGCGATGAGGGGTTGATTCGCTTAGCTGGTGTGCCTATCAAAAGCCCTAAAAGTGTAGAAAGATTCGGACGATAACTAATAATGATGACTTCAATTATCACCCTTGAGTAATTCACATGGACCTGGAGTGAGAGCGATTGGAAATATCGGGCACATCTTATTTGGTGAGTCATGGTGTCCTTGCTAAATTGCTCGAGTCACCGCTGCATACCCTACCTCCACTCATGACTTACATCTCTATAGCCAGCCCATCACAAAAACCAACAATCCTTCTGGGAGTCTTTCAGCCATCTCCCGAGCATTGGACGAGTTCAAATACCACTTAAAATCAGTGAGCGCCAAAGGCCTCTAAAACTCTATCCCAAGCCAAAACCTAGGGTACTGGATTCCCATCCAATCTTGCCAGAACTCCCCTTCTTCGTGCAAGCGTCCCACTAGAGCGCCCATCTAAAATGCAAAATGACCCACCACTGTATATTGTACCATTAGCCCCAAATCAAATATATCCCAGCAGCCCGACTCAAGCTTTATGTGCCCCTTGTGGCCCAGTCTGGATGTTCTGTAACTCTCCAAGGCTTGATCCCATTCGGATTCTCTGCCCGGCTCTTTCTGGCTTGCTCAAGGACTTTAAGGCTCTCCTCATCGTTCATCAATTTCCGGAATTGCTGCACTTCTTGGTTCGCAGTACTGGTGGACTTGCTGAACTCGCGGTAGAGAACCTCAGCTGAAAATTCATTTAGCTACTTCTTGCTGTTTATATGCGAGGGTGGGAGTTGAGAGATATGGAGGAAAGTTTGCAACACATACGTGACGGTTGCTTGGTAGTCAGAGGTGCAATGAGCCTTGGGATTGTGGTCCGCAACCCACGTAGCTGTACTATATCTCAGCAATAGGCACATCACATATGACCTTGGGCTGCCAACCTGGATATGCATTTCCTTTAATGTGTTCATTGCCTTCTCAAGCCGCTCTTCATCCCACTCGTCCTCCGCAGAGTTTGAAGCTGGATCATGACCATTGTCACCAGGAGCCATAGCCACAGACCCTTTCGGGTTTTCCTGCTGTGCGCTCGCCATTTGCACAACAGATGTTTGTCTTCAGAAGCTTGTAGCTTGTTTGGCACACAAGATGTTGCCGATCGAGAGGTTTGAAAGAGAGGGTGATGTGGGGCAGCGGTCCGACTGGGGTGCTTGGTAGCCTTGTACTTTGAGGCTCATTGTGGCGCACTCTTGCCCGACGCTAGAAACATAATCCATGCAACATTGCTCAAATCTCAATATAAATTTCTAGATTCATGTAAGAAGATAAACAGGCTTGTGTTGGGCTCTTTGACAGACAGTCTATCTACGACATACACACTGAGTTCTTTCATTGGGCATCCAGATCAAGGCGCCCTCTTTCCCTTGCCTTCTAACACAGGTTCTGGATATCAAGCGCTCTTTCCCAAATTCTCAAGCCTGTTATGATCTTCAGGCTGATTTTGGATCGATTGAGCCATGAACAGTGAAAGAACCTTGACGACCGCCCACAAGGATCGCGCTAGCCCTGCCTCCGGTCCGGCGTAGAGCGGCCGCCCTCATTATTATTCCCATCATGAGGGGCTTCACCGTGTTGACATAACAAGCAATCAACAATATCTTGACACCGCAAAAACAAATTGCTCCTGGCCCACCATGGCACAACCAAATAACAATCCGCTTGGACAGACTGGCAGCGAAGACATTGGCAGGCCGTCTATGGACTCTGATTCTGCGTTTCACGCCACTCCAATCAATGCACCCGCAGCACCCATCACCACTTCAACATCCCCGAAGATCGGTGACTACCCATCAAGGAATGATTCAACCTTTATGCAAAATCAAATCTCCATACAGCGGAGCCCTTCAGCTGTGAAGGATCAAGCCACGGCCCTCTCTCGCAAGCTTTCCATCAAGTCAAATGACAGTCATGGCAGCAATGACGCAAATCAAGGCCACCTAGGCATTGCAAGTGTCCTCTCGTCTATTCCTCAAGTTGATGAGCGAACAGAGCGTGGACGATCTGTTGGTGACTCGCCTTCCAGCATAGTCGAGGCCACAAACGCGTTTACTCTTTCAAAATCATCCTCTGAACGATCCCTCAAATCTGCCAGTGGCAAGTCGGTACGCTCCATCCACGCGGTAGGCACTTGTCCCCTGGGTACTCTTCGCGTACATTCTCCTTCACCAACACGCGCTCCATCCGGGGAAACTTACGAGTGCTTGAAGTCAGGTGATATTGTCATTGTCCGAGACATACCTGTAGGTTCTCTCTTTGGCTATGATACGCGGAGCCTGGAAATCACACGGAAGGGGCAGTTTGAGGGTATCAAAAATATTCCACCGGGAGCACACTTCATCTGGGGTGGTTCAAGCAAATCTTCGCTTCGCAATGGCTTCTGGCTTATGTCCATGAAGAAAGCTTCCGACCAATACGGAGAAATTATTGTGAAGAGATGGGATAGTTACGGTGAAATCCTCGCAGAGTAAGTAAAGATGCAGCACTGGTAGTTCCGGTGAATGCGTATTATGCTAAGATCAACATGGGAGCTCGATACTGATAGCGAACAGGGAGGTTAGTGCTGCCGAGCTTCGCATTCAAACAAAGAGCCTGCCAGAGTTCGAGGATAAACTTCAGTCTTATGATCTTTCTTCTTCTCGTGGCTCAGATAGCCCAGCTGTTGACCATGCCACAGCGGCTGATCAATGGCAACAATTGACCTCGTGCATGAAAGGAGCCCTACTTACCAGAATCACTGGCCAGAAATGGAACCACTGGCAGGTCTCTTCTACCCACGATGTCAAGCCTGAAGATATGATTACTCGCAGCGATGAGGTCCTCGGATTTATCTTCCCAAAAGCTGATCGGACATTCTCTATGGCTTCTAGAGGGCGTGTAAGTCTTCATTCCATCCGAATTTGTTTCGGTTTTCGGGAGCCAGGAGTCATCTTAATAGCTTTCGCGGCTTCATATCCGGGTGTCAAGCTTCGAAAGTTCCAGCTTCTCAAGCCTTTCTCTCCTCTTGCAATGCTAATATGCTGCGCAGGATCGCACCGAGCAGGCAATGGATACGAGCTCCCACGTCAAAGCTATTATCTCGGGTATCTGCACTTACGAAGATTCCGACGAAATCATTGGAGAAATTCAATTTTGCTATCTTACGGGCATGCTTATCGGAAATGCTGCATGTATGGAACATTGGGTAAGGGCTCTTATTTGTGATCTCAAGCGCTATAGTCATTTCTTCATGAGAACAAAGAATCGGAGTCGACTCTCGGAGCTCTTAACCCCTCAAATTTTGAGCACAGCTCTAATATACCTGGCAGGCCCACGTTGTCAAGATCATGTTGAAGGCGTATCGACTTGTTTTGGAGTTGCCCGTCTTCTACTGCAAATTCATCAAAGCAATCCACGCCGAGTTCATGTTAGATGAGGCAGCAATGAGTGGCGGCAGCATTCTCGATTATGAGCCGGATCTTCGCAACGAGCTGAAGACGCTCTTGATCACTTTCAAATCGCGTATGAATGAGCAATTGCTAGCGCAGGGTTCCGACCTCACAGAACAGCAAAGCGCTGTGGGCAAAGCATTTGAGGCTTTGGAATCTTGGCTTTGGAAGTGGAGCTGGGATCTCCGAGGAAACTATGTCCGGTCCGGGAAAATCCAACTTGAGGATGGCGGTACGTCCAAAGAGTTCCCATCCCAAAGCTGTCCAGGCAGAAGTTCTTGAATCATTGCTAATATACCTCCCAAGAAATGATCGACGCTGAACTCAAGGACTTCGAAGCAGAGGATGAAAGAGGTGAGTTTAGGCCAGTCATGGTGGAACTGGATGAAGATGGACGAGAAAAAGGTCTCATAACGTTTTAGTTGCGGTTCTCTAATCTCTTTTGGGTGCTCTTAGGTCTTAGCAAGAAGAGTTCTCGGCGCAGCTCTCGATCAGCCGTTAAGTGGAAGTTCTAGTTAGTCCTTCGCAAGTATTCGGCATGATGATTTGGCAAGTGCAACACAATTCGATTGTTCCGACTTAAGTTTATCTCATTGGCTTAGCACATCTGCAAGTTTCCTTTGAGGCAGGATATGATAATAGATGGATGGTTGAGTCATTAGCATTTAGCATGGCGTTCGCATTTTCATTTGGCTGCCTGGCGAGGGGACATGGATTTGTTTTCTATCATCGGAGACTATGCATAGCGACGGAGCATTACACGACCGGACGGATACGAAGTTTGTAAGAGCAACATGTACGTGGAACTGAATTTGCGGCTTTTCACAACCATTGGTTTTCTACTGCTGCGCTGTAAAGCTGCAATGTGACACGTAGAGCAAATTGGGGGCCAGGCAAATAATGCCGTCCCTCCTCGTAGTTGTCATTCCACAGCAAAACCCAAGCCATGCATACACCAAGCCAGCAGTAATCTAGAGACGACGACCACGGCGACCACCCTTGCGGCGAGTGGAATCAGATGGCGTAGGGGTAACATCCTCGATTCTGCCAATCTTCATGCCGGAACGGGCGAGAGCACGGAGAGCAGATTGAGCGCCAGGGCCTGGGGTCTTGGTGCCATTACCTGAAAGATTATCAGTAATGAGGTCAAAGCTAAGCTTCCACAGAAGATTCTCACCTCCAGTAGCACGGATCTTGATGTGCAGAGCGTTGATGCCCAGTTCCTTGCATCGAGTAGCAACGTCTTGTGCAGCCAACATAGCAGCGTATGGGGAAGACTCATCACGGTCTGCCTTGACCTTCATGCCTCCGGTGACACGAGTGATGGTTTCGCGGCCACTGGAATCACCCAGGAAGTCAGCCTATGAACCATTCCACAAACATGTATAATGATATATATTCCAATCCTGCCATATTCATTTTTCAAGGGTGTACGGACCTGAGATCGGTTACATGGACGAAGGTATCGTTGAAGGATGCGAAGATTCTGGCAACGCCGAAAACAAGCTCTCCTGTAGTCTTATTAGCATTGATCAATCCCAGAAACGCTTGAAGAGTGAGAGGCTGTGAGAAGCGGGGTCGCGATTGGGGGTATTCGGGGAAAGTGGAATTTATTTACCATCTCTGACTTGAGGGCCGAGGGAGATGTTCTCCTGGGCGGGGCGTGCGGCTTTCTTTGGAGGCATGGTGAGTTTGTGGTGTTGAGTGATCTCTTGCTGTATCTCAGAGGTCTTAAAGTTCGTCGCTTTTTTGAAGAATTAATTGTGTGGAAGTTTTTTAGTCACCCACCCTCGCCTGTGCAAAGCGCATTGATTGGCTGATAATTCCCAAGGGAAAGCGGTGTGCTTTCTGCCAGCACTAGCGTCGTCCAAGCTTCTCGCTGATTTTTAAAGACTTTCTGCAAATCTTCAACTTCGTCCACTATAGTTTTAAACACTCTATGCACGAAGCAACCATGCCGCCCAGCAAGATGCAGGGGACAATGGATGGGTTCGTGGTAGGCATAATTGGCATGGGGGATATGGGAAAGATGTACGCGCGAAGGCTTTCTGAGGCTGGTTGGAGGTAAATCTCCCTTCCGCTGTTCGTTCTCCTGGAATAATTCCGTTACTGGTAAGTCAAATCACCTTCTTCAACTCCATTCATTTCTATGATGACTTGAGTGCATTTGGCTAGAGTATTGTCCTCTGTTGGCCTGATTACCATTCTGGTACCAGGTGCGGCGGTTGACTCTCACTGATGAAAAATCTCAGCTACCTTAATTTTTATTGTCTGAACATTTCCCCCACTGATTTCCAACCTACTCTTCTGCTTTCAAGCTGAGATCCACAGGCTAACAGTGTTCTCTTCAAGGCCCCGTAACTTCCCACACCAACACTGGCTGATGTACCATAACCTAGAGTCAATGCATGCGATAGGGAAGAGAAATACGAGAGCTTGCGTGAAGACTATGGAGATAGAGTAAACACCTTGTACATAGAAAATCCCTCAACAAGTGCTGAGAAGTCCATAGAAGAATATAAAGATCTTTCCCAATGGTCATCTTGTATCCAGAGCAAGCGACTACATAATCTACAATGTCGAAGCCGCTTCTATTGACAAGGTCGTTGCACTGTATGGCCCTTGTACGCAGTGATCAATGCTCTTTTTGACAACCACTCATGCTGATATTGTCCTAGCCACGAAGCAGGGTGCTATTGTTGGTGGGCAGACATCTTGCAAAGCCCCTGAGATTGCTGCGTTTGAGAAGCATCTACCAGAAGATGTTGATATTGTTTCATGCCACTCCCTCCATGGCCCAAATGTCGATCCCAAAGGGCAGCCATTGGTAAGTATGCATGTTTGTCTTTTTCTGCTGTTCCTAACAAATCTCCATTAGGTTCTGATCAAGCACCGCGCATCGCAAGAGAGCTTTGACAAAGTTGAACATGTCCTCTCATGCCTCGGATCAACGCACGTCTACCTCTCAGCATCCAAGCACGACCGTATCACAGCAGACACTCAAGCCGTCACCCATGCTGCCTTTCTCAGTATGGGCAAAGCATGGCACGCCAATGCTCAGTTTCCTTGGGAAATAGCACGTTACGTCGGCGGTATTGAGAACGTCAAGATCAACCTGACTCTCCGAATCTATTCCCAAAAATGGCACGTCTATGCCGGCCTCGCAATTCTGAATCCCTACGCCAAAAAACAAATCCGACAATATGCACAATCGGTTACAGATCTTTATAAGCTGATGCTTGGCGGACACCGAGAGGAGCTTGAAGCTCGAATCAAGAAAGCAGGAGCAAGAGTCTTCGGAGCTCAGAATTGGGATGAAGATTTGTTGTTGAAGGATGAGGTATTGGATCGCTTCTCACTGGGCAAGAAACCCGAGACGCCTCTTCCAAATAATCACCTGTCTCTCCTCGCCATGGTAGACTGCTGGTCACAACTGGGCATAGTCCCCTACGACCACATGATCTGCTCTACCCCCCTTTTCCGTCTCTGGCTTGGCGTCACAGAATACCTGTTCCGCAAACCTACTCTCCTGAATGAAGTGATCAGGATTGCCATCGAAGACAACACTTTCAGGAGTGATGATCTGGAATTTACGTTTGCGGCGAGGGGATGGAGTGATTGCGTTACGTTTGGTGATTTTGAGGGGTATAAGGATCGGTTTGTGAGCACGCAGAACTTCTTTAAGGAGAGATTTGAGGATGCTACTAAAGTGGGCAATGAGATGATGAAGACTATTCTGGAGAACACTCGGAAATAGGAAGAGGAGCAATCCCCAGTTGAACAATTTGCGTAAGGCATAGCGTTGGCATTGCGGGCGGCGTTATGGGTGCCAATGTAGTAGGAGAACTACATTTCTCATTGCAATAGTTATTGTCAAGTCATTATTGTAAACTTGTACCCAGTTTGAGATGTGAAGTGCAAGCCCGGGACCAAAAGTGTGGAGCCATTATGTCTTTTCGAGAGCTCCAAGCGCTTGCGATGAGTGGTTGCCATGCTTCTCGATCAAGTTATGTCCCAATAGTCACAATCACGGCCAGAGGCTCACGGATCCATATTATCTTCAACTCCTGCATATGCGGGAAGAATCTTGCATTCGTGTGCTAAAATTCTAGAACCAGCAAATAGTTTCGCCCATCCATTGCAAATGCAGCATAAACCACTTTCCCAGACCCAAGCTCCCAGAAAACCACGATTTAACGGTACGACTTTTGGTATCTGGCTCTTGCACCGGGACCTGCAACAATTAGCACCTATCTCCAACACTTCAAACCAGGAGAACCTACCACCAAACTTCTTAGGCTCGCATCGTCTGTTATCCGCAACCAACAGCGTTCGGTCGTACTGAACCAATGACTGCTTCAACAGGTTCTTGGAGTGCTCGTCGACGAACTTCTGGTAGTAGGCGACAATGGACTTGGAAATAGCTTGACGGATGGCGTAGATTTGCGATGTGTGTCCACCGCCAGTAACTCGGACGCGGATATCGACGTTGGCGAACTTCTCAAGACCGACGATCAGGAGGGGTTCGTAGACCTTGAATCGAAGGATCTCGGGTTGGACGAGGTTGAGGGGCTTTCCGTTAACTTTGACCAGGCCCTTTCCAGCCTGTAATTCACGTTAGTACTCTATCCTCTCCGTTCTTCTCGGGTGGTTTGGTGTGATAGACAGAGGAAGTAGAATGTCGCAGCCAGCGGCTTTCCAGGACAGGAGGGAGCGCTTGCCTTGCAATGGGCCACAGCGGTGGCGGTCTTCTTCTTGCCGAAGCATTGGACTGACTGTGTTGAGGCCATATTTGCGTGTGAGGTCTCAAGAGTAGTTTTCGCGATGAAGTCGAATTTTGATTTTCCTCGAAAGCACTGAAAGTGGGCGCTAGATCGTATGCGGCAAACCCTCTGTGGCTCAGGTGGCTGACGCTCCTACTTACACAATCGACCACGTGCTTTGTGTGCAACGACAATCAGCTTTTGAGTCCAGGAACGTCAACACCATTCATAGTTCTAGTTTCCAGTGTTCAGGCTGGCCCTGATATTTCAAGGTAGTCATGTCCAGAAAAGGTGTTGGCCTTGCGGCCTTTGATCGTTCAAGGATAACATCAGCCCAATATGCATCTCACGGGAACAGCCTCCGCAGCTCGCACTCCACATCCATCGCAACCCAGCTCTCCGTCTTCCGCTCACTGTTGCAAAATTTTGCACAGACCCATGCCAAAGATATCCGTTCAAATCCCAGTTTCCGTGCGGAATTTGCACGCATGTGTGCGGCGATAGGAGTTGACCCTTTGGCAAGCAGTAGCGGAGCTTCAGGCAAAGATGGAGGAGGGAGTTTCTGGGCTCAGTTGCTGGGGAACAGCGTCAATGATTTCTATTTCGAGCTTGCGGTGAGGGTTGTGGAGGTTTGTGGGGCTACGAGGGAGGAGAATGGTGGGCTTATTGGGGTCAAAGAGGTCAAGGATCGCATTATGAGCACGAGGATGGAAGGAGGGGCTGAAATCACGGAGTGCGTATTTGATAGTATATGAGTATCCATGAAGTGCTAACCGTTCCAGGGACGATATCCTCCGCGCAGTTACTACTCTCAAGCCTCTGGGGTCATCTTATTCCACCCTTTCGGTTGGCCATAAGCTGTACATCCGCTCTGTCCCAAAGGAACTTAACATTGACCAGAGCGCTGTACTTGAGGCAGCTCAGCTACTAGGCTATGTCAGTGTGTCGATGCTGATGCTGAATCTGAGGTGGCCAAGAGCAAGAGCGAAAACGGCTATTGATGATCTTGTTTCTGAGAGTATGCTTTGGGTGGACAAGCAATGTGTTGAGTGGGAGTACTGGAGTCCTGGATTCATGCTTGAAACCCAGGAGAACGGTAATGCTTGGTGAATTCAATAGCCGAGGAATTATCTGATCATGACAGTTATGTGGAATAACTGCATCCGTGGTTGAGTCGCAGTAGACGGATTGCAAAGACCAGGCGTGGGAGGTCGGAAAGCCTAGTGGCTTAAGTGGGGGACTGATGATGCACGAATGAACGACGATGAGTAATGACGAAGATTCCAGAGGATCTCCTCATTGATATCAGATTCAAGGAGACATTTGGGATGGAAACGAACCCGGGTGTACGAAGGGTAGCTCGAATGGCATGGCTTCCAGTCGATGGGATGAAAGAGTGGCGAAGATATCCTCGAAAGAATCTTGGAATTACTTTGCACCATACACATCGTTCAACTTGCTGAACTCGTCTGCGTCAAACCGCTCGTATCTGTACTGTCCGGGCTCGTCCTAGGCCGTGATATTTGGGAAGAACTGGGTTTCGTGGATGATGTAAAGCGTACCTTATGCGGGGGTGGGTTTCTAGGTGCAGTTGGAACGGATGCTCTGCGTGGTGGTGGGCTTCTAGGTGCAGTTGGGACGGATGCTCCTGGTGCTCTATTTGCTCTTCTGATCCTCGCTTGTCGTTCTTGCTCAGCTCTTACTTGCGCCGCGCAGCGTTTCAAGTATCTCAAATACCAGACGCTGTAGCCCCAGCATGCCAAGCCAAACGCTGTGAGACCTCCGATGATGAGTGCTATGGCATCATTCCCTTGCATTATGGAGATTTCAGAAAAGATGAGTCCTTGTGTAGGGGCTATAGGGGGGTTTGAGGATTTTGTAAGATCGGTTCATTAAGTAGCAACGAAAGTATGATTCAGCTTTCAAGGAACACGGCCTGCGTGGCTATGAATCATGATGGCCTGTATAGCGCAATCCAAACTGTTGGCATTGCAAAATTAGGCCATTAATTCACAAGATATCTGAATTGTTCTGTTTGTTATGTGTTCAACCTGGGTCTGGACTCTACTTTGTCTCTAGGGAATTTTTTTCCTTTCTCACGTATCTGTGACACTGGGTTGGCCGAGTATGTTACACGAGAGATTTGCGAATATCACGAAACAATCTCGTCCACACCAAGGACAGAGCGCTGGAGGGGTTTTGTTTGGACATTACGAGCCCTGCTTTGGAGAAGACTCTTTCCCAAGTAACCACAAGCCCAAAATTTAAATAAATAAAAAAACAAACTGAAGGTAATCAGTTTTTTTAAATATTCAACCTATATGAAATCCGGAGGTGGAGATGTGGAAATTTAATTTGCGTTTTAATAAATGGCTAGGTTCTCAAGCATAGCTCAATTTAGCTGTGTACAGGGTGAAAGTGGCTGAAAAGGAGTGAAGTCAATCTGCCCATATTTGGCTATCTCACAATTCCCTAGGCCTATTACTCGAAGAACGTGAATACGAACCCACAAAACTCAAAACACAAGCAAAAATTGACCCGTGCACAGACCTAACAACGGATTTTCCAACCCGTACTTCTGACCTGTCACTGTGGCATCGCAGCTTCTTTTCAACTTTGTGCCGAAAATGTGAAGTTTGATAAGTTTGCCAAATACTTCTTTTGTAAATATCTGCTTCTTTTGTACAGACTCAGGTACAGAGCAGAGAAAAGGAAAATGAAGCAAAGGGTTAGCCCGGAAAGACTCTGAGAAACTATGCTGAGTAGAGGGACAAATGCATCTGTTGGCCGTGGTATAGATAGACACCTCCGATGCTCCTCCCTCACAATGAGAAACGAAACATCAACTGTCTTTCCAGAATGCAGAAGACAGCACAGCAAAATCAACCACCAAAACCAACACAGCCAGGTGATAAAACCTAGATCCCGCAAGTCTCAGTCAGAAAGTCAGAAAGTATCCCGATATTGACCTTGATTCAACTGTGTCCGAATCCCCCAAAGGCACCAGAGTTCCCTACATGGTTTACCTTACAATAGAAGACAGATATCCCAACTTTCTTCACGAGTGACAAATCCCTGTCGAGTAACTCAACAATCACGACATCTCGCTCTTATTCGGGAATACTAGAGAGACACTTTAGGAAAAGCCTTGAGCGTTCTCCTCATCACCAACCAGCCCAATGTGCAAGACCGCTTCACATGCCTCCAAAAGAAGTGTACTGTCAGCAGGCAAGAAAGTGTATTTGGTAATCCTCCCGTATCGTATCAGTATCAGCATTTGATCGGAGAAATAAGCACAGGGGTTGAAAGAACAATCCGATTATTTTTTTCAAGGACGTGCAACAAAAACTCGTGATACTCGTCTGTTGATATTCACTTTCGTAGATACATTATTGAAAAGGTGAGACGTGGATATCCTCATTATATTAGACCAATATCAATTATCGGAGCGATGTGCAACAAAAATTCGTGTTTTCATATTCACTTTCCTCTCGACTGCATACAGCTTCTCCATTTCTGAACCTACCTTCAATACAAGAGATCTCATTCACCTTCCCACATATCTGAAGATTACCTTGAAAGCCCAGACTGGCTTTTATCGGATCCATTGGTGACTTCATCCACGGCCCTGTTTCACTCCTTATGAAAACCAAAATATATTGTAACTAGAGAAATGAAAGTCTCTTGTATGGAGTATAACTTTTTATTCAGAACACCTGTCTCGGGACAGGGCAGAGGCTTCTCAAGAAGAATATTATTGCTCACCACTATAGTGGATACTTATCTTCTATTTCTCTTGACAGTTTTTGCCCTTCAGTGTTCTTCGATTAATAGTTAGCTTAACACTTGCCAGGTGAGAGCAATCAGTGATAAGGTCCAACGCCAAAATTTCTCGTTATCTGCACAACTCTTTTTAATTTGTCTATATACAGTGCTTTGAATGTGCTTAGCCTTCAATTTACTGTGTCCAAGGCTGCATTTACTTTCTTGAAATTTAAGGTGAAAGCTCCACCGAGGAGAAAGACAACTGCTTTCAAACTATATAAACAATTCCCGTTACAGTGATTAGAAGGCTTTGAAAGTTGAACTATCTCATCATAAGAGCAATGCATCTCTAAGGGACGAGAGTCTCTTGCTGGATGTGCCAGAGTAGCTGTTACAATTCCAAGAGAGCATCCTAGATGTAACTCAACTCCGCCGTGGAAGAACATTTAAGAGAAGCACATGTTCACAGCAGGAGATATGTCACTTGTCATCAGTAGCCGAGTAATCTTTGAGCATCCGAAAATTGAAAACGGGGAAAAGGCATTGTGGGAAGGAGGCTTTACCCGAAGAAGACAGCCGTACGTACTCACGCAAAAGCTCGATTTATTTACAGTATGATGGTGCTCCGCAATCGCAGATCCCACTTGAGACTGCAAGATCCTCTGGGGATGTGACCCATCGGGCAATCGTCCCTCCGTGGAGAAAATAAGTTGCATGTTCCGCAGTCTGCATCCTTCACCGTTTTTGTACCGCACTCTCAAAGTTAAGGGTACATACAGTAACTACTCCCACATTCACATGGCTAGCACGCGCCTCAGCTTGGATCGCAACAAGTCCCGCGTTCCTGCGTCTCTGGCCGCTGGTGGTTGGGCTAGATGTCGAGACTAAAGAATAAGGTTTTGCTGAAAACATGGAGTGGAACTGAGACCACGATTCCCACTTTGGAAGTGAAACTCATTTTCCTCGCGGACCACTGGTCCGGAGGCTTTCCCTGTAAGCCCATGTGACCTCTTGTAGAAACAGGAGCAGATGAAATCGAGGATCCTCTTCAGCGTTCCTTGAACCCCGCAGCATTCTGGAATGGAAATAAAGCGGAACTACGCCAGGGTAAGACAAATGTCGGAAGGAAATTTGGGACGCATCCCTTGCAAGAAGAGCGATACTGTACAGTAGGTATGCTCGGTGGACATCATCAGTGATTAGGGCACGCCTATTGGTGCGGCCCGAAGCACGGGCTAGCTTATGGCGTAAAGTGGTGGGGATCATGGTTGTGCAGTGTAAGCCTGCCCTGATGTCGAGCAGAATGATCGCTGTTGTCTCGTGTGCGTCGTGGGAAGTTGTGGGCCTGGCTGATGATCTTGCACGGATTGGGGCTACTTCAGAGTTGGTGGTGGGTTTCATGGATGTGCAGTGGACACATGCGACACATGGGAGTCTGGGACAGAGACACCGGGAACGGGATTTGCTGTCAGAGGTGCCGTCACCCGCCTTTCTCGAAGACTTCTGCGGGGAGCTCAATCAGCAGAGGATGTAAGTTGGTAAGTTGGTAAGTTGGTGGTGGTCATCCTGGAGGGGGCGCAGCAAGGATGCCGGCTGAGAAGTTGACCTGAGAAACTGAGAAGGTTTTCCGGTTTGCTGGACATCGGTGCGACGGTGTGGGTTTTCACCACGAGGAGCTGCATTGGAAAGTGTGGATGCAGTTCTCAGCCCCTCGGCAGAACGGTTCCTGAGCTACCTAGAATGAGCGAGAGATGGTGCGCATCGGTCCTGGCGCATCTCCGCGGATAGATCTCGACGGACCTGCTGTGTGGTGCTGGAGGAGATCGGGTTTAGCAACTCTAGTCAGTATACTAAGCAGCAACTTTAACTTTACCGTAGCAGCTCTACCTTAGGTGTTGGCGGGGAAGACTTACAGCAGGGTATTTTTGTCACTGCTAGTGCTTCAAGACAAGGCCGTCGGCTCGAGGTCCGCTAAGGAGGGAAGAGAAAATGAGGATGGGCGTGAGCCATGAGGGTTTAGGTGTAATCAAAAAGGGGTGGGGAGGGTAGGGTAGGGGAGGGGAGGGGAGGGCGGAGCGTGGTGGTGGTGTGTGCACACTGACTGCACTGAGTACTGACTCCTGACTCCTGTGGAAGACGCTGGAGAGAGACATGGCAATAATTCACTGGGGGGGGGGGGAGCAGGAGTCTGTGACTGTCAGGCCAGCGCCCGGGAAGCTAGGCCCGTCTCTTCAGCACACGCAGGGATCTGCAGTCGCTACTCAACCTTAAAATTAGCGGAATTGCTTTACATACATTAGTCTGACCTAGAAAGTCGGAGCCGGTTGATGACGATGTGACGGTGGGGGCGCTGAAGCGTCGGCAGCTAGACCGCCTACGAGTCGGAAGGGATCGAAGGGAAAGAGGGGAAAGGGAAAGAGGGAAAAGGGAAAAGGGAAAATGGAAAAGGGAAAGCAAAGCAAAGCAAATCGATCAAAGCCCAGGGGTCCTCCGAAGATGGCTAAGTGTGTTGAAGTTAAAGAACCATACTTCAAGTACCTAACCTGGCTTGAGCCCGAGCGCGCTCCGGGAAGCTCTTCACGAACTGCAGGTGCCGGAACTGGCTTGGCTTCCCTTGGCTTCCCTTGGCCCCTGCGTGTCTCTCTCCATCTGGAACTTTTTGGACGACTACCAACTAAAGCTACCCACGGGTCTCGGGAGTCGGGAGTCGGTCTGGCTGACAGAGAGGAGAAATCTCTCCTTCCCAAGCTTTTTCCTTTCTTTCTTCAGCTGCTTCTGATCGTGGAAAAGTTGATTTTACGTACCATCCATGATCCCTCATCCCTCATCCCTCATCCCTCTCTCTCCTCGTGGCGCTGGCTCGGCCTTATCGTGGCCTATCTATCTAGCCTACAGTATCTCCTCGATACTGTATCAACCCCCTGTGGCGATCGAGAAAGGTGGACCGTGGACCGTGGACCGTGGAGACTGGAGAGAAAAAGATTTGATTTGATTTGATTTGATTTGCGATCCGGGGTTTCCTTCCCAGTATGCAATCCCATTCAGCCACATGGGGCCCAGACCACGACAAGCACACATCTGCCATGAATCCATGATGGAAAACCTCCTGTGGCAGCGAGGTTGTGGTCTTGTCGTCACCATCCATCAAATTTCCTGTACGCTCTGCAGACTGCAGCCCACTTTTCCAATGCCAATGTAACCAGATTTTCTGCCTCTGCCACTGACAGGTGCGTCGACTTTACGGGACCGAGGCCCATGCTGGCTGGGCGGTTTGGAAGTGTAAGTTCAGGCATGGATGCTGGCCCTTGCTGCAGTGTCATTTGATGGATTACAGTACAGTTCAGTACTTCGTACTGCATACGAACCTGCGGACCTGGCAGAGACTCCGTTGGCCAGGGCGCTGAAGAGCCCGTGAAGCCTGATATAAGAAATTCTCGCCATTTTGCGTGCACCACTTCGTGACCGGGATGGAAGTTTTGCTCGCGCAACATTTGTTTGTCGTCGACCGCGCCCGCAGTCTTTTGATTGATCGCCGTTTAGTTCGCCGTTTAGTTCCCATGTCAGCTCTCTTCCCCTGTTCGGGGTCTGTCGGGCACATGGCATTCGCAGATGGCATTCTTGCTCCCTGAGTGTCTTGGCACCATACACTCGTGGAGAGTATGTCACCGAGCAAGGCTCTCCTAAATTCCTAATTCGGCTTCCCATGATCCCCCCATCCCACCAAAGTCCCGTAACCGTTGCGGCGGGAACTAGAGTCCTGCGGGTGGTCGATTAGTCCTGGAGCCACGAATAAACACCCAAGATCTGAGCATCCCATCGATCCCTTTAGCTTCTCCCCCGCCCGTATCAGCTCTGCCTAATCGAGTTGTTAGTACTGTATCAACGTCTGCCCAAAACCTTGCGAACCCCAAACTCCGCCGTCCTAGCGGTCCAGTGACGGAAGTTGTCTTCCAAAAATCCAAAATCAGCTTCCCGGGGCCCTTGCGCACGACATCTGCCGCTGCCCTGGCCTCGCTATTTCTTCTTTGCCACCTTCCCGAAGCGCATTCCGAGGGATGTCCTAATGAAGTGCGCCTCGCGAGAGTGTGATCGGCAGCGTCGACAGGGGCCCGGGTTGCTGAGAGCTGGGGAAGCGGTTTTGCACAATCGTTGCACAACTTTGATGACAAAGGCCTCCTCTTCCAACCACTGGCTGCTCGGCTGTCACGGAAGCTGATGGGATTGGGAAGGTAGGGGTTCTTACCGCCATCCGTTTTTCAATCTGTTGTCGATAGAAAAATCAACCCACGGAAGGATGAAGAGTGGAGCAGCCAAGGGTTTTAATGGTTGGAATCGTCATATCATTGGGGCGGACATGAGAAATTGAGAGTAATTATCATCTCCAGCAGTGATGACTTTTGCAGGACAGCCCTCTCGTCCCATTATTGCCCATTTCGAGGAGCAACGCGCAAAGCTGGAACATCCCAAAGAGGCAAAGTTATGCGGAAGCCTCTGAAGACAAGAATTGCACCAATGACGTTGGGGCTGCCCCTCAAATGAAACGAGAGGGCCTGCAACGTCCCAAACTTCCAGCCCCGGGCTTCGGTGAAGTTTTTTTTATATCTGGGGAGAAAAAGAAAACGGCCATCGCACGTCTAGTCTGTGAAGAATCGCATACGAAGTAATCATGAACTTGCCCGTGCAGTACAGACTGACACGCATGTTGAGGTCTCTGCCTGGTTCACCAGTGAAGCAGGTCTCCCGGGCACCAGCAAGTGGAACCGAGCGTCTCACATAATTCGCTGAGTGGAGGTAATGGAAGCGGTCTGTCAATATCTCGGAAATTCGGAATAACAGGGCAGAGACTTTCTCTGCATATTGCAAGAACTGCTCGGTGTCCACCCGTTCATGCGTGGCGTAGGAGGTTTTCCATGAAGTGAAGTGTCGAGCCACTCTTGCTCTCTTACTCGACTGAACATCGGACCCCCCTCACTCTTCATGCAGCAGAAGCCCCGAAGAGCTTCCTTCATGAATGTTCTCGACCCGGCCAAGAACCTCGAAATACCACCTCTCCTACGGCAATTTCCATCAAGCAGACATGAATGAAAACATTGACCCATGCATTATCAGAACGTCATGGGCCCACGGTGGGATGGTTTGGAGAGCCAATGAATATGGTGCAAGAAGTGTGTACTCGGGGGGCTGGAAGTGATCCGTCACCGTCGTCTGCATCTCCTTTCATGACACATGAAATTGACAATGCATGTGACTCGTGACCAGAGCCTGACTTGAGACCGAGTAACAATAATGGGATGAACGAGCTGGAGCCTGAAGAACATCAGTGGGAATGGCTACTGTGTGACTTGACACAACTCGAGTTGCTTCCCTGTTTCTGAGTTTCTGAGAGCAGCCACTCAAGCACCTTACTCGCGATCCGAGTTTGAACGCGCTGAAAGACTCGAGGAGAAGGTTGGATGTGGTGTTGTGTTGCATGAGGGGACATGTGGGCTCGCGTCAAGCCACGCCCACCGCCTCTGCGCACTGTCAAATGGCACCTTCATGCCCATGCCTTCCTGTCCTGGCACTAGAAACGCATCTTCAGGGTATCAAGCCTTCCCAGGCTTCCAGCCCCGAAGGCTTTTTTTCACTAGAACATGATCCAGCATCCAGGGCTGTTCTACGGTCCCAGATACCCGTTTCTCTTGCCCCCCCCTCCTCCCCCATGGCCAGCTGAGACTCGGACTGCTTTTGATCTTCAATCCATCAGAGCTAGCTAGAACTGCCGCCGCTATTCAAACTGCGATCCCGCAAAACGCTCCCTGGCGGGCTCCGTAGTACTTGGTTACTGGCAACTGCTATCAGAGAGTACTTACTGTGTTTACTGCTCAAAAATCGGGAGGCCTGAACCGACTCCTGAGATGAAACAGGCGTCTCTGATGATTGGACACCTCGGTGCCTCCAGATTGTAGTCTCCCGTGCATCTGGTTCGCCTGCACAAGCGTGCACCACCACCATCATCTCAACGGGGGACCAGCAGGACCTCCAAAAAAAAAAACATACAGTACCGTAATTTCGTAAAGTACCGTCGTAGATCCTCGCATTAGGCAGGAGTGGTTTGTCCCGAGGAAAAGGCGCTCCTTACCCAGCGTTTCATATCACGTAGGTATGGCATGGCAGCCGCACACATATATCTATCTAAATGCACATACTGTAAAGAAACCAGATAAGATACGCGTTCCCAGCCTTCATGGCGCCCATCGCCTCACACATGAGGTCGGATTTGGCGTGAGGCGTGGGCTTGGGCGTGGGTGGTGTGGTGTGGTTCGCATTTTCTTGCCTGGTGTTACTGTAGGGCTTGCCAGGAATCTTCCGAGGCCTGCCCTGGTGGCCTTCCGCCTCGTACACTTCGATCCTTTCAGTGGTGGGCATTGGGCAACAGTCAACTGGCTCCGCAACTCCCAGCGCTAGGTGTAAAACAGTTAGCTCCCATCCACCTTTCACTTGTCCCCGTCGCGAGCATCATCCTCACCACCACCACCACCTCCTCCACTGCGAGTTCTCCCACTAGACGTCCGACGTCAGATCTCTAGAGCCTTTCCGTCGACGACCGTTCATCCGGAGTCTACACACGGTGCTTCCGCGGCTCGGCCACGCTTCCCTACACTGCTGGCCTGCGCTGACCAGATTGCCTGAAGCGCAGCTCTCCAGGCCCGACCACGCTCTTGTGAAGATTGGGCGTCTGTCGAGAACAGGAAATTGCTCTACCAAAAGCACCACTCTTTGTGATCAGCACTTCCGAGGTCATTCCCTGCCGGCAAAAAGTGTAGACTCGAGCGTGTTCGCATCGCTGTTCAACGGCAGTCTGGTTTCCACTTGCGAATGCTCATCTCTTGATCTTCAGACGCGACAAATAGCATCGGTTTGGTTCAAGGCCCCAAACTCTATCCACTTGCCGCCCGGTGGCAGAAGGCAACGGGGAACCGGTTCCTTTGCTAGAGGACTGTCCGTCGCTGGCATATCATCACGCTATAACTTCGATACAAACAAGCCGAAGCGCGAATCTTCCAACCACCACTTGCACCCCACAAGACTATCTCTGGAGCCGCGACAAGTCGAAGACCGTGCAGCCGTTCAAGCACCCCCTTGCCCAGATAAAGCTTCGGGAAAGGGCAGGAAGCAGAGCCGCAACGCTCTGTGCATTCTTTAGTGGCAGACATCGGACGACCAGGCTCGGGACCAGAACCTAGTGTCAAGTCGCGTCGAAGACTTACTACTCTCGTCCGAACAACAACACCATCACCATCTTTTTGAGACCCCTGTGTTCTCTAGGCAGCGCAATCGATCTGCGAAGAATTCTTGACACCCTGCCAAAGCGGACTTTCTCCGGAAGACGTTCCCTCATCTCGTCACGCTGCACGTCGAAACTGAAATTCGTTATTTGAGTTTTTGAGTTTCACACTATCGTCCACTTGTCTTGTCGACCCTCTCACCTGACTATCGATATCTTGGTACATCGTGAAGATCGTGCCATTGCGACCTGCATACTGCCCTCAAAATCCTCCGATCCGTTGGCTGATCCGGAAGAAACCCAATCGACGGCGTAGGATCTGCCAGCCAAAGCCCCTAGTTGTGAGATCTTAGTGGCCATCTATCTCCCTTGGCCCCAAGATAGGTACTCAGGGAGTCTCAGCTTGCTCTGCTAGTAGCAGAGAGATCTGAGAAAGGCCCCCGTTGTGGGCTGGAGGTAATCGTGTAGCTAGTGAGCTAGCATCAACCTCTCTTGCGCCTGGCTAGAAGCGGACTGGCCAAATCTTTCTTGATTACTGTAGATCTCGACGCCGACGCTGAAGTTCTGAACCCCCTGTTAGACGGCCGCTAGGGCACACTACTGGGAGATCCAAAAGTATCACTGGATCGGCATCTGCTCGAGTCGCAGAGTGGCACATCTCGCAGACCCGCAGCCATTGGTTGTGCGCACTTTGAGTTTGAGGAGCCCTACTTTTCTGCTGCCCTGTCTAACCGCTCGAGGCCCAGTTGAACTTACAAGTGGTGTCCGCCGCCACGGCCATTGCCCACGCCCAGCACTTGCCCAGCACTAGCAGCAGCACTAGCAGCATCTTGCTGCTGACTTTCACTCACTCACTCACTCACCCACTCACTCGCTCGAGTCGAGGCAACTTTGCCCTTGCCTTCCCCGAGGCCTCGTTGTCGAGCTCGTCCGTTCCAGCACAGGCAACCCCGTGAGCCCCTCGGCCTCGGTGCTTGCCCTTCGCCCGCCTGAGCGCCTCCCATCCTGCCCATCCTGACCATCCTGCCATCCTGCCATCCCTGTTACCTGCACACCTACCGTACTCTCTCTCTCTCTCTCTCTCCATTGTCTCCACCCATCAGCGTTGCCGCTATCCGCTTCACGGAAAGATTCTGAGCCCGGCCTCAGTGGGGAGCCATTACGCTGTTCTTGCATCAGCCATACGCCATACGCCACCGTAGGACCCGTTCGAGGCAAGCGCTGCAGAACCGGCCGTCTAAAAATTCACCAGACCCTCGGGGTTAATCCTCTCTCGGTCACAATCTCATCATCGCACCCAACACTCTTTACCTCAGTTTGTGTGTGGATCTGAGGGTGACTTTCTCTGGGCGTGCGGTAGCCATCGTCGCATCTTTATATCGCACAAAAGCGGTAGCGAAGCCCTCTCTGCCACTGCCAGAAAGCGTGCGATCACTGCCCTGGCTCTCATATATTTCCATTGGCAGCTGCGTTGCGTTGCGTTGCGTTGCGTGGGTGAACTTTGAACTTCCACCACACTCGCTCCTGCCTCACCCCCCAATCCACCTACTTAAACTTCCACGTCGAAAAGAAGAAAGCACGCCGCCCCTCCTCCAATCTGGCTGCGGCAGGCTAAGACTCCTCATCCTTGCGCCTCTAAAGTCTCCAGCCAACTCCACCAGTGGCTGGCAGGCAGTGGCAGCCCATCGACCGGTCGCCTTTACAAAAGTTAGTTATCACCACCAAGCATCAAGCTACGATCAGCCCGACGCTCGAGCAGCAGCCATCCGAGACAGATCGCGTCCTGCGTCCTCCGCAAATCCGAAATAAACAGAGCCCCAAAATTTGCGGTACCTGTCACCGACTCACCATCGTTCCTGATCGCCCCCGCCACAAGAACAGAACAGAACAGCGCTACTCCCGTCGAACCAGTTGTTGTGCAGACAGACAGCTGAACTGGTGCTAGCGACAAAACCCCCCTCTAGAACCTCGGAGTTGTAGTATGTCCTTGGTCTCCTCGCAGCATTCCCTCAGCAACTCATTACTCTCAAGCACGGAAACCGACGACGACAATACCCTCCCCATTATCCACGACGAAAGCGAAGCGACTTTGAGCACGCTTCTCGGGGCCTTCGCCAACGCTGAGCACCACTCTATGGACAGAGGTGCAACCGAATATTCGCAGTCAGGTTTGCCAACACCATATCCAAACGCGTTCATCGACGCTCAGTCTGAAGAAACTTCCGCAGATCACGCGTCTGCTGTGCAATTCACTCCTCAACAGGAAGTGCGACCGAACAATTACTCGACTTCCGCAACGCCCACCTCCGAGTACGGTGTTTATCCTGCTTCGGCGCGTTCAGGTTCTTTCCCAGAACACATTCAACGCCAGTACCATCCAGCCAGCAACCACAGCGGTAGCAGCGGAGGTATGGCTCAATCAACAAGTCCGTCACTGCCTTTGCAAGATGGGCGCCCAAACCATCACACCGCACAAATCAAGTCTGACCAGGATGTTCCTATAGATCCATCAATTGCCGCCTCGAGCCCAACCTATCCTGCGCACGGCGGACAATACTCTCCCTACCCACCTCAACAGGACATGCAACACGGCTATCCTTCCCACCCCGGTGGCGCGATGTATACACAACCAAGACCCGACTGGGCAGGCTACGGCGGACATCCTCAACATCCAATGCAGGGTGGATATGCAGTTACGGGAGCGCAAACGCCAACATCTGCTGCCCCAGCTGGAGCGCGTCCTGGTCAAGTAAGCATTTTTCATGGAGTCCCACCTCATGTCATTGGCCATTGGGTCGCTCCTGGATCTTTGGACGCGTCTCCGGGCGTATCTGGGTCTGGACACGCGATACCCGTAAGCCTTTGAGATGCTGGATCTGCCGCTGGGAAGTCTCAGCGTCTCCTCCCGTTGCTAATGCCAGTGAAGGCCTTTTTGAGGACCGCTAATTGTTAACAGCACCAACTATCACAGGTTTACTCTTTCGTCCCCATTCCTGGTGCTCAACAACACAAGCGACCCCGCCGACGATACGAAGAGATCGAACGCATGTACAAGTGCGGATGGAATGGCTGCGAGAAGGCGTACGGCACTCTGAACCATCTCAACGCCCATGTTACCATGCAGTCGCACGGTCAAAAGCGAACCCCTGAAGGTATGTTTCTGCATTCGCTCTGTTGTGTGATTTTCCCTTTATTGTGTAGCTTTGCGCGTGATATCTTTGCGTAAATCGTGGATCTGGACGTGCTCTGGCCATAAAGCCTTGTTGAGTTGCTTGTTGCTTGTTGTCAAGCAAGTGGCGCTTGTGCAGTCTGCAAGCCAGGCGAGTGCGGGATGATTTCGTTGGCGTCCAAGCTAGTTCAGGCTTGGACTGGGGATAACCTCACTCGTTCGGGAGCTAGCATGGGTCTACCAAACCTTCGGGAATTTCTTGTGTAACGCGAGCCCCGCTAACGCACTGCTTATCACAGAGTTCAAGGAAATCCGGAAGGAGTGGAAGGCTCGCAAGAAGGAAGAGGAGAACCAACGAAAGGCCGATGAAGAGCGTGCCCGTGTTGCTGTTCCTGCCGACGGTCAAGGCTCTGCGGACAATGGCCCTGCCCCTGGCTATCAGCAGGCCGGCCGATCAGTGCAGCTTCCTCCTATCGGCTATCAACCCGGTGCCCAAGTTCCCGGCCAGTACCAAGCTCCAGCCGGCGGTGTTCAACAATTACAGGAGTACGGCAACAATCACATTTCGTACTCTGGCTACCCAGCATCGCCGTACGGCGCACCAAACCAGATGTATAGCCAACGTCATTACACCCTCATCTCCTTCCCCTCCCAGAGCGATGCTGACATCATGAATAGATAACGGTGGCCCTGCACCTAAGTATGAGCATTAGACCTGGCGCCCACCTTCGTCGATCGGCAATTGAGTTTCGTTAAAAGGCACGAGCAACTCTGGACTGTGCTGGAGGATACTCTTCTCTCTTCATGATTAGCTCAGGCTCGCACACTTGTATCATATGGGCTGCTGATTGCATTTGATTCGGTGTGATTGACATGGATTTCCTCGGTTCCTTAGACGTCCTTTCGATCGGGTTCGGCAACGAAAATGATTTGCATGGCTTGATGAAACTTTCCGCGTTCTCTCCTTTTTGTCAACGGGGGGTGGTTGGTTGGTTGCATTGTGTGGCTATCAGGGGCGTCGTCTGGACTTGTCCAACCTTGTCTTATCATGATTGATGAGTTCAGGTGTGGTGGTTGGGGAATGCATTGCATTTGTTTCGGAGCTGTCAGGCTTCTCAAAAATTCTCCATTCAGCATCGAGATCAGGCCACCGAGTTTTTCATTCACGTCATTGTGTGTTCACAGCATCGTGGTCTTTCCTTTCTCTTGCAAATTTCATCTGCCTGCATTACACGGGGTCGAAATATTACTCGTTGAGGGAGTGTGGATTGCAGAGATTTGCTTAGCGTTCCTCTGCCTACGGGGACTCGTGTACTAGAGAATTACAAAACATCCCAAATTAATGAAGCCGTCTGCCTGAGAGAGTAGGTGTGTGTACGAGCTCCTGAAAGGAGTTGGTTAAACGACGCTTATCTTGCGGGCGGAAACGGATCTAGGAAAGCTTGGTTTGTCTTCACTTGTGCCATATACTAGGAGATACTTTTGTGTGCCAAACAGATCGCTCAGGCTTGGGTGGAATTTCGAGCAGCCAAATCAACATGTCAGCTGGTGGGTTGGGCCATGATGATATTTGGTATGCTACTCTGACGTTGCTGATCTGAAGCTGGCGGGGCTCGTTGATCTTGAGTGTCCGATGCGGCCCGTCCCTTGGTCTCGTCGTTTTCCCTTAATGAAATAACGGCAGTTACTCAAGCCACGGTGAGACAATAGCATTGACTTGTGAACAGAGACTCTCGATAAAGGCCTTCTACATGTGAAATCGCGCTGAGAAAGCGTCTCTCCTTTTTGAAAAGTCACCTCGTCCGGCATAGCGAATTTCCTCAGCTCATCGCGACAGGAGGAGGCCTCGAGAAACGCAGATTTGGATCTCGGAAGTGATCTCCAAAGATAAGTAAGTCATAGACCAGTTGTTAAATATTCCATAACGAAACTTGAAACTGCTTGAGAAATGCATTACCTTCCAATTCCTAATTCTATTCTCGAGCCTCCTCAGAGCACACTTCGGAGTAATCCTAGGGAGCGTTTCTATCCTCTTCTTTAATACTTACGTTTAGGAGTTCATGTTGTGAAAGCTTTCGTGAGTACGCTGCATGTTTCCGGTAGTCAGTGGGCCAGGCAGGTTCTTTTGGAAGCCCTTATAACCAGCTCCCATCCAATTTACAGACGAGTTGTCGAAATGGAGACCACTCACCGAATATGGTTGAATCGTTCGAGCCAAGAAAGAAAGTTTAAAGATCTCAATGCATTTTATTTAGCGACAATTACCTCTGTCTGCCATGCCCATAAAACACACATCTATAAGTTCATCTCCATGCTGTTGTATCCTGTGTCCTTTCTTTACTACCCATTCCCCCAAATATTTTCCCATCCTTGTTCTGAAGCAACACCATGATACTCCACAGACGTAAGTCCACCCAGGTATTAGGCACTCTCTCTCAAGTCGAGTAAACAACCGCAAGAACATAAACAAACACCACGAGAACCAATCAATGTAGAACAGAAAGCCGTCTCTCACTTTCCTTCCAGCGCACGCACACACTATGATGCAATACCTATCCCCCATTCAATCATTGTAACGTACCAAATACTCGTAATAAGTCATATCCATTTTCCGTACCTGTTCATCCATACAAACCCTGTGCCTCGCAGGAAGAACCGGAAATTGAAGAACACACGAAACAGCCCAACTCCATAATCATGAAGCCAGAAAGCCTCGCGAACTAGAGAAACATTAATAAAAAGTCACTTTTAAAAGCCGTCCCATCCCACCAAAAGATCGACCAACGCGCCTGCCATGATATGATGCATTTTTGTATCGAGTCAAGGAAATTTTCGAGCCGGGATTCAAACGCCGTTGATGATGACTTCGGGGCACGACTTTTCGTCATGTTCCATATGTTTGCCTGACATCGGGCCATCAGTTGAATCTTCGATGGTGCTAACGTTTGTACTCGGAAGACTGCTGCTCTGCGGACTGTTTTGCCCATTGGTGAGCATTGGGGTTGGGGCATTCGAATTGATCTCGATTGGTTGTGTTTGAGAGACGGGGGTGGCCAGGGAAGATGGTGTCATATAGGGTTGTGGACCGGTGAAGATCAGCTTCTCGATGGCGGCGATTTGTTTGCCATAATTGTATTTCTTGAGTTGGAGAAGCTGTGGCTTCATGTCCTCGACGAAAGCGTCACGCTCGGCGCCCTTCAATTGTGCAAAGAGTTTCTCTGTCGGAGGATTAGAGTTAATCGAGCAAGAATGGACTGTGGATGAACCTACGAATGACATAATTGCCATATTGATCCTTCATCATCAGCTGGAGAGGGCTTGCACCATCGCTGTGAATTGCCGTCAATTGAGCCACGATAGCCTTCCTCTGTTCCTCAGTGCCGAACTGAATGCTCTTCTCCACCACATTTGATGCAAATTTGTGCTTTGACAGCGTCAGAAGCTGGCCTGTGACGATCTTGATTATCTTGGCCCGATCCTCTGGCTTTCCATGCTGAATAACATGTTGAGTGACATAATTGCCATATTGATCTGTGATCAGCATCGACGCACATTGGTGCAGCTCCTCCAAAACAGCGACTTGATCATGCGGCTTGCAGTACTCCAAGATCCTTTGAATGACTCGACAACCATAAGGATGGGTGGCGAGAATGTTGACTTGTCCTCTGAAAGCTTCGATGACGAATTGAATGTGCTCAGTTGGCACACGTTCGATAGCTTTCTGCACGACGTGGTTGCCGTTCTGGTCCTTGACACACTTCAGAACATCAACCTTCAGCTCCTCGACTAATTCGGCTTGCTGATCAGCGAGGACGTGCTCCAGAGCCTAATGATACAAGTTAGCATGCAAAACAAGAAGAACCGGGAAATAGAAAATCGACCTTCTGAACAACTCTGCATCCATACATCTGCATCGACAGCTCCATGACATGGTTCTTCATCTGCTCAGCCAGAACCCGTTTTTGGACTTGATTGCCATGCTCGAACAATTTCTGGATCACATAGTTGCCGAAAACATCAGTCATCAACTGTAAAGCGTTGGGTTGAATTTCACGGAACAGTTGTTCTTTCTCGTCACTGTTGGCGGTCTCTAGCTTTTGCTGGATGAACCGTGATCCATGCTGGTCTCCACTAAATTCAACCACATGATTGTAGATGTCCTGGACGTTTGTTAGTGCCAAGGAAAAAATAATTCCCGTACAACTTACTTTCAGCTCATATCGCTTGTTTGACTTCGAATTTGAGCGAAATTCCTCGAGCAGCACGCTCCGAACGCCAACACCAACATCCTGGTCCTTTGCTGGCCGAGTGGGAATAATTTGAGTTGGAGGATAAGGGGGCATTGGCATAGGGTAGCCATATGGAATGTTAGCCTGTCTGTAGTTTTGGGGAGAGTAATCATAGGCATGTGTAGGGTATTGGCCGTGAAATTGAGGATTGTGCATGTAAGCCTGGGCCTGCTGCGCATAATGTATATTTTGCAGTCTCCTGTCTAACTCGGACGGTCCTTGGGGGATTCGTGGACCTCTTGAGCTTGGTCGATATATTTGGTCGGATCCGGAGGGAGGGGTAACAGCAGCAGAATAGTACTTGGGGCTGTTCATGCCTCGTCGGTAGTCGCTACCTGCTGGCGAGACTGTGCCTCTCTCATTGAAGCGAGAAGCTGGCTTGTTGAAGGACACCTGATCGGCAAAGGGTTGATTGGTGTAGGGTTCAAAGTTGTTGATATGCTTAGAAGCATCGCTCCACATGCCAGCAGTCCCTGCTGAAGGGTAGTTCTGCGGAGGGAAGTTGAGATGATTTGGAGAGTATGACGTGTTGGGACCATTGTTGAGATGAGACACTCCGGACTGTTCAGCCTCACGACCAAGGCCGAAGCCCCCGAATTTTTCACTCAACTCGGCTTCAGGGTCATACCTCGAACCATTTCCTTGCGACGGGTATGAATTTGAGGGTCCAGAGAAGGAAGGGCGCTGGGAGTGGATCGAACTGTTTGGTGTATGGTGACCAAGTGAGCTGAAAGGCTGGTTTCCACTGCCAAAAGTTATACTCCCGCCGTTGAGGCCCGAATCCGATGCTCTTGAGGGTGGCATACTGCCGTCTCTTGACGCACTGCTACCGATGGGGAGAAACCTTGAAGATAGATCCAGGTCAAAATTCTCTGCATTAGAAACATACTGGCTAGAGTTCTCTTTGTCTTCGTTGTACACAAATGATGGCTTCCGCACATACTTGAAGCTACCCGAGGCTGGATCCAGATTGCTTTTTGGTTGCGACCTGCTGAAGCTTGAGCTTTGATTGATGCCCGGGCGTGACTGCTGATACTGATTCTGGATTTCCAAAAGCGTTTGTGGTGCGGTGGAGGGAATACTATTTCTTGTATGAGAAGGAGAAGTGCTCCCACTGTGGGACTGTAGCGTAGGGGACGTCGTATCGGGAGGATTCCACGGCCCATTCGTTCGTGCAATCCATGGGTCGGCCTCAGAGGACGCAGCTAGAGCACCTGAGCCACTGGGACCTTCGAGGAAATCATCTTTCCCTGCCGCTGTTGTCATGTTAGTGGTAGCGAGAGCCTCCCCAGCTAGGCTGGACCTACGACGCGATCGTGAAGCATCTCTTTTCGCATTAGAAAATCCGCTGCCAATTGTGTTTGGGCCCCATATGCCAGTTGATGCCTGCCATGAACTTCCGTTGCTAAATGTCTGACCAAGAGCTGAGGATTGGGAAGAGTCGCTATTGTGCCTGCCAGACGCAGCGCCAAACTCTGGGAACCGGGTGGACCGCGCCTGTGAGACGGAGTCAGCAAGATGCGCAGATTGAGAGCCAGGAGTCCTCGAACATACAGCGCCGGTCATGGCACCCGCAGGCCTGTTGGTGGCAGAAGACATGGAGGTGTCTGCTGAGAGAAGAGGAGGAGGTGTATGTGAAGGCTGCGAGGCCCAGGATGAAGAGTATTTTGACAGAGCCGGTATGTTCGGCGGACGATTGTTAGGAACCAAATAATACTCTTTTTGGATGATTATTTGACAGGAGGGAGATCTATGTGACTATGCGGTGGTTCGCAGATGTCAGCAAGGACGGGTGCGGTAAGGCTGATCGGAGCTGAAAGCTCACTCACCAGGGCAGGGTGTCGAAATATGTAACGGAGAGACTATGGTATGGAGAAAGCTCATTTACAAAGAAGGCTGCCGAAGAAGAGAGGAGGCAGAGTTCAAGAGGTTTCGAGCATCGAGGGCGGGGCGGGCGGGCGAGCAGGAGGTAGGTAGTTGAAGGCTGCGGGTAGGGCAAGGAGTTATGTCGCGCGACCAACCCTTCGTTTGTACCCCAACTCGGCGCGCTTCTGGAGAGGCAGGCAGGCACCCGCACGCAACGAGCAGAGATTTGGCGGCAATTTGCGTTGCGTGCCCTTTGTGTGTATGTGTTGTCTTGCGATGTCTGATGTCTTGGGTATCTGGGGGTCGAGTTTCGCTCTACCACATTGGGGAAGGAGTCGCAGAATTTAGGAGGGGCTGAAGTAAGGGAGCGAGGCCAGGAATGCAGCAGTTGCGGGTCGACAGCTTGATCGGGGATCGCAGAATTCCCCGGAGAGGGGGCGACGGGTTGCACAAGCAAGCAAGCAAGCCAGCCTGTGGTGCTGGCTGTTCTACTCTTCAGTGCGCAGGAGGGGCGCGTTGGAGGGAAGAGGTAGGATGGGGGGTGGGATGAGGCCAGTTGCAATGACGGGGGGGGGTTCGTGATGGTGAAATAGCTAGTGAGTACGAGGGAGGAAAAGGGTTGTGCCTTGTGGCTTGGCTTGAGAGCTTGAAATATTTTGGCGGTGTCTTTTCGCTCCCTTTCTTCATGGCCTCTCTCTCTCTTCTCTTCTGCGCACTTGCGATGGTGGCAGGGGGCCGGATCTAAGGGGTTGGCGTTGGCGTTGGCTCCAGGACGGGGAACGGGGTCGTGCACGCTGATTTGACGAGCACCATCAGGCCCAGGCCAGAACGGTGACTTGAAGTGACTCTCGACCCTTGTACTCGTCCTCATTCTCGTCCTCAGAGTGTGGAGAGAGGCGCTGACTGAGACTCACTACTCTCTTAAAGTAAAAAGTAAGACTACCTAACTAGAGTCCAAGGCTCCCAACTTCCAAGCAGCCAAGCAGCCGCCTCTAAGTTAGCCTCCGCCTCTACCTGTCAAAATCAAGTACCGAGAGCACGGCACAGACCATGCCCCCCATCTACGCTTGCCGACCTGGCGCCTGGTACCTACGACTGTACTACTGGCACTCTACCTACACATCTCGCACTTCACGCGGGAGGTAAGTTGTGCTAAAATACATCCCCTTGGAATAAGGCTGAGTCCGCTTCAGGCCAGACCAAGAAGACTCAGAGAGATAAAATCAATCAATCAATCAATTACTCCAAACCAGAATGCCCCCTCGCATCGTCACTCGTCCTGCACACGCCATGACGTCGGAACATCCCCTCCACTCCTCACTGATCACTCAATAGCATACCTCATGTAAAGTAAAGTATTTCCGGCCCCCCTCATCTTCTTCCTTCCTCCCTTGCTCCTTCTGGAATGCGAGGCAATATACATAAATAATAATACCTATCCCGCCGATCGCCCTCGCCCTCTGGAATTCAATCAATTAATTGCGAATTTTCGACATTTGTGCTCATGCTCGTGCTCGGTGTCCCTCATTCAACAGCTCTCGAAACAGAACATCTGCAACAGTACCCCGGTCCGGAATGTCCCTGCACAAACATAAAAAGTGTTTCATCCAGGGAACACCGTGAAAGACGCCATCGTCGACATCTTTCCCACACGATCGCCCAGCTCGGACCCCGATGCTTACCTGGCTGTTTGATCGCTAGCCTCAAAAAGCACCTGGTCCAGTGGCTACTGTCTGCAAAGAAGCAAATAAAATGGTTACAATGCCTTCATCTCGGATCACATCTCGTTACGATGTTTTCACTTTCTTTCCAACGAGATTTGCGGGAAAGAGATCAGCGGATATCGACCAACTCATACACGCTACTGCTGCTCCAGGTAGTGGTCCAGGGAAACCAGCATTTTGCATGACACGCTATTGATGAAGTACAGTGACACTCCTTCATGGCAATCCCTCCCGTGGGGAATTTCCGATACTTTTCTCCTATGGCGTCACATCAGCTGTCCAGCCTTCTATTCTGCCTGTTGGGATACCTCGTTGACAGGCTGACTGTCTTCGGATTCGGGTTGATGAACGATACTATGGTGAGGACAATCTTAGGAAAGAGAGGCAATTGAATGGCCGAGCAGTCCCTCGCCTTCCTGCATAATTGATACCGAGGGTGCTCCCTGCGCTCTGTCCTACATATGTCTCTTCCACAGGTAGACTGGATCTTGTACGCCCCTTATCTTGTTCTGCCTGGCATCTTTTCTGCAGACAAGAATCACCGCTGTTGTGTTGGACAGCGCGGCATCCCATCGGATCTATGCTTTCAAATCATATGCACCGCCATTACCGGCTCGCTTGAGTCGAGAAAAACAACAAGCGTCCAGGGCCACGGAGATCAGGCCACACTCTACTTGGCAGAACACGCCGTGATTGAAGGTACCATGGGGACTCAATCAAAAAAACTTGTGACAGTTGACAGCCATGCTGTTCGGCCAAGCAGAAAACCACTGTGCAGGTGGATCTTCTCTCGTCACCCCAGTTGTCTTGCACAAGCGCCGATTTATGACGACGTTATTTTGAGGCAAGAGATGTCCATATATGATGAGATGGTGCCTAATCAAGTTACACATTTGCGCGGTGCTCCGGCAGATGCATGGAAGGTAACCATGCAAAGACGGAAAGAAAAACCACTCATAAAATGCTTCCCGCAGGCCCGAACTGCAAGCCGGGCAGAAATAAACAATTTTCAGTCCAATATACCGTATTCAGACTTGCTTGGCCTCGGCCTCAATATACTTCCTCGATGCCCTGTTGAAAATTGCGAGAGACGTCGCGATCAAGAATTTCTTTTGATAGAAATTCCCCTCTAAACCCAGGTCACTCGAGATCTGTCATATTTCGGAAGGCGCGAAGAGGCTTGCAGGATCTTGTAAATAGAAATGATTGGCAAAACGAACTTACAGAATGTTGCGGGAGAAGACGGATAGGAGAGATCACATTACACAAGATCAGAAGAAGCTGCCTTCTAGAACACTGAAATCCTGGCAAAGTTATGTCCCCACAATGCAAGAGATCAACGACAGACACAAGGATATCGACATCTGGGACGAAGTGCCGGGCTGGGCAGTAGGTACAGTCTCCCCCTAGAAAGAATGTCTAGCGTCTGTTTTCAGGCTAGTCCAAAGAAGTCGATTTTGATGCTGTTTCTGTTTTATATCCCGGATAGTTTCCTGGAGCCTGCAGGTACACGTGATATAGATAATCAGGGCCAGCCTTGAAGCAATAAAAGCAGCAAATGTGTCATCGACAGAGCTAGACAATCTTTCAAGGGGGGGGGGCTGTACAAGAAAGGTCTACTTTCAGCTGTCTTAATCGTTGGTGTTGCGACTAGGTAATGAGGGACTGCAGATGAAGACTTCAACACCGAGTCTCTATACTGCCCCGAAGTGCATGAATGAAAGTCGTCTCGATCATTTGACGTCTCCTCCCGAAAGCCGGCAGCGTCATGGTATCAAAAGAGACTTCGTTAAAAAGAAGCATCTGAAGCAGATCCCAAGCTCCGATGGTGCGCCACGTCAATGCGTTTGTGTTCCCAGTACCCCAGATTCGCGACACCATGAGCACCTCGATTCATACGAAGGTAGGCGTCGATCGGAAGAACGTTCGGGGCGGAGCCGCAACCCAGTCTATCTATTTCCAGTCTGGAGGAGCATTTGAGACGGTCCGAGATATGCAAGAAATAACATGTTAAACGGGATTGATGTTTGATCGAGTTTGGAAGTTTTGCGATGCTGCGCATGAGGTAGGGAAACATCAATCGAACACCTCTTTCGGTATACATCCTCCGATGCCGTGAAATCTGTAGGATACCTTACTTCGTAAAGATCTCGTGGAATTCTGAATTGAGGAGAGGAGGAGGAGGGTACGATAGGAGGAGTAGAGAAAGAAGAAGAAGAGGGGACCGAAGCGGGACTTATCAAATCAGTGCGTCTCCTCTCATGTCATCTCATCATTTCCGCGCCGTTTGCCGTTCTTCTGTACAGTAGCAGCGGTGGAAGCGGCAAGGGAGGCTTAGCGTGTGAAAGGTGCGCGCCTGCCCCACTTGGAGACAGTGATTGGCCAGGAATTAAATTACACGTCTGCCCAGCCGAGAGCGTTTACTGTACAGCGCTCAGAGACTGCCTGGGGCTTTTGTTGACCCCTTGGACGCTTGACCTCTCGTCCTCGACCTCTTCGTCTTCGCACCTTCCTTACTTCACTTCACGACAACGACAGCGCAGTCCTTTCGCTCCTCGCTCCTCCCTTCTCCCTTCTCCCTTCGGGACCTTACACTCCTTCCAGGAATCGGCTTTCACTCCTTCTAAGTCCGGTCCCGTCCTCTCTTTAAAAACCCCCCAAACCCCCTCCAACCCGATCGCAGCGCTTTCTGTCGCCCTGGCGTAAGTTCATTCTTCAAACTGCAAGATGTCACAAAATAGTGTCCTGCCATGCTATGCATGTGTATAATAAATAGCTAACGGGTTTCATGAGGGCTAGACTCGATCCTTGTCTCTGAATATTACAGTCCTTCCCAACCAACACTCTTTTCAAAGCATCAAGCTGCAAGCATTTTCGGAACTCCTTAGTTTGACAACAGCACTTTCATAATGAGAATCAGCTCCATGTCTGGCATCATGGCAAGAGGCAGCGCCCTGCTCCATACTCGCGAGGAATCATCGGCCACGATGTCGACAACCATGATCGACCTGCTCATCGCCCTCATGATCCTGATCTTCGTTTCACTTCTCTTGGTCGGAGCTCTCTACACCGTGCGCAAGATTCGCAGATCTAGAGCCATCTCCAGACAACAACTCCCCACCTATAACGACAGCAAGTCCATTTCGAAGCATCGCCGTCTGACAATCACTGCAGCCCCCTACGGACGTGGCTCGAGCTTCTACGTCTATGACGAGAAGTCCTCCATCCTCGGTAGCCCATCTTCTCCATCTCTCTCTCCAGACAGCGTTCCCGAGATCCGAATCACGTTTCCCGATGAGCAGGACGAGTCTGGACGACGGAAAAGTGGCCGAGTAGTGGTTGTTCGAGTTGGTGAGACAGGCGTTGGCCTGGAGCCATTGAAAGATGAGCAGTTACCTGCATATGAGAAAGAAGGGGGAGCCCGATTTCACTCAATCGACATGGACCGCATTGGTGGCTTGAAGGAGAAGTCACAATGGTCATAGATATCCTGACGACCCTGCTGGCAGTCCTCTTTCAAGGGCAGCATTGCACATACCTTTTTCACCGACACGTTGTACATGACTTGACTTTGGGGGGCTTTGATTGGTTTCCCTTCTCGCTGTTTGTTGTACAGTACGCTTCAGAATCTGGCGTGGCATCGTAAAGGATCAGCATTTTCTTTAGGCGCCTCGAAATGACACGTTTGGTTGTTTCTGGGAAATTAGAGCTCATTTGCAGGGAACTCCGAGAATTCATCACAAGCTATCAAGGTAGTTTTGGCGGTACGACAGAACGAATTTCCGGCAATACATAACTCAAGCAAATGGACAATAGGCTAAGCTGCTCATGGCGTGCACATTTGTCCACCTGCTTCCCGGGATGGTTGCCGAAGTCCCTTTTACCCACTGTACTTAATGTATTCTACGTTAATTGGAAGTCCCTCGGACTTGAAAAACATGACTTTATTTATGGTGATATCATACAGGAGCCGTGAGACGATGATCGTGCAATATTTGGGGAACTATGTTTCGAGGCTTATGTTAGTAACCAGGTAGGAAAGAATGGTGGGGGCATGTTCTAGTGCGTCTTGGACTCTCAAGCCTCGTGCCAATGTCACAAGAACAAATAACGAGATGTCTCGAATATATTATCTATCATACCCAGCTAACTAGCTACAAGGCAAGTCTATCGCAGTAATGACGCAGTAATACACCCATCCGCCACTCGAGTAAGAGGCCCGTGAAGACCAATCACCAGGGAAGAAAAGATGCCGAGATCAAGGAAAAGCAGTAATGAGAGCAATCTATGATGCGGAACGCAAGCTGTCGTGAGAAACAACTACCACCCTTAATGTCTATTACCATGTCCATAAAAGCAAGCAAGTTTTGGATCAATAGGGAAAAGAGATTACGAGGGGTTGAAATGGAAAGAGTGAGCAAATCGGGACAATCTACCCCCTCTCCCAACCTCTGAAACCAACGCCTTAACGACCTGTATAAAATGCCATTTCGTCATCATTGAGGGATGACGGTGTTCGAATATCGTTCGAGGGTCGATCCTGTGTCTCAATAGAGCGATCTCGAGCGAAATGCTCGACAGTGAACGGGATCTCTACCAGCGCCTGTTCCCTCCGAGAGGAGCAGAGTTGGAAGAGGTGAAACCTCCTATTTACCAACGGCCTTGTTAGTTCCATCAGCGATGGAACAGGGGGAGAAGGGAGCAAGAGACTTACCACCTCCACGGCCACCTCCACGGCCTCCGCGATATCCACCGCCTCCGCCGTATCTGCCGCCACCACCTCCGCCACCGTATCGTGTCATCTCAGCAAGTCGGGGATCAATCTGTTGCTTTGCCTCAGTAAGAACAGCAACCAGATCACGAGCCTGCTTCTGATCTGCAAAACATGTTAGCAAGGGGCCGGAAGAGACGAAAATGGTGAGAACCCACTGTCAGTTGTGAAAAAGGTAATGGCGGTACCCTTTGCACCCGCACGGCCAGTACGACCAATGCGATGAATATAATCCTCCGAGTTATTGGGGTAATCATAGTTCAACACGTGGGTAATGTTGCGGACATCTTCCTTGATGGGTTAGCAAGAACAAGAAAAGTGTATAGCAACGTTCCAGGGCGGCTAGTGAAGATGCTGCATTTAAATGCATCCAATACTCTCTCGGCGCTTGACATGATCTGTCCATTGCGGGTGCATTGCCAGGGCAGGTGATCCACACATCCAGGTCCTCTGGTTTGGGGGTCTTGGAGACAGCTTGACAAGTCAAGAGATGCCAATTCCACATCTCGTACCTAGAGAAGTACTTATGAGTTTGGAATTACGAGTGCAGCAAGAGGTATGCTTCACCGAAGATCCAAGACACCCTATGAGAGAGAACCGAAAGATACGAAAGAACCCGGGCAAATTAACGCAATCAGGGGAACGCTTTAAGGCGTCGAGAGTAAAGCACTACTGTATAGGCGACTGGGCGTTGCTGTGCAGGGGAAGGGGGATTCAATCATACCAATACCACGGGAAGCCACATCGGTGGCAACCATGATGGGACTCTTTCCAGTCTTGAACTCGTTCAAGACCCAATCACGCTCATTCTGTTGCTTGTCGCCATGAATCGCTAAACCATATGTTAGAGTGATATCTTCGTAAGGTGGAAGACTCTTACAAAGTGCGGGCCATCCGTCCTGTCTGAGGAAGCGTGTGATATCGTCAGCAACACGTTTGGTTCCAGTAAAGATCAATATCTTGTTGTCCTTGTCCTCCATAATCTTCTCGAGGTGCTTGGTCATCTTGTCCCGCTTCTCAAACTCAGATACAACTTCAACGATTTGTGTAATTCTGTGGTTAGCAGAGAGCTCCATGGAGCCGATGTTGACCTGAATGAAATCGTTCAAGTAATCGGATGCAAGAGCACGAACTTCCTTTGGCCAGGTAGCAGACCACATGCAAGTTTGTCGATCAGGGCGAATTTGACCAAGGATCTTACGGATTTGAGGTTCAAAACCCATGTCCAACATACGATCGGCCTCGTCAAGTACGAGATAGGTAACACGACGGAGATTTGTCTTTCCAGACTCCAACATATCGATGAGACGGCCAGGGGTGGCAATGCAAACTTCAACACCCTTTGCAAGGTCGCGGATTTGTCCACCTTTGGGAACTCCTCCATAAACGCAAGTATTTCGGATGCGTGAAGACTTGCCGAATTTTGTAATTTCTTGTTGAATCTGAACAGCCAACTCACGAGTGGGAGCCAAGACCAAAACAATGGGGCCATCGCCTGGTGCAAGGAGAGGCTGTGCGTTAATGTGAACGATAGCTGGGAGGCAGTATGTCAATGTCTTTCCGGAACCAGTCTCGGCGATACCAACAACGTCACGTCCAGAGAGAGCCATGGGCCAGCCTTGAGATTGAATTGCTGTGGGTGCAGGGAAGCCTTGGGCTTTGACTTCGCTCATCACATATGCCGGGAAGCCAGCCTCGTCAAAAGTTTCGACTGGTCGTGGGACGTCTCGACCTTGGACTGAAATGCCGTGTTGGTTTCTGAACTTGATGACGTCGGCCTCGGATCTGGAGGAAACTAAAGGGTCTTCCTTGTAAAAAGACTTCTCAAACTTTGGAAGGTTATTGAGATCTCGATGGTTGTCAGTTTCTATGATGTGTGATAAAAACTCTGGTGATGACTTACCCCAATGCTGTTGCTTCAAACCGGCCCCAAGGTTAGACATACGATCTCCTCCCTGTCCGCCGCCGAAGCCGCCGCCTCCACCAGAGTATCCGGAGAATCCGTTAACATTACCGCCGCCACTTCCACCAGATCCGTATCCGCCTTGTCCGTAACTACCACTGCAACTAGTCAGCAAATACTCTTGAGAAATACAAAAGAGAAAGAGATGACGCCGCTCAAAACTCAGTGCGCGCCGATCGACGTTGAGTCCAACTTCACAACAATATCTACGCCGTAGGTTGTCATACCCGTTGGAATAGCCACTGGAGTAGTTGCCGCGGCTTTGAGAATCGCGACCATAATCGTACCCATTTGAACCGCCTCTACCTCCACCATAGGAATTGCCGTAACCAGCCATTTTGAAAGTTAACGCTGGTCGATGAAAGGAGAGAATGATTGTTCGATATGAAAGAGAACGCGTGAAGCCTGCTCAAGTAGCTTCTCGTGATGATGGGAAGAAGCGGTGATGGTTGAGAACCGGTGATGGGTGTTGAAGAAAATGGTGAAAATTAAGGGCTAAGAGAAAAGGGAAATCGCCCCTTGCCAAGTTTACACTAGCGCAGGATGTGGAGCTCACGTGACTACAAGGCTGCGAAAACATTGTTGACATTCAGGGAAACGAACGAGGTTCAAACTCCACGCAGCTCCTGTTGCTTCTACACCGCATCACAATCATTCTCCAACGGTATGGCTTCAGATCTGCAGACTGTCGCGCAGCTCCTCAATGCTACACTAGATCATCGGCAGCATAAGCAAGGTGAGTCTTTCGTGATCGAAGTTCTTGTGGAGCTTCTCTCTGACCACAACAGCGGAGATCGCTCTCAAAGCTGAAGAGGAAAAGCCCGGGTTCTCACTCCTCCTGCTTAACATTGTCGCTTTGGAATCTCTGCCGCTGAATACCCGACTTTCTGGAGCGTTGTGCTTCAAGAATTTCATCAAATTCAATTGGGTAGTAAGTAGCTAAGCAACACACTCTCCAAACTGAATACTGACGAGAAATTTCATAGGATGAAGAAGGAACCTACAAACTCCCGGAAAATGAGGTCGTGACAATCAAGAAGGAGCTCATAGGCCTTATGATCGCAGTACCTCCCAGTATTCAAACACAACTTGGAGAAACGATTAGCGTGATCGCAGACTCCGACTTCTGGACCCGCTGGGATACGTTGGTTGATGTGAGCTTGCTTTCATGTTTATGCTTGTAATACAGAAAAGCTGATTGTTTAGGACTTGGTGTCTCGACTAACGCCCGACAATGCGAAAGTTAACATTGGGGTGTTAGAAGTGGCACACTCGATCTTCAAACGGTGGAGGCCTCTTTTTGCGTCTGATGACTTATACACGGAGATTAATCATGTTCTTTCGAAGTTTGGAGAGCCCTATGTTCAGTTACTTGCGGTAAGCTCGTTCCCGTCCTTTGGCACACAAAGACTAAGTGTTCACCCCACAGGGCACCGATCGCCAGATCGAGGCAAATAAGAACAACAAGGAGGTCTTAATACAACACGTTGAGGTCATGAATCTGTTGGTCAAACTCTTCTACGATCTTTCTTCCCAAGATCTGCCCCCAATCTTTGAAGATAACCTAAGCGACGTAACGACGTTACTGCATAAATACCTCACCTACGAAAATCCACTCCTGGCAACTGACGACGATTCAGAGTCTGGACCACTGGAATTCGTCAAATCTGGAATATGCGAGGTTATGACCTTATACATGAACAAATATGAGGATGCCTTTGGTGATCTTTGCAAACCTTTCATCACAAGCGCATGGAGCTTGTTGACCACCATTGGCCCGGAGACGAAATTCGACATACTTGTGAGCAAGGCGTTGCATTTCCTAACGGCTGTAGCAAGTCTTGATCGCCACGCACAGAATTTCAATAACAACGAAATTTTAGGCCAGGTGGTGGAAAAGGTCATTCTTCCAAACGTGAGCCTGCGAGAGTCGGATATTGAACAATTTGAGGACGAGCCTATTGAGTACATCCGCCGTGACCTCGAGGGATCTGACGCCGACACTCGACGGAGAGCAGCTACCGACTTCCTACGAAAACTGTTAGAGAAGTTTGAACGCCTCGTCACAGATGTCGTTGGGCGATATATCACGCACTACCTTGCAGCATTCAACGGCGATCCAACAGGCGAGTGGAAATCGAAGGACACTGCCGTATATCTTTTCTCCGCAATCGCAGCAAAAGGAGTTATCACAACCACGCACGGCGTCAAGACAACCAATTCATTGGTGAATGTAGTTGAATTCTTTCAGAACAACATTGCGAGTGATCTGGTTGCTGACACGGGGGTGGAGCCAATATTGAAAGTGGATGCCATCAAATTTCTCTACACCTTTCGAAGTCAGTTGACAAAAGATCAATGGAGTTCAGCATTTCCCCCTCTGGTCAAGAACCTGGCGTCTTCAAATTATGTCGTCTACACGTATGCCTCGATAGCCGTGGAAAGAGTGCTCTTTCTCACCAATGATTCAGGAGAGCACATTTTTGGAAAGAATCAAGTCGCCCCATTCTCAAAGGATCTTCTTGAACACCTGTTTCAGCTCATAGAGAAGGATCCAGCACCAGAAAAAATACAGGAAAATGAGTTTTTGATGCGATGCGTTATGCGAGTTCTGATTGTCGTCAAGGATAGCATACTGCCCATCACAGACATTGTTCTTCAGCACTTAATCGCCATCACTGATATTATCGGGAAAAACCCTAGCAACCCCCGATTCTACTACTATCATTTCGAGGCGATGGGCGCACTCGTCCGCTACGCGGCTCCATCGCGGCCCGAGAAGCTTGAGAACGATCTGTATCCCCCTTTCGCGGGAATACTACAGAATGATGTTCAAGGTAAAATCGAGAGTGCATATTTCTTCGAAATGTCGCTGACATTATGCTAGAATTCATGCCTTACGTATTCCAGTTGTTCGCTGCGCTTCTTGAGGCTCGTCCGTATGGCCCCCTCTCCGACTTCTACAAAGCCTTGGTTGCCCCAGTACTTATGCCGTCGTTATGGGAGTCGAGAGGCAACGTGCCTGCACTTGCTCGTCTCCTTTCGTCGATCATCCCAAGAAGTGCAGCAGACATTGTAGCTAACAATCAAGTCGAACCCATCCTAGGGATATTTCAGAAGCTTATGTCGGGAAAGACAAGGACAGAGCTTTATGGATTTGATGTTCTGGAAGCTGTAGTGACATCCTGTGAGGTGTAAGTAATTTCGTTGAAAATTCCTTTGAGATGACCATGCTAAAACATCCTCAGGTCAGCCATCCAACAATATTTCCCAACAATCTTGACCATCATTTTCACGCGGCTGAATAACAATGCGCCCGATAAATTCAAGCAAAGATTCGTCCGCTTCTACCATCTTGTGGCATCTCGCGATCAGTTAGGTCTTGGTACTGATTTCTTCATTCAAAATTCCAATACAGTTCAGGATGGTGTTTACGTGCCGATATACTTGACAATAATCCTGCCTTCGACACAACAATTGGCGCGGCCTCTGGAGCGCAAACTGGCCGTTGTCTCGCTCACCAAGACTTTGGCAGATTCTCAATCCTTCGCTGTCAAATATGTCAAAGGCTGGGGTAAGACCTGCGAGGCGTTATTGAAGTTGTTGGAGAACCCTCCAATGCCAGTTACTTCTGATGATGCTGTTGTGGAGGTTGATGTCGATGATTTGAGCTTTGGAGTTGGATTCACACCCTTGAATACCTGCAAGAAGGTTCCCAGGGACGAATGGCCAGAAGTTACTGATGTGAGATCATGGGTGGGATCATATCTCAAGGCTGCAGATGCAAGGCAGGGGGGAGCAGTCGGTAGATATGTCAGTGAGCGACTCTCGCCAGAGGCTAAGGCTGTCCTGGTATCATATATGCGATGAAATAGGCAATGATGCAGCAGATGATCTGTAGGGAAGCCGGCGAGAGACAAAGCTAAACCCCAACCTGAAAGGCGTGATCTTTCGAGCCGGACTTTGGGTTGGTCTTATGGGGGATCAGTCAAGCCTAAGGCGGTAGAACTCTATTGTCCACAGTTGCAAAAATACCAGTATCTTAACTGAGATAACTCCGTTCAGATACGCAAATATTTCAGAATATCATACGTGTGATCTGAAGTAGCTGCGCTCTTCGGTCCTGAACCTCCTTAACCACCGGCCCTTGTGATGTTCCGACGCGAGCCGAGAAGAAAACTTCTATAGCGACGCTCCACAACTTTTCCCGCTTACTGTAGTAACAGAGTGCCACAACGTTAGATCTTCTCACGTGCTATTGGATTGACTCTCCCTTGTTCTCAGCCTTCAAAATGGGAAAAGGGCGTGTGCTTGTCATAGCTGGCTCAGATAGCTCGGGGGGGGCGTGAGTTTTGTCTGAACCATTTTCCATTCGATCTTCCAACGAACGACAGCTGACACTCGGGCTTAGGGGTCTCGAAGCAGATCAAAAAGTGATAGGGACTCATGGATGCTATGCTATGACTGCTACGACAGCTCTTACCGCTCAGAACACACTTGGCGTTATAGATATCCATTACACCCCACCGGATTTTGTTCGAAAATTGATCGATGCGGTACGGTTTATCTTTGTAGCCATTGAGTAGATGTCTTGCTTCAAGACTCTACATTACTACACATTTGTACCTCGGGAAGCACAACGGCCATAAAGCTCTTGTTTACTTTAGTCCTTCCCAATGCAATTTTACTAACACGCCGCGTAGTGCATTAACGACGTAGGTGTTGATGTTGTCAAGACTGGTAAAATCCTCGCCTGCATTAACCCAACGTTTGCTTTGATCTTTTCTAATTTATGAAGGCATGCTGGCTTCGGCTGAGACCATCAGGGTTGTTGTAAGGGCTTTGCAAGAACATCATGTGATGTTGACTGTTGTTGATCCTGTATAAGCTACCCGACAACCAGATTTATGCGCTGATACCTTTCTGACGATGGCAGGTGATGGTATCTACGAGTGGCTCTCGATTACTACCCACGGAAGCGGTCCGAGTATTACGAGAGCAGCTCCTGCCCCATACCACGATACTCACTCCAAATGTCCCCGAAGCACTGCTTCTCCTTTCTGATGCTGGCTTACCTACCGAGGGCCCCCAAAACGTCAACGATTTGATAACGATAGCCAAAGCTGTTCAGTCTCTTGGGCCAAAGTTTGTTCTGTTGAAGGGGGGCCACCTCCCATTGAAGAAAGGTGGTGATGTGGCCAAGACAGCTGTGGAGAGAGCGCTAATGGTCGACATCTTATACGGAGAAGGTGTCGTTACGAAAATGGAGACCGTTTACCAAAATTCCAAGAACACACACGGGACGGGATGCTCCCTAGCCTGTGAGTTAACTGTGTACTTGTATGGAAATTTGTATTCTGACTCGTTTAGCTGCCATAGCATCGAACCTCGCAAATGGTCTCAATGTTATTCGGGCAGTGAAGTATGCTTGCAGGTACGTGGAGGCCGGTATCAAAACTTCGACCGACCTCGGCCATGGAAACGGCCCCATCAATCATTTCCACTCGACCTACACTTTGCCTTTTGCCCCGTAAGTAAGGCTCAATGCGGCTACCTCTTAACTGCGTTGTAACATTTGGCCAACAGTGGTCAATTCATCGAGTACCTCCTTGATAGGCCCGACGTCCAACCAACCTGGCGAGAACATACCCATCATCCCTTTGTTTCTGGCCTTGCTGATGGCACGCTACCAATTGAGCGATTCAAGTATTATCTGATACAAGACTACCTTTTCCTGGTTTGCAATAGATCCCGGAGTGAATTTGACATGCTGACATTGACAGGTTCAATTTTCAAGAGCAAATGCACTGGCAGCGTACAAGTCAAGGAGTATAGACGCCATCGTAGAAGTAAGACCTCACTGAGCCTCAAGACAAGATTTTATTCTCACGTCTTGCTAGGGGGCGAAAATGGTGGAGCGTGTTCATCACGAGATGGCACTGCATGTCGGCTACTGCAAAGGATTTGATATCACAAAGGCAAAGATGGAGGCTTCGCAGGAGAGCCAGGGTATGTGTGAGCCTACAAGATATGATCCGGGCTAATCAGAACACTAGCTTGCACTGCATACACTAGGTAGACCAATTTTGCTATGCTAATGAACTTTGGGTTGACGGGAGTAGGTATGTGCTAGATATCGGGCAGTCTGAAGACTGGTTCGCACTTCAAATTGCACTCGCTCCTTGTTTGCTTGGATACTCCGTCATTGCAAAACGACTTAGCTCCGATCCCAATACGAAACGAGACGGCAATACGTACTGGAAATGGATCGAGACTTATGTGGCTGATGATTACTCGGATGCTGTAAATGTTGGATGTGGTGAGAAGAAGCAAACCCCTGTCGATACCTTCATGAAGTTAACGTAAAGAAAGATTTGGTCGAAAAGAATGCGGTTCTTCAGTCGCCACATCGCATTGAAGAACTGGTCAAAATTTTTATCGAAGCTACGAAGCTCGAGAAAGGGTTTTGGGATATGGGGACCGGCCCTAGAGCATTATAGTTCTAGGAGAGAAGGGCCTATTTTTGAAGATGTAGAATGTCTCGGTAGATCTTCGTGCAATGGCGGGGGTGTTTGTGCAGTGCCTCCCTAGAAATACAATCCTTGAGGGTAACCAAGTGTCGATGGTACAGGTGCTGCTTTCATTTTCTACTAGGCTGGCACAGTTCAATTGATCACGTTTTGTAGCAAAATCTAGAAAACTTTCAAGGATCCAAAATTCAGAGGGCGTGAAATGCATGAAAACCGCTAGGCCGAGAATACACTCTTTCTAGGGGGACCACTGTACTGTAGTGTACTGTAGTGAGGATTTGCACAACAACCAATTACCGTGGACCAGGCACTAATCCTGGTCAGGTCAGGGATTCATACATCGTCTGGTGACTTCAGAGCAACGATAGTTCATTATCCTTTTCACAAGCACCACTGTCCTTTGCATCCGCAAATCGCATGCTAAACATCCAACAAGGCCAGTTCATGCACAATAATGATTTCATTGCCTCCATGGAATTGAGATATTTATAGTACTCATAATCCATCCTCTGGTGTCCAGTGTCCAAGCCTTATCTTTTCCCGGAGACCTGCTATGAGCTGCGACCGCCCCGGAACCCCTTCTATGCGCATCGATGAGTGTACATAAGTCGAGGTGAGCCCCAAAGCACTTGCCATCCGATCACTCCAAAGCGTACGAGTGATGCGCCTTCTTCTATAGTAAGTGAGCTTGCACTGCTCGCCAGTTGACTTTCTCCGCACCCAGCTCTCCCTCCTCCTCTCACAAACCTCTGCCCCCGAGTCATCACTTGCAAACACCTATGGGGAGATTCTTACTGACCACCTGTACTTTGGAAACGCAGAGCCTGAACCCACCCCAGAACCGGAGACTCGAACTCCTATGTCTCCAGCCATAGGAGACGCAGCCCAAATCCCCGAATCCAAATCCACAAGTGGCTTTGCCAGCGTCTTTAAGAGCTTGACAGGAAACAAGTCTTCGCGGAGTCAAAACCCTCAATCGCCAGTCTCGATTGCGCAGCATGCCAATGGAGCCCATCCATTGCAGCCGTCAATATACGGCGGCCCTGCAGACTACGAACACCTGTACGAGCAGCTGAAACCGGACAAACCTTTGGCAGATCGTATATCAGCCGCAGAATCACTTCGCCTTGCTGTACAAGATTACCCGTTAAGTGGTGTACGTGTACGAAGACAAGATATGAACAACAGCTGATAGGAATCCAGGTTGTTAGCATATTCAAGCAAGCCAAGGACCTTATAGACCCATCAAATCCGAGAGAAGCTCGAACAGCAGGGTTTGAACTGTTGACTGCTTGTGTTCAGCAGTCAACTTCAACAGATCCAGAACGCCTCGCATACTTCCGCGTCCTTACAGCTCCGGCGAATACTGAAGACTTCCACCTGCAACTTGCTTCATTGGTGGAGTTGGCTAAGCGGGGCAAGGACCTTTCTGGCTTTCACTACGATACTTTGCCCCTGTTGACCCTCTGGCTCCGAGAGAACTTCTCTCTAGCCTCGGCTGCGAGACGTCATAACAAAGGAGGATCAAAAAGCAAAGCTCCACTGGGCGAGGAAACCAACCTATCTAAGCTTTTCGAGTTCATTGTGGCAGTCATCAAATTCAGCTTCAACATATCCAGCGAGGAGACAACTGGTGAGCTCATTGATGTCATCCTCGATATATGTTTCAACACACCTCAAGAGCCCGATTTGAAGGCGTGTGTCAATGTTATTGATGCCATTGTTACTTATGGGGACATTCCCAGCAGCAAGCTATTAGGTTGCATCAAGGTCTTATGCTCCATACATGGCCTTCTAGGCAAAGTTCAGCCAGACGCTTGGCGGTCCATCAGCAATCTATGTAAGTCTCACAATGGCCAGACGACCATTAGAATACTTCTAGGCATCGTCCGCGATGCTCCTACCGACGCAAGTAGTGGGAAGCAATCTATTCGTGAAATACGCGGGGCCTTGTCGGTATTGGCCAAGTTGTTCTCCAAGGATGGTCAGAATGGGTTTCCTCTTGTTCCTTTCACTCTCCTAATGGGGGCTCTTACGAACGTCGTGGCCGTAGAGCGTATAAAGATCAAGGTAGAAAACGATGTGCTTCGTCTCATTTTATCACTCTTCAACAACGAAGGCAAGGATATGAAACTAAACATAATGGAGGAAGATTGGTCTGTTATGTTTGCTGTTGTCATCAGGTGTTCGCAGCGTGTGTTGGAAACTTTTGATGGACATCCGATCACGAACATACCTGGGCTATCTAGCATCTCGGCCAAGGAGGATTCAAACGAACACACTCTTGCCCATCTAGCACAGGCTCTTCACACTCTCATTCTCCGGATTGAGGAACTGCTTATCAAATTTTCCAGCGCGGATTTCTTTCAGCGGGAGGACTGCATCAGGTTCTTCGTGGGAGTCCATCAACACTTACCCGAGTCGTGTGCCAAGTTAGTGATAGAACATTATATGGAGTATCGCTACTGCTATCCATCAGATTTGGAGTGGAGAGACAATACCAAGTTGATACTTACTGCATTCTTTGCTGATCGATCTCGGCCGACCCATATACGACTGCATGCGCTTCAGGCCATCACTGATGTCTGGGGAGTGGTCGAAATGATGGATGGACATGACGACGCTGACACGATCCAAATCTTCGTCGCCTCTGTCCTAGATGACGTTGGGGATGAGAAGGATATCTTAATCCTGCAAGACATCGTTGCTTTTGCTATAGCCGTTGCCGAGACAGCCGACGAGGGCTTATTCATTTACATTGTGGATGCTCTTCGAGAAAGCATCACAAGTGACCGCCTTCAATCCCCTCTTGGATCACCACCTGGATCTCGGCAGGGCTTAATGAACGCAGGGAGACCAACCTCTGTTCCTAGCGGTCTAGCTCAAACTCCTTCGAACGTCGTTACAAAGGGCCTTATTCAAGTTTTCATGAGAGCCATGGATAAGTCCACTCGCAAGGCTTTGAGAACCTTTGATGAAATCCTTCGAATTGCGCAGTCTCACGAATGTGAAACCGACGCTCGGCTTTCAGCCATGAGAATACTTCTTAGATTGCGCGCCGATTGGGCGAACCGGATCTTCTTGACGCCTTCCATTGAATCAGAAGGGCTTGCAGCCTCCTTATACAGAACTCGGGCTTCTCTAGCACGGAAACAAGCAGCGGACGAAGCCGCTCAGCAGCATAGGTTATCTCGTGTTGAAGATTTGAGCAGTTCTCGTATATCACGAAGCATTTCATTCGGTCAGGGTCAACCCCAGAGTAAACAGCCGGGTCGGTCCGGTAGTGGCATGAATCGAACGCTGCAACGCAATCACCAAATGTGGATGTGGCCTGATGCGGATGCTCTACCGGAACCTGCTTCTGATAAAGCAAGTTCGATTCTAGCTTCCATGATCAAGGCGGAAGAATGGCCGCAGAGCCAAAATGGCTGCACAACCGAAGACAGCGGACCCGGAGCCGAAACTCAGCCCCCAGATAGCGCGGTTCTGACTAACAAGACTGCGCTTCCTGTCAATCTTTATCTGGATGCTATAATTGGACTCTTCCAGAACGGTTGTGAATGGGAAGTGTACAGTTACATGCTTGTGCACCTCCCCTCTCAGCTCACCAATCAAGCTCTTTTTGCGTCCAGCATTCCAAAAGTCAAGCGGTTGAGGGAATTATTGTGTGATCAGCTCAAGAACAGCAGTTTCCAGGAGCCTCCAATGTCTTCGGGCCTTCGCAAGGCGGATGTTGCGATATGCCTCTATCAGATCCTAACCATGGTGATGGGTTACCATCAGCATTTCGAAAAAACCGACCAGGATGAAATCGTACGAACATTCCTGCAAGGAGTTGGAGAACGAACGTCCAAGTGTTGTATTCACGCGCTCTCAATATGTTGTCATGAACTTCCTGGATCAACTAGTAAGGCTCTTGTGACCATTCTTCAGAAGATGTCGCAAATTATCACTCAGAGCCACGTCGCAATTCATATTCTGGAATTTCTAGCATGCCTTGCTAGATTACCGAAACTCTATGTGAACTTCAGAGAAGATGAATATCGGATAGTCTTCGCCATATGTTTTCGATACCTCCAATATGTTCGCGACCAGCAGGTTAAGGATGTCTCGAATCGCAATAGCATTCCCAATGGCAGAAGCTCCGTAGTCTCTGTTGATGGCTCACGAGCCCTTGTGGACAACAGACTCTCCGAGAGCAATCTTCGACCCAATACATCCGACGACCTTCCGCAGTACGTGTACGCGTTGGCCTACCATGTCATCATATTCTGGTTCTTGTCATTGAAGCTCGCCGATCGTGCCGGTCAAGTTAGCTGGATCACCAAAAATCTAGTCTCGACTGATCTCAACGGCAAGGAGAGGATCGATGAGCAGGCGCAAGTCACTCTGGATTTCATGCAGAGGGTTGCTTATGCTGATGTCGACGAATCCAGTCCCGATCCGGCCTTCAATGAAGACACATTTGGGGAAATTCAGAAGAAAAGGTGGATCGTTGGAAACAGTCTCATAACCGTTGAGCAAGCGACACGAGGAGACTGGGCGCAAATAACCAAGCGTCAACCGTCGGGAACATCTTGCTACGTCATTCAGGAGAGGTTCACAAGACCACCTCCACATCAGGAGCAAGCCATGACTGATGCTCTGAAGGACGGGCGGCACTCAGATGACAACGTCAAGCTTCCAAGTCATCTTTTACTTCAGTTGACTGCCTCCACCCCTCAATTCGGCGAAGTGCTGCGTCCGATTTCCCTTCCTGTGGATGATTTCATGGAACGAGTCATCAAACAATTCAATCGCAGCTTCACTGTTGATGGCCACAAAGTTGGAGTGATTTACATTGGCGAGAATCAGAGAACGGAGGTTGAGATTCTGTCAAACATACAAGGAAGCAGCGATTACACCGAATTCTTATCCGGCCTGGGTAAACTCACCAAATTAAAAGGCGCCAAATTTAATACCCAGGGCTTGGACGGACAGTTCGACACGGATGGCGAGTATACTTTCTGTTGGCGTGACAGAGTTACGGAAATCGTCTTTCACGTTACAACACAGATGCCAACAAACCTTGACCAAGATCCTCAGTGTGTTAACAAGAAACGGCACATAGGCAATGATTTTGTAAACATCATCTTCAACAACTCCGGCAGCCCTTTTAGATTCGATACATTCCCCTCAGACTTCAACTATGTCAACATCGTGATCACACCAGAATCACGGGAATCTTTTGTCGCTTCACGCTTCAAGTCAGAAGCACGTACAAGGAGTGCGTTTTACAAGGTGCAAGTTATGAGCAGACCCGGCTTTCCAGAGATTTCACCTGCTGCTGAGACCAAAATCGTGAGCTTAACGGCTCTTCCAGGGTTCATCCGCTTGCTGGCGCTCAACGCATCCGTCTTTTCACAGGTATGGGCAAATAGGGAAGGAGGGGAGCATGTTTCGTCATGGCGAAACAGATTACGTGAAATTAATCGGATTCGAGACCGGTATGGACCAAAACATGCAGGCTCGACGCCGGTATCTCCACCTGGGACATCAAACGGTGCTTCGAGTGACACAAGAAATGTGCGGGATAGTCTCAATAGCCTTCGGAGATCTTCGGTTGCAAATTTCCTGTCAAACGCGACAGAGTCGTCGTCTCAGCGGTCATCCGTTCTTTCGACTGCTGAAACAGAGGTTGGACCGGGCCTCGGTGAAGAAACCCTTGTAGATAGTCTGGACTTTTCGAGATGGGCGTGATTTATTACATGGCGTATAGGAACATAAAAAGGAAATACTATTAACACCATTCAGTTATTTTGTATCTCTTTGTGTGTATATAGTGGACGTAGTTAAGCGATCTGGTTTTTATATCCTTGTGAGATATATAGTAATAAGTAATAAGTTAAAGGAATTAATAAATTGTGAGACTAATAGATTTAATATAAAATTAATCTTTAAATCCCTTTTATTAAAAGGTTTAAATGAATATTTATTATATGTGAGATGGATAGTGATAGGCAATAAGTCAATAGAATCAGTGAGTTGTGAGACCAGTGAATTTAGTATAGAACTAATCTCTGAACCCCCTAAGAGGTTCAGGTAAACATCCGTTATATATATATAAGTGATCACGTGTCTATCCCGCACTTATTCAATAAGGCGTATAATAGTAATATAATTGATTTACAATTAACTGGAGGAGCGAAGATATATAAGTACTTATAAGTACCTTGTTAATAGTATATAATCCAAGTCATGTATAGACCTGCCGTGTGATTTCCCACGTGATAATCAGTATATATTATAATTATTCCCCTCTCTAATAATCTTGTCTCCAAGATCTCTTATATCTATCTTGGTAAACTATTTCTATTACTTGGAATAAGTTTCTAATTAGTGTTAAGGGAATATATAAATTATAGTAATAATTAATATACAGATTATATTTGCATTTTCGTAAAATTATTACTAATACTAATTCGCTAGTAGGAAGGTAATTGGTAATAGACGAGATAGTAATTGTGATATTATATATATTACTTGTATATAATATACTTCTATTAATCCGATTAAGAATTATATTCCTTTTGTGAGATGGATAGTAATAGGTAATAAGTTAATAGAATCAGTGAATTATAAGACCAGTGGATTCAGTATAGAACTAATCTCTGAACTCCCTAAGAGGTTCAGGTAAATATCCGTTATATATATATAAGTGGTCACGTGTCTACCTTGCACTTATTTAATAAGACGTATAATAGTAATATAATTAATTTACAATTAACCGGAGGAATGAAGGTGTATAGGCACTTACAAGTATCTTGTTGATAATATATAATAAGTCATATACAGACCTGCTGTGTGATTTCCCACGTGACAACCAATACACATTATAATTATTCCCCCTTCTAATAATCTTATCCCCAAGATCTCTTATATCCATCTTGATAAACTATCTCTATTACTTGGAATAAACTTCCAATTAGTATTAAGGGAATATACAAATTATAGTAATAATTAGTACACGGATTATACTTATATTTTCGTAAAATTATTACTAGTACTGATTCGCTAGTGAGAAGGTGATTAGTAGTAGGCGAGATAGTGATTGTAATATCACGTGTATTGCCTATATATAATATACTCTTATTAGTCCGATTGAGAACTATATTCCTTTATATCAAGGTACTATTCTATATCTTAATACTTCTTCCTGTTTAATATATTAGATATTCTGAATAACTTTAAAAATAGAAAAATTTATATATAAATAATATATAAATATTCCAAATACCTTAAAGGAAATGAATCTATCCTTTGGAAGTCTTTAGGAATTAATATTATTATAATATATTATATCCAGAATAGAACTAGTACGGATTCGCGAATAGTTAATCCAAGTACTTTATTAGTACTATTTAAGAATCAAATTACTCCTTATAAGATAATCTTTTTTCCTTAGATTAATAATATAATATTCTATATACTTATATATTCTAGTTCCTTTTTCTATTCCTTTTCAAGACTTTCTTTAATTAGATTTTCAATTTAATTTCCAAATTTCCAAAATATTATAATTCTATTAAATTAATTAAAAGTAATATAATAATCTTTTAGATATCTTTCCAAAGATTAACCGGTATTTCAAATACTTTAAATATTTGATTATTAATCCAGGTATATAATATATTTAAATATCTAATTTAAAGAATTACAAGTATTATTCTAGTAATAAAGGAAAATATATTCTAGTAAATTCCTTTAAGATTTCTACTTAAATTTCTCAAATTTTCAAAAATTAATACAGAAATATCAAATTCCTTATATTCTTTCGGAAACTTACCGGGTCTGGAAAGATATAATTGAGATCTGGAAAATATATCTTAATATCTATTCTAGTATATATAAAATTAATATATATAATCTCCAAGACTAGATCTTCGAGGAATAGAAGGATAAGTATAAGATTATTAACTCTTCCCATTATATAAAGACTCCTAGTGAGAATAATCTAGACTTGTGAGAAAATGTTTTATTAGTAAATTTTCATTATCCTCTCAAGTATTTAACTAATATATAATAGGAATTCTATAATATATATAATATAAATACTATATTAATTACTAGTATTTCTGAGAAGTTCAAGAAAATATTAGTTATAAATATCTCAGATTCGGAAAATATAATATTTATAATAATTAGAGAATTGATTATAGAAATTCGAGCTTATTATAAAGTTTTTATAACTATTATAAATTCATTTTCACTTCTTCTAAATCTCATCTTATTAATACTTCTTATAGAATTATATTATTCCTAAATTAGAAAAGTATATTCTAAAGAAGATTACTTAATACTTTATAAGTATTTGAGATTATTTAATATTTGGAATTTAATATTTTTCTTTAATAGAAAATAATATTATTAGATTGGAAATTATTTTTTATTTGAAATACTTGTAATTAGATTACTTATAATAAACCTCTTCTATTTTTCTTTATAATCTTTCTTTTAAAATATAAATATAATTATTTTGTAAATCTCGATAAAATCCTAAAAACCCTTATAGGGAAAAAAAACTCAAGGAAAGAATATTTCAATTACTATTCAGGACCTTTTTTAGTCTACCTGGTTCTCTCTTTATTTATAAGAGTTGATCTCTTTATCTTAATGAATTAGAGCTTTTTAATACTTTAAGAGGACTTTATAAAATCCCTATTAATTCCAAATTATAATTTTTATTATATGATTTTAAAAAATCCTTAATATTTTTAAGATTAAGGAAAACGGAAAGTTATATATTATAATTATCCGGTCAGGATCTCTATTTAATCAAATACTAATATTCCTTATATCTATTATCTTATTTATAATTAATAATAACTTTAATTTCCTATTCTTATTCTTTATTATTATTCACAAATTCCGGAAACTCTCTAATAAAATATAAATCAGGACTTTATCTCTTTTTTATTATATACTTTTCAAGAAAGGAAATATAGAAAATTAAATATAATCTATTATATAAACTTGGAAATTCTAATTTATATATAAATTCACTAATATATTCAAGGATCTTAAACGGATCTATAAATTTGAATATAAGTTTCCCCGATTTTAACTTGAGATTTTTAATTAATAATATAATCCAGACTCTTTTAGAATAGTATTTTATTAATTAATACTTATTATAATAGATCTCTTGATTATTTTATATATAATTCTAGAGTTCTTAAAGCTTTTTTCATTCTTTAAAAAGAATCTCTAGTCTCTTATATATAATCAATATCTCCCCTTTAATCCTGTCTTCAGGATTTTATAAAAGTTTTGAGTAATAACTATAATATATCTTAAATAGTATATTCTATAAAACCTAATACTTTGAATTATTATATATAAATTCTATAAAAGATAATTTCTCAAATTAATTATTCTTTCGGAAATTATAATAATTTTTTAAATAATATTTAAGAGTCTGATTTTATCTTTTTATCTATTTATCTATTTATAAATAGAATACTATATTTAAATATTATTTATATATTAAATAATAATAGAAAATAAACTAAAAATAGTTTATAAATACTATTTCCCGATTAGAGACAATTCTATTAAATATATTAAATAGTAAAAATACATTTTCCTATATAAATTTAATAAATTCTAGAGAGTTAATTATCTTATTATAAGTAATATACTTAGTCATTTTCGAGTACTAATTAATAATAATAAAAATTATATCGAAATCAGGACCTCCTATCGGGTTTTTATATAATAGTAAACCTATAATAAAATCTATAAAGATTTTACTCTAAAGTCTTTCAGGTTATAGTAAACTATTTAATAGACTATATAATATATACTATTTGGTTTTGACTCTCTAATAAATATTATATTCTTTATAATATATATAAATATTAATTTTTATATTTTCCTAATACTAGGATCTTTTAAGGAATTCGAGTGTTTTCTCGATTCTATAATATTCTATTAAAGGATTATTATAATAAAACTTTATAACTTTTTTATATAATATTAAATCCTCTAATATAATAACTTTTAATTCGTATCTAAATAGGCTCGAGTTATCTATTATCCAGATTTCTTTTCTATTAATATTTCTTTTATTAAGTCTCTTTTTCGTAATATCTTAATATCGGGAATCGTTCCTTTAAATCACTTGAATAATATTCAATAATAATTCAAATAGAGAAGCTAGTACTATAGTCCTTTTAATAATCACATATATTCATATTTGTGAAATTAGATATTTGTAACTATTCAATTCGAAGACTCAAGGAAATAAATCTTTAATATCTTTAAATAATAAAATCAAGGATATTCTCTTTATACTAGTATCTGAAATGGTACTTTTAAGATATATTCCATTACTTTAATTCCCTTATAAGTAATCCAGATAAAGATCTTTCTACTCTTTATATAATAAATAATCCCCTCGAGTTATAATAGAGATAATAAGTTTTACAAGTTCATTTTCGAGAAGTGACTTTTCAGTAACTTATATAATTATCTAAATTATAATAGTAAAAACTCCTTTGAGTTTATTCTAAAAGATTAAGAGTTAAATTATATTAATAGGATTATTAATATAATCGGAGTGTTTATTAAATCTATTTATAGGATTTAAAATACTTTTATAATATATAATCTCAAAGTTATATATTATAAAATATATTATTTAATATATTTAATAACTCTCTAAATATTTTATTTTTATAAAGTATTAGAGGTTTTTATAATTAGTAATAATCTCGATTATATATCTAATATCTTTAAAGTAATAATACTAATATTTAAAGACTTTTATAATTATAAGAAATTCCCTATTATAAATATTATAATTATATTTAATCCCGATAAACTTCCGGGACTAAAATATTATTGAATACTAATATTACTTAATACTATTACTAGTTTTATATTATTATAAAATAGTCCTTATAATTATAAATTTTAATATATTAATTTCTATTCTAATTTTCTTAAAAGGATTAAAATGGACCAGGATAGATATTAAAATAAATATATCTTTTAAGAATTAAAAACTCTTTTATATTATTTCTATTTATTAGAATAAGTCAGTTTTATAATCTTATTCTATATCCTTTAAGAGGTCTATAAGTCCAAGGATTATATATAAATATTAATAAATAAATCTATAATAGAAGTTTATAAATCTAAGAAAAATTTAAATATTATAGAATAATTCTAGTTTAGACTATTTAATAATATTATAGATCTGTTCAGGGTCCGCTCGAATATTTTCTATATTAATAAGGAACTCGAGAAACTCGATCTTTTTAATATTAAACTTATATTTATTCAATTTATAAAATAGATTATTTTTATACAATCTAGTAAATATCTGGCGAATATAATTATAATATTCATTTTCATTTTGTGAATATATAAGAATATTATTTAAATATATTATCACGAAATGATTTAATAGACTAATTAGAATTATATTAATATATACTTGAAATATTATTAATATATTTACTAATCCAAAAGGTATTATAAGGTATTTAAAATATTTATAATAAGTCCTGAATACTATCTTTTACTTATAATCATCGCGTATATATATATAATAGTAAGTATTCTTGAAATTAAGTTTAGTAAAAATTTTAATTTCTACTAGTCTATTAAAAGTCTTATTAATAAGGGGAAGAGGATATTAATTCTTTATTATAATTTTATTAAATTCATAATAATTAATATAAAATCGGAAGCCTTTATTCTTTTTCAGAATAAAGAAAATAGGAGTTCTAATAAGACTTATATTAGACCTAATCTAATACTTGTGAATTATATTCTATAAGTACAAATATAATATCTTTAATTAGACTTTTAATAAATTATATAAAGGACTATAAGGAATTGATTTATTTATATTAATTGAATATTCAATACTTTTCAAATCGGAAAGTTCTAATATTTTATTGGGATTAAAACAATCCGATATATTATAACTAGACTCTCGGAAATATAATAGTACTTTCGAGATTCCTTAATAGAGGATATTAATCTAATATACAATTATATTAAGACTATTATAATCAGAATTATATAATAATACAAATATCTGGAAATTATTATAAAAGTATAATTTTCAATTTCTCGGACAATTATATTTGCTTTTTATTACGAATAATACTTGAGACTCGATATCTAGTAAACTATTAAGCTTTTCACTAAATTCTTTTAGAATAAGAATCTTAATATTATTAGACTATACCGGAATATAGACTTATCTTTTCTTAATATAATTAGTATATTATATAATAGTTTTCTTATAAAATTCTATATTAAAAATAAGATAATAAATACTAATATTCTTATAATTATAAAATCGGAGTTTAAATAGATATATCTTATTATAGTTATCCGTGATAAAAACCTCAAGATTATAAACTTAATAGACTTTAAATTTATTATTATAAAAGGTTACAAATTCTTAATTATATTCAATTAAGAGTATAAATCCCTTATCCTGAATTTATTTATTATTAAAGAAATTACAATTTATTCCTATATCTCTTAATCTAATAAATACCTTAAAGGCACTTATTTTAAATTAAATCAATCGAGTATAGATTATTATATAGGTAAATATGCCTTTTTTATCAGGGCTATAATCATTAATATTTAAGACTTGACTTTTCCTTTTCCCGAGTCCTTTACGGGATTTGAATACGATTACTCTTCTTGAATAATCTAATTCACTTATTACTAAAAGTTCCGGGAATTCTCTTAAACCTTTACTTTTTCAGGGTTCTACTTTATTCATTTATTATACTTAGAATATTTCTTATTATTTGTATAATATCCTTTCTAATTATAAATATAATAGACTATATTAATAAAGGAATTAGATCTGGAAAGGGATCTGGAAGATCCAGAATTATTACTGGATATATTATTATAATATAATCTAGACTTTTCCTTTTTCTTTTAATATTCCTGGGAATTTGAGTCTCCAGTTCCAGGATCTTTTAAGACAGAATTATCCTTACTCGAATCCCCTGTCTTTCCTTTCTTTATCCGTGAATAAATAAGGTTTTTAGTCTATTGGACCTATTTAATCCAGTATCTTATAGACTTTATTTCTTTTCTATAAAATATAAAAGTAAATTACTTTTTAATCTCTCTATTTACTAAGGTAATATTAAGAGTTCTTATCCAGTTTCTCTCAGGATACGGTTCTTGATTTGCTTTAAGAGAAGTTATTCGAGTATATAATTCGGAGACTGATTCTTCACTTAATTATTAGAACTCTCAAAGGCCCTGAAATGCTTTTTATTAATACATTTAAGGTATAGTGATTATATTAATCAAAAAGGCCTTGAAACTTTCCTAATAAATCCTATAAAAAGGAAGGCTTTACTTTTATATAATCTTTTAGGTATTATGAATATTATCCTGTAATATATTTATTGTAATATTTACTCGAATTGAATACCTGTTATAAGTCTATAATTGGGTCCTGAAAACCTATTCTCAAGAGGAAGTGAAGATTCTCTATTTATCCAGATTCTTTCTGTAATATATATTAGGAGTCCGGACCTTATAGGACTTTTCCCTATCAAGTTCCATTTTAAGCTTATTATATCACAGTTCTGGAATAATAGTATTATCAAAATTATTAATATCTATTAGATTAGGTATAAAAGAGCTTTCTTGTTCCAGTCTAATATCCTCCGAATCCAAGGATCGGGAGGAGACAGGAGTTAAGTTAATAAATGAATTATTAATAGAGATAGTTAATCTCAAGTCTTCTTATAGAATATTCTTCTTTTATTAAAGATCTAAAATATAATAATTAATTATATTAACTTTTTGTCTTTTTTCTTATAAATAGTTAATATTAGAAGTCAGGAGTATTTTAGTATCTCTTATTATTATAATTTGAATATTGAGAATAAGTTTATTATTATTATTAATAGGATTATTATTATTATTATTATAGTTATTAATAGGGACTTGGGATTCCCTATTATTAAGAATAAGGTTTAATAACCCTTTATTATTCCTATTAATAATTTAATTAATTCCATTAATTTAATCAGATACTGGAATAATACTTTTAAGATAGTAGTTTAATATTATTATTTATCGAATTACCTCTTATTAAAGAGTAGAGAGATTAGTTTATAAGATGAATAGTAATAGATAATAAGTTAATAGAATCAGTGAATTGTGAGACTAGTGAATTCAATACAAAACTAATCTCTGAACTCCCTAAAAGGTTCAGGTAAGCATTTGCTATATACATATAAGTGGTCACGTGTCTATCCCGCACTTATTCAATAAGGCATATAATAGTAATATAATTGATTTATAATTAATCAGAAGAGTAAAAGTATATAGGCATTTATAAACACTTTATTAATAGTATATAATAAGTTATATATAGACTTACTATATGATTTCCTATATAATAATTAGTATATATTATACTTTTATATTAAAATACTATTTTATATCTTAATATTTCTTTTTATCTAATATATTAGATATTCTAAATAATTTCAAAAATGGAAAAATTTATATATAAATAATATATAAATATTCTAAATATTCCGAAGAAAATAAATTTATCTTTTGGAAGTTTTTAGGAATTAGTATTATTATAATATATTATATTCAAGATAGAATTAATATAGATTTATAAGTAATTAATTCAAGTATTTTACTAATACTATTTAAGAATTAAATCACTTTCTATAAGATAATCTTTTTTCTTTAAATTAATAATATAATATTTTATATATTTATATATTCTAATTCTTTTTTCTATTCCTTTTTAAAACTTTCTTTAATTAGATTTTTAATTTAATTTCTAAATTTCTAAAATATTATAATTTTATTAAATTAATTAAAAGTAATATAATAATCTTTTAAATATCTTTTTAAAAATTAATTAATATTTCAAATATTTTAAATATTTAATTATTAATCTAAATATATAATATATTTAAATATCTAATTTAAAGAATTATAAATACTATTCTAGTAATAAAGGAAAATATACTTTAATAAATTCCTTTAAGATTTCTATTTAAATTTCTTAAATTTCTTTAAATTTCTCAAATTTTCAAAAATTAATACGGAAATATCAGATTCCTTATATTCTTTCGGAAATTTACTAGATTTGGAAAGATATAATTAAGATCTAAAAGATATATTTTAATATCTATTTTAGTATATATAAAATTAATATATATAATTCCTGAGACTAGATCTTTAAGGAATAGAAGAATAAGTATAAGATTATTAACTCTTCCTGTTATATAAAGACTTCTAATAAGAATAATCCAGATCTATAGGAAAATATTCTATTAATAAGTTTTTATTATCTTTCTAAATATTTGACTAATATATAATAGGAATTCTGTAATATATATAATATAAGTATTATATTAATTACTAGTATTTTCGAGAAGTTTAAGAAAATATTAATTATAAGTGTCTCGGATTCGAAAAATATAATATTTATAATAATTAGAAAATTGATTATAGAAATTCGAATTTATTATAAAGTTTTTATAACTATTATAAATTCATTTTCATTTCCTTTAAATCTCATTTTATTAATACTTTTTATAAAATTATATTATTCTTGAATTGGAAAAGTATATTCTAAAAGAAATTATCCGATATTTTATAAATATCTGAAATTATTTAATGTTTGGAATTTGGCATTTTTCTTTAATAAGAAATAATATTATTAGATTAGAAATTATTTTTTATTTAAAATATTTATAATTAGATTACTTATAATAAATCTCTTTTACTTTTCTTTATAATCTTTCTTTTAAAATATAAATATAATTATTTCGTGAATCTTAATAAAATCCTGAAAACCTTTATAAAAAAAAAAAATTCAAGGAAAGAGTATTTTAATTACTATTCAGGACTTTTCTTAATCTATTTAGTCTTCTCTTTATTTATAAAAGCCGATCTTTTTATTTTAGTGAATTAGAGTTTTTTAATATTTTAAGAGGACTTTATAAAGTCCTTATTAGTTCCAAATTATAATTTTTATTATATGACTTTAGAAAATCCTTAATATTTTCAAGATTGAGAAAAAGCGAAAAGTTATATATTATAATTATCCGGTCAGGATCTCTATTTAATTAAATATTAGTATTTCTTATATCTATTATCTTATTTATAATTAATAATAACTTTAATTTCTTATTCTTATTCTTTATTATTATTTATAAATTCCGAAAACTCTTTAATAGAATATAGATTAGGGCCTTATTCTTTCTTTATTATATATTCTTTAAGGAGAGAAATATAGAAAGTTAAATATAATCTTTTATATAAATTTGAGAACTCTAATTTATATATAGATTTAATAATATATTCAAGGATTTTAAACGGATTTATAAATTTAAATATAAGTTTCTCTAGTTTTAATTTAAGATTTTTGATTAATAATATAATCCAGATTCCTTTAAAGTAGTATTTTACTAATTGATATTTATTATAATAGGTCTTTTGATTATTTTATATATAATTCTAGAGTTTTTAAAACTTTTTTCACTCTTTAAAAAGAATCTCTAATCTCTTATATATAATTAATATCTTTTCTTTAATCTTATCTTTAGGATTTTATAAAAGTTTTAAATAGTAATTATAATATACTTTAAATAATATATTCTATAAAATCTAATATTTTGAATTATTATATATAAATTTTATAAAAGACAATTTCTCAAATTAATTATTCTTTTAGAGATTATAATAACTTTTCAGATAATATTTAAGAGTCTAGTTCTATTTTTCTATTTATTTATTTATTTATAAATAGAATATTATATTTAGATATTATTTATATATTAGATAATAATAGAAAATAAACTAAAAATAACTTGTGAATATTATTCTCTAATTGAAAACAATTCTATCAGATATATTAAATAGTAAAAATATATTTTCTTATATAAATTTAATAAATTTCAGAAAGTTAATTATTTTATTATAAGTAATATATTTGATTATTTTCAAGTATTAATTAATAATAATAAGAATTATATTAAAATCAGAACCTTTTATCGGATTTTTATATAATAATAGACCTATAATAAAATCTATAAAGATTTCGTTCTAGAGCCTTTTAGATTATAATAAACTATTTAATAAATTATATAATATATATTATTTAATTTTAACTCTCTAGTAAATATTATATTCTTTATAATATATACGAATATTAGTTTTTATATTTTCTTAATATTAGGATCTTTTAAGGAACTCGAATATCTTCTCGATTTTATAATATTTTATTAAAGGATTATTATAATAAAACTTTATAATTTCTTTATATAATACTAGATTCTCCGATATAATAATTCTTGATTTATATCTAAATAGGCCTGAGTTATTCATTATTCAGATTTCCTTTCTATTAGTATTTCTTTTATTAAATTTCTTTTTTATAATATTTTAGTATCGGGAATCATTTCTCTAAATTATTTAAATAATATTTAATAATAGTTTAAATAGAAGAACTAGTATTATAGTCCTTTTAATAATTATATATATTTATATTTATAGAATTAGATATTTATAATTATTTAATTCGAAAACCCGAGAAAATGAGTCTTTAATACCTTTAAGTAATAAAATTAAGAATATTCTCTTTATACTAGTATTTGAAATAATACTTTTAAGATATATTCTATTATCTTAATTCTCTTATAAGTAATCTAGATAAAGATCTCTTTATTCTTTATATAATAAATAATCCCTTCGAATTATAATAAAAATAATAAATTTTATAAGTTTATTTTCGAAAAGTGACTTTTTAATAATTTATATAATTATTTAAATTATAATAATAAAAGTTTTTTTAAGTTTATTTTAAAAGGTCAAGAGTCAAATTATATTAATAGGATTATTAATATAATCGGAATATTTATTAGATCTATTTATAAAATTTGAAATACTTTTATAATATATAATCTCAAAGTTATATATTATAAGATATATTATTTAATATATCTAATAATTCTTTAAGTATTTTATTTTTATAAAATATCGGAGATTTTTATAATTAATAATAATCTCGATTATATATCTAATACTTTTAAGATAATAATATTAATATTTAAAGACTTTTATAATTATAAGAAATTCCCTATTATAAATATTATAATTATATTCAATTTCGGTAAACTTCCGGAATTAAAATACTATTAAATATTAGTATTATTTAATATTATTACTAGTCTTATATTATTGTGAAATAGTTCCTGTAATTATAAATTTTAATATATTAATTTCTATTCTAATCTTTTTAAAAGGGTTAAAATAAACTAGAATAAGTATTAAAGTAAATATATTCTTTAAGAATTGAAAACTCTTTTATATTATTTCTATCTATTAGAATAGATCAGTTTTATAATCTTATTCTATATCTTTTAAGAGATTTATAAGTCTAAGGATTATATATAAATATTAATAAATAAATCTATAATAGAAGTTTATAAATTTAAGAAAAACTTGAATATTATAAAATAATTTTAGTTTAGACTATTTAATAATATTACGGATTTGTTTAGAGTCTATTTAAATACTTTCCGTATTAATAAGGAATCCGAGAAATTTAATCTTTTTAATATTAAACTTATATTTATTTAATTTATAAAATAGATTATTTTTATATAATCTAGTAAGTATTTAGTAGATATAATTATAATATTTATTTTTATTTTATAAATATATAAGAATATTATTTAAATATATTATTATAAAATAGTTTAATAGACTAATTAGGATTATATTAATATATACTTAAAATATTATTAGTATATTTATTAATCTAAAAGGTATTATAAAATACTTAAAATATTTATAATAAGTCCTAAATACTATTTTTCACTTATAACTATTATATATATATATATATAATAATAAGTATTCTTGAGATTAAGTTTAATGAAAATTTTTATTTTTATTAATTTATTAAGAGTCTTATTAATAAGGGAAAGAGGATATTAATTCTTTATTATAACTTTATTAAGTTTATAATAATTAATATAAAATCGAAAACTTTTATTCTTTTTCGGAATAAAGAGAATAAGGGTTTTAATGGGACTTATATTAGACTTAATCTAATACTTATAGATTATATCTTATAAATATAAATATAATATCTCTAATTAGACTTTTAATAAATTATATAAGAGATTATAAGGAATTGATTTATTTATATTAATCGAATATTTAATATTTCTCAAATTAGGAAATTCTAATACTTTATCGGGATTAAAATAATCCGATATATTATAATTAGATTCTCGGAGATATAATAGTATTTCCGAGACTCCTTAATAGAGAGTATTAATCTAATATATAATCGTATTAAGATTATTATAATTAGAATTGTATAATAATATAAATACTTGGAAATTATTATAAAGATATGATTTTCAATTTCTCAAATAATTATATTCGCTTTTTATTACAAATAATACTTGAGATTTAATATCTAATAGACTATTAAACTTCTTATTAAATTCTTTCGAAATAAGGATTTTAATATTATTAAATTATACTGGAATATAAGTTTATTTTTTCTTAATATAATTAATATATTATATAATAATTTTCTTATAAAATTCTATATTAAAAATAAAATAACAAATACTAATATTCTTATAATTATAAAATCGGAATTTAAATAAATATATTTTATTATAATTATCTATAATAAAAACCTTAAGATTATAAGTTTAATAGATTTTAAATTTATTATTATAAAAGGTTATAAATTCTTGATTATATTTAATTAAGAGTATAAATCCCTTATCTTAAATCTATTTATTATTAAGGAAATTATAATCTATTCTCGTATTTCCCAATCCGATAAATATCTCAAAGATATTTATTTCAAGTTAAATTAATCGAGTATAGATTATTATATAAGTAAATATGTCTTTTTTATTAGGATTATAATTATTAATATTTAAGATTTAGTCTTTTCTTTTTCCGAGTCCTTTATAGAATTTAAATATAATTACTCTTCTTAAATAATCTGATTTATTTATTATTAAAGATTCCGGAAATTCTCTTAAACTTTTACTTTTTTAAAATTCTATTTTATCTATTTATTATATTTGGAATATTTCTTATTATTTATATAATATTCTTTCTGATTATAGATATAATAGATTATATTAATAAAGAAATTAGATTTGGAAAGGGATCTGGAAAGTCTAGAATTATTATCGGATATATTATTATAATATAATTTGGACTTTTCCTTTTTCTTTTAATATTCCTGGAAATTTAAATTCCCAGTTCCAGAATCTTTTAAGATAGAATTGTCCTTATTTGAATCCCTTATCTTTTTTTTCTTTATTTATAAATAAATAAGATTTTTAGTCTATTAGATCTATTTAATCTAATATCTTATAGATTTTATTTCTTTTTTATAAAATATAAAAGTAAATTATTTTTTAATCTTTCTATTTATTAAGGTAATATTAAGGGTTCTTATCCGATCCCTTTTAGAATATAATTTTTGATTTATTTTAAGAGAAGTTATTCGAGTATATAGCTCGAAGACTGATTCTTTATTTAATTATTAGAGTTCTTAAAGGCCTTGAAATACTTCTTATTAATATATTTAAAGTATAGTAATTATATTAATTAAAAAGGCCTTGAAACTTTTCTAATAAATCCTATAAAGAGGAGGACTTTACTTTTATATAATTTCTCAGATATTATAAATATTATCCTGTAATATATTTATTATAGTATTTACTCGAATTGAATATCTATTATAGGTTTATAATTAAGTCTTGAAAACCTATTTTCAAGAGAAAGTAAAGATTCTTTATTTATTTAGATTCTTTCTGTAATATATATTAGAAATTCGGACCTTATAGGACTTTTCTCTATTAAGTTCCATTTTGAGTTTATTATATTATAGTTCTGGAATAATAGTATTATTAAAATTATTAATATCTATTAGACTAGATATAAAAGAACTTTTCTGTTCTAGTCTAGTATTTTTCGAATTTAAGAGTTAGAGGAAAGTAAAAACCAGGTTAATAAATGAATTATTAATAGAAATAGTTAATCTAAAGTCTTCTTATAGAATATTCTTCTTCTATTAAAGATCCAAGATATAATAGTTAATTATATTAATTTCTTGTCTTTTTTCTTATAAATAATTAATATTAGAAATCAGGAATACTTTAATATCTCTTATTATTCTAATTTGAATATTAAGAATAAGTTTATTATTATTATTATTATTATAATTATTAATAGGGACTTGGAATTCCTTATTATTAAGGATAAGGTTTAATAATCCTTTATTATTCCTATTAATAATTTGATTAATTCTATTGGTTTAATCAGGTATTGGAATAGTATTTTTGGAATAGTGATTTAGTATTATTACTTATCGAATTACCTCTTATTAAAGAGTAGAGAGATTAGTTTATAAGATAAATAGTAATAAGTAATAAATTATAAGACTAGTGGATTTAGTATAGAACTAATCTCTGAATTCTCTAAAAGATTTAAATAAGTATTTATTATATATATATAAGTAATTATATATTTATTTTACATTTATTTAATAAAGTATATAATAGTAATATAATTGATTTATAATTAACCGGAAGAGTGAAAGTGTATAGGCACTTATAAACACTTTACTAATAGTATATAATCCAAGTCATATATAGACCTGCCGCGTGATTTCCCACGTGACAGTTAGTATATATTATATTATATATATATAAGTGATCACGTTTTTATTTTATATTTATTTAATAAAGTATATAATAATAATATAATTAATTTATAATTAATAAAATAAAAATATATAAATATTTATAAATATTTTATTAATAATATATAATTTAAATTAAATATAAATAAATTATATAATTTCTTATATAATTATTAATAAATATTATAATTATATTCCTTTTAATAATCTTTATAATAAATTATTAAAAAAGTTTATAAATTAAAAAATAATTTTAATTAATTAAATATTTAAAATTTAAAAAAAATAAGTATTATAAAGAATTATAATATATATTAATTGTCACGTGAGAAATCACGTGGTAAGTTTATATATAATTTGAATTATATACTATTAATAAAGTATTTATAAATACTTATATACTTTTATTCCTTTAATTAATTATAAATTAATTATATTATTATTATATATTTTATTAAATAAATATAGGATAAACGCGTGATTATTATATATATATATATCGAATATTCACTTGAATCTCTTAAAGGATTTAAAGATTAGTTTTATATTAAATTTACTAGTTTTATAATTTATTAATTCTATTAATTTATTATTTATTATTATTTATTTTATAAATTAATCTCTTTATTCTTTAATAAGAGATAATTTAATAAGTAATAATATTAATTTATTATCTTAAAAGTATTATTTTAATATTTGATTAAATTAGTAAAGTGAATTAAATTATTAATAAGAATAATAAAAGATTATTAAATCTTATTCTTAATAATAAGAAATCTCAAGTCCTTATTAATAATCGTAATAATAATAATAATAATAAATTTATTCTTAATATTTAAATTATAATAATAAGAGATATTAAAATAATTTTAATTATTAATATTAATCGTTTATAAGAAAAAAGACAAGAAGTTAATATAATTAATTATTATATTTTAGATTTTTAATAAGAGAAGAATATCTTATAAGAAGACTTGAAGTTAATTACTTTTATTAATAATTTATTTATTAACTTAACTTTTATCTTCCCTTAATTATTAAATTTAAAGAATATTAAACTAGAATAAGAAAGTTCTTTTATATTTAATTTAATAAATATCGATAATTTTAATAATATTATTATTTTAAAACCGTGATATAATAAACTCAAAATGGAATTTAATAAAGAGAAGTTTTATAAAGTTTAAATTCTTAATATATATTATAAAAAGAATTTAAATAAATAAAGAACTTTTACTTTCTTATAAGAATAAGTCTTTAAGACCTAGTTATAAACTTATAATAAGTATTTAATTTAAATAAATATTATAATAAATATATTATAAAATAATATTTATAATATTTAAGAGATTATATAAAAGTAAAGTCTTTCTCTTTATAAAATCTATTAAGAAAGTTTTAAGGCCTTTTAATTAATATAATTATTATACTTTAAATATATTAATAAGAAGTATTTTAAGGCCTTTAAGAATTTTAATAATTAAATGGAAAATCGGTCTTTAAATTATATACTTGAATAATTTCTTTAATCAAGAATCGTGTTTTAAAGTGAATTAAATAAAGACCTTTAATATTACTTTAATAAATAAAGAGATTAAAAAGTAATTTGTTTTTATATTTTATAAAAAAGAAATAAAGTTTATAAGATATTGGAACGGCTGTATACTATAAATATTACTGGTCACGTGACAGCGCGCACGTGTCACGTTGCTAGTCCCAATTAGGCTTAGTTGCACCCGGGGAAGAGTATTAACACTAAGGTGTTGATTACTCTTCCTCACACTTAATAATCAAGAATCAATTATCACTTTACGCAACGAGCATTCCACGAAAACGTGATGACTGCTTAGTGTAACCGGTGGGAACCGATATAAGATATTAAATTAAATAAGTTTAATAAGTTAAAAATCTTATTTATTCACGAATAAAGAAAAGAAAGATAAGGGATTTAAGTAAAGATAATTTTACCTTAAAAGATTTTAAGATTAAGGGTTTAAATTCTTAAAAATATTAAAAGAAAAAGGAAAAGTTTAAATTTTATTATAATAATATATTTAATAATAAATTTAAACCTTTTAAATCCTTTTTTAAATTTAATTCCTTTATTAATATAATTTATTATATTTATAATTAAAAAGGATATTATATAAATAATAAAAGATATTTAAAATATAATAAATAAATAAAATAAAACCTTAAAAAAGTAAAAGTTTAAGAGGATTTTAAAAACTTTTAATATGAGATGAATAGTAATAAGTAATAAGTTAATAGAATTAATAAGTTATAAGACTAGTGAATTTAATACAAAACTAATCTTTGAATCCCTTAAAAGATTCAAATAAATATCCGTTATATATATATAATAATCACGTGTTTACCTTACACTTATTTATTAAGGTATATATTAGTAATATAATTAATTTATAATCAATTAAACGAACGGAGGTATATAAGCACTTATAAGTATTTTATTAATAATATATAATCCAAGTCATATATAGACTTGTTATATGATTTCCTACATGACAGTCAGTATACATTACAATTATTCCCCTTTCTAATAATCTTATCTCTAAAATCTCTTACATTTATCTTAATAAGTTATTTCTATTATTTGGAGTAAACTTTTAATTAATATTAAGAGAGTATATAAATTACTATAATAATTAATATACGGATTATACTTATATTTTAATAAAATTATTATTAGTACTAATTTGCTAATGGGAAGATAATTGGTATTAAACGAGGTAATAATTATAATATTATACATATTACTTATATATAATATACTCTTATTGGTTTAATTAAGAACTATATCCCTTTATACCAAGGTGTTATTTTACACTTTAATACTTCTTCTTATTTAATATATTAAACATTTTAAATAACTTTAAAAAATAAAATAATTTATATATAAATACCTTGAAGGAAATGAACTTGCCCTTTAAAAGTCTTTAAGAATTAATATTATTATAGTATATTATATCCGGGATAATATTAATACGGATTCGCGAGTAATTAATTTAAGTACTTCACTTATATTATTTAAGAATTATATTACTTTTTATAAAATAATCTTTTTTCCTTAAATTAATAATATAATATTTTATATACTTATACTTTTTAATTTCTTTTTAAAACTTTCTTTAATTAAATTTTCAATTTAATTTCCAAATTTCCAAAATATTATAATTCTGTTAAATTAATTAAAAATAATATAATAATCTTTTAAATACCTTTTTAAAAGTTAATTAATATTTCAAATACTTTAAGTATTTAATTATTAATTTAAATATATAATATATTTAAATATTTAATTTAAAGAATTATAAATATTATTTTAAAAATGGAAGAAAATATATCTTAATAAGTTCCTTTAAGATTCTTGTTTGAATTTTTTAAAAATTACTTAAATTTTTAAAAACTAATATAAAAATATTAAATTCTATATACTCTTTTAAAGACTTATTAGATTTGGAAAAACCAAGTTAATAAATAAAAGGCAATTCTCAATATATATCTAGAAATTCGTATAATATACGAGAAAGATATTAATAACTTTTAGTTTTAAATTTAAAAGGAATAGAAAATAAATAATAAATTTATTAACTCTTCTTATTATATAATAATTATTCGTGAAGAACTAGATCCATAAATTGGTATTCTTAAAATAAGTTTTTATTATCTTTTAAGGTTCTTGATTAATTTATAATAAAAGTATTATAAAGTATATAATACGAGTATTATATTAATTATTAATATTTTTGAAAAGTTTAAGAAATTATTAATATTTAATATCTTGGATTTGGATAATATAATAATTATTATAATTAAAGAATTAATTATAAAAATTCAAGTTTATTATAAAGTTTATATAATAATTATAAGTTCATTTTTATTCCCTTTAAACCTTATCTTATTAATACTTCTTATAAAATTATATTATTCTTGAATTAAAGAAGTATATTTTAAAAGACATTATTTAATATTTTATAAGTATTTGAGATTATTTAATATTTAAAGTTTAATGTTTTTCTTTAATAGGAAATAATATTATTAAATTGGAAATTTTTTTTTATTTAAGATATTTATAATTAAATTACTTGTAATAAACCTCTTTTACTTTTCTTTATAATCTTTCTTTTAAGATATGAATATAATTATTTTGTGAACTTTAATAAAATCTTAAAAACTCTTATAAGAAAAAAAACTCAAGAAAAAAATATCTTAATTATTATTTAAGACTTTTCTTGATTTACTTGACCTTCTCTTTATTTATAAGAGTTAATCTCTTTGTTTTAATATATCGGAATTTTGTAATTTGTGTAAAGGTTACTTTATAATATAAATCGTACTTTATATTATAAAGGGAAGCTCAAGTTATAAATTAAAGTTATAACTTAAGAGAAATTCAAAGTGAATTGAGGTCCGATTGTGATAAAAGAGTAAGAAGTTATCATGAACTTAATTTATTTTTTCTAGGGAATTTCAAGCACTTATATA